>JAWMAG010000041.1:3797500-4192500 GCA_037013455.1 Ceratitis rosa
AACAGCAACAGCAATTAGGCGATGTTGTCGATGGCGTTCAACTACGTAATCCACAGAGAAGCCACACGAGCAATGCCGCCGGCTCAGTCGCTTTGGCGCAACAACGTCAACGAAATTCCGCCGAATGCTGGAAGACTGCATTGAATCGCAACGAATTGATGAGCATTATACGGGAGAGTATGGAGAAGAATCGTTTGTGTTTTCAGATGAGCGGGTAAGCACTGGGTGCTGGGGCATGGGTGGCTAATATTACAAATTTATATACATACATACATATGTAAACACATACATATATGCACACATACTATCTGTTTACCTATTCACCTAAGCGTATGCCTGCCAAAAGAAAACAAAAATCCAAGATAAACCAAAGTATTTGTAGACATACATACATATATGTTCATATGTAATTTTTATTTGTCCCAAAACAAAACAAAACAAAAAAAAACAAATCGACAACAACAACAGCAATCATTGCAATCATCAATTTTTATTTTTTTAAATTTATTATGCCTGATTTAGCAGCCAAACGGACGTAGTACACAGTGGACAAAGAAAATGATTTTTTCCCCTCTTTTGTTGTTGCACCGTTAAACATTGATTTGCATTTTGAATTTTTTTCTCCTTTTTTCCTTTTTTAATAACTCTTCACCTACATTTTATTGTTTAATATTTGCTGTTGTAATTACATATTTGATGTTGCATGAATCGTACTGGAAATTTGAAAATTTAATATTTTATATGAAAAATCGTCTTACTTCATATTCAAATTACCATACATATATGTATTTATATTCATATTCATAATTAACCTCACTTCCTTATCCAGGCTGAAGGTTGTTAAGGCCTTGGATGTCAATATCATCGGCTTACGTCAGCAGTTGTACGCTCTTAGAGAAGATTGTTGGTTCTGCAGCTCTTATTGTTTTCTCCAGTTTTGGATTGAAGAAGTCACATTGAAAAGCGTAGTCCTGTCTGAAACCTCGTTTGGCTCGGAGATCCTCTTTCCAATGCTAACAGAGCTTTTGGTATTGCTCAGTGTCAGTTTAAACAGCCACATATGCTTTGTGGGGCTACCAAGTTTAGACGATGTCGAAAGCAGCTTCAAAATCAATCAAAAGATGATGTGTGTCGATCCTATTCTCAAAGGGTCCTTCCAAGAACCCTCCTTATTGCGAATATCGTGCCGCTGGTGGATCCCCGGTTTTAGTTTTTCACAAACGACGCTCTATAAAACCTTTAAGACGATAATTATCAAATGGTTTGTCCCACGATAATTGATACAGATTGCTGGGTTCTCCTTTTATGATTGGCCAGATGCGCACTCTGGTTCCAATGGCCGGAAATATATTGCAAAGAAGCTGATCTATATATCTAGTCAGTACTTTGCCGATAAGCCATAGGCCGCCTTTAATTTTTTATCATAAAATTGCTGTTCGAACTTTGTCATGTTCAGGTGATGGATGATCAGTTCTACACTACCATCTATTGGAGAAAAGGTTTCCCCATTTGCGAGCGTTTTATTTTCACTGCTTTTAAGCTGGCATGGCAGAGTTTTTACATACTTCAAAACTAAATATACACTGAACGTCAGTTACAAGATCCCCATTCGGGCTCCTATAGGAAAAAACTTCAGT
The DNA here is from genome assembly GCA_037013455.1 of Ceratitis rosa. Taxonomy (NCBI): domain Eukaryota; kingdom Metazoa; phylum Arthropoda; class Insecta; order Diptera; family Tephritidae; genus Ceratitis; species Ceratitis rosa. The sequence continues at coordinate 3,799,138 of JAWMAG010000041.1, forward strand.
CATGAAACCTTCTGAAAATTGTCTCTCGAATTCTTTCTTTTTTTGGCTCTTGGTGGCCACATTGCCTTGCGTTCTGCTGTTCGGAAGACCAAGTTTCGAGTCTCGCAACGACCAACATCTAGAAAATAATAGAAAATTAATTGTACTAATTGCGATTGTCCGTCGAGAGGCAATGCCAAGCCCTCCGGAGTATATTTCTGATATAAAAATCAAACCTACTGATAAAAAATATTTCGGCCGTGCAATACCATGACGCTCACCTCAAATTGGTGATTGAAGCTTTAAATTCGCTTCAACGTCTAAAAAGCGCTTCCCTCTTCAACCCTCGATATCATTCCCATACCGAGATAAGTAGTATGATTTCTCTGCACTGGGTTACGACAATCTGGACAGTACCACCTCTGCTTTAGACCTTGTCAAAGACCAACAACTTCGTTGGCCGCCTTACATAGAGAACTGGAAATATCGTCCAACAGCTTGTTTGTTGATGAGTGCTCTAGAGAACAGGGGAGTCCAACACGTGCTGGCTGTCTCTTGTGTTACAGCATATCGACGTCGAACCTTACCTGTGTTTATTGACGCGCTTTCTTAGCTGCATAGCGGCGTATACTCTTCTCTACTGCAACAAGTTGGTAGGTAGGATGGAGTTGATGTTACGTCCGGAGAGGTCGCACAACTAAAACACTGAAGTTGTATTTTTCGTCTATCCCAGCATGGTCGATCTGATTCCGAGTTTTGTGATGGATTTTTTATGTTTGGAACTGGTATCACAAGCTTATCACCCTAAGCCCGTTAATGGTGGTTTCGTCGTGGAGACTGAACTTTCCGACTCTTGTGCCGGTATCTCCGGCTTTCTTTGCTCACCCTGTCGTGTCGTTCTAAGTGCTCATAGAGAGCTTCTTTGCCCACCCCAACTTAGTGCAGGCTTGAAAAGAAAAGAGTATGGCCGCATTAGGTCCACAAACCATGTGGAAGATTACTATTTGTTTTCGTTCTTTTTTATTCTTTTCAAAAATTATTTTTCTCGGAAAACCGTTCGGTTCCGACCGAAGTTAAGTTTTCTTATTTACACATAAAGAAAGCGCGAAGCTCCAAGTTGCAGTAACTGTAAATGCTAACGGAATATGAATGAACATTAATTATCTGCATTTAACCCTGCGAGTGCCAACTATTAACCTACTCACATACATCCATACATACACATGTATACACATACATACATATTTATCCAATTATGTAATGTTTTATGTTTTATTGGCACTTACAGAAAACCTCAAGCAAATGTGAGTCCCATAAGGCAACCACAACTTCAACATCAACAGCCTCACAGTCAGCATCAGCAGCAGCAACAACAACGCCAGCGCTCAAATACAGTGTCGAAAATACCGACGTTAATTGTGAATCACAACAACAGTTGCATTTTGCCCAATACCAACAACAACAATACACCGCACAGTACCAACAACAACCACAACAACAGCAGCAGCAACAACAACCATCACCATCATCATCACCATCACAGCCACCACAGCCAGCACAGCAACAACAGCCACCACAGCCACAGCAGCAGTCACAGTCACAGTCAGAGCAACAGCAGCAATCACACAAACAACAACAGCAGCGAATTAAATTTACACGACATCAGCACCACCAACAACTCCACCAGCCAATACCACCATCCACAACCACACATACCCATTTACCACCAACAAATGGCCATTAATCCAGCTGTATTGGCCGCCCAAAGTGGCATGCAACATGGTACGCATAGCAAAATGAATTTATGCGGCTACGATTCCTTTTTGCATGCAACCATTTGTGGTGGCGGCACAAGTCACTCGCCACCGCCGCCGCAGCCGCCACAAGCACTAGCAACGGCGGCACAGCCGGTGGCAGCGTTGGTCAGCCATAATCTGTATACTAACTTACAACAACAACAACAGCAACTAATCGCAACAGTACAACCCATAATGACAGCAGTTCCTAGCAGCCAGAAGAGTACGCCGGCAAAGGTCTTCCTCAACTCCACCACACACCAGATTAAAACGAGCAAAATATTGCGTAGCGGCTCATACTCACAACAACAACAACAACAACAGCAACAGCAGCAGCAGAGCCTTACCACACATAATTCGCCACAATACCACGGCTATCAGCGTCTTTCATCATCGAACACCCATCACAGCCACAGCCCACACCATATACAGCAACTGCATCAGCAATGCGCTAACAAGCTCGCCGCTTTGAATCTAGCCGGCGCGCAATTGGAGCGCACGACACCACCCGTGGAAAATGTCGAAAAATGGCTCAAGCACAACGGTAGCGGCTGTGGCAGTGGCAGTGGCAGGCAAGAGCGTAAAGCCAACGGCGGCGCCACGAAATATGCAGACAATGCCATTTATGCTAAACTGAGCGAAAAGCTGCAGGAGAGCGCCTTGAGCACGCATAATCAACGTGAAAATGCGCAACGTCGCAAACACAAATCAGCGCATAAGACGCGTATGCCAGTTACGCGAAAAGTGGCAACAGCGACGGAAAAGACAGCGTGCAGCACGACAAACGGTGTACACTCGAGCAGCTCGAATACGAGCATAGGCACTTATGCGGCGCTCATACCGATACATGGTGATCCGGCCGAGTGCGAGAATCTCATTGCGCCCACAACCACCGACGATGAGGCGATCAACGAAGCGCCAAGTGCATTGTTATTTGGTGGTGGTGCAGGCAAAATGGAGGTACCAAAAACAGCAGTAACCTCAACGCCAATTAAGAATACAACAGGCAGTTCGGCAGCATCGGAGACAATGGATGAAGAGCGTAATGTTATGGCATCCGCGATTTTATTGGATTTAAGCGATGAGACACGTGTTGAAGCCAAAGCTGAGGAGGTGGCGCCGGAAGTTGATCTCGATGTGACGCTGCGTGCTAATGAAGCTACGGCAGGTGTTGACGAAGTGGTGGATGTGGATGCGGAAGGTGAAGGTGAAGGTGAAGGCGAGGAGGAAGATGATGAGGACGGGGAAGATGAAGAGGAAGAAGGAGAGAGCGCAAGTGCAGCAAACACGAGCGGCAGTGGTTCATCGCTGATACACCGCTACGTGCATGAGCATATACATCATCACTATCATCATTTTGAGGAAAAAGACGAATAAATAGCATTAATATACCTACATATATGTATACTAAAAACAAAAACAAAAATATGTATATGCACTTGTATAATGAGATTAGGTTCAATTAACGGACCAAATGTTAGCCTAAAATTGTATAGGGAATTTCTTAGTAGTATTATAATTGAAATACACAAACAAACACACACACGCACATACACGAACACAAGCAAAAAATAAGAATTTAAGTGTTGCTTAGCTGTTATGTAACTTGTATGTATGTTTATTTGTTTTTAAGTATTTTTTGTAGCGAATTTCTGGCAGCAAGCCAACATTTCAGCTGCTACAAAGCTTATGCGCCTAAAAGTATGCTATTAATGTTGTTGCTTAGTGTAGTTACTGAAAGGGGGAAAGAGGATATAGAAACGAAGTATATATGTATGTATAAGAACAAAAATGTTGAATGAAAAGAAAAGAAGAAAAAGAAAAAAGAAATTGTAGAAATAAATTAGAAATTCTACATATTAAAATTGGGCAGCGAAGGTGTCGATCGCAAATGGGAAGGCACTCGTCTCAGTTGTACAAAAATTAGTTAAACTTGTAATACAAGTGTTATACGCTTGTATTACAAGTTTAACTAATTTTTGTACAACTGAGACGAGTGCCTTCCCATTTGCGATCGACAGATGTAATATACATAAATTACATACATGCATATAAGTCAAATGAAAATTATTAATTTCACAAGAAAAGAAAACACAAATGTATTTACATATATTTCTTAACTACACACATACAAATATAAAAAAGTATGCTTTTTCAAAAACTATAAAATAAATATATTATTTTTCAATTGACTTGGCATTAATTAAAATTTTTTTTAATTCTTTAATATTTTTTGTCAAATGCTTAAAATTTTAAATGAATGTTTTGCGAATTTAAAGCAAAAAAGGGTGTGCATAAATTCAGGAGCAAAAAAAACAGATTGTTGCCAACATATCCGCGCAAGCATATCAAAATTGCTACGCTTTTCGATTGAGTTCAAATGAAAAATTAAAAAGCAAACTAAAATACTCGTATGAAGTAGATAAAAAAACTGCTTTATTTCAAAAATAATAATGAAATGCTGTTAAAGTGCAAAATTTGTAATTGGGTTAATATTTTATTTTTTATTTTTTCTTTATTAAATTTGAAAAGTACAAAAGAGAATCAGAAAAAGAAAAAACAGAAAAATTGTGCATGCTCACCTTTAAATTGATGATTTTTTCTTGAAATCATAAATATGTATAATATTAGTTGTAATTTGTTTCATAAAACTTTGAAAAAGCAACACTACACACATTTTTTAATAATTCGGTTATATCCTTCTTTATATTATTTTAATTTAAAATATATTATTTTAATTAATTTTGTATTCAAACTATTTTATTTTACTTCCTTTTATTTACTTTTATATTAATTTATATTATTTTGTTTTATTTTATTAGTTTTATTTTGTTTTTCTATTTATTTTGCCTTAAAATATTTTAATTTTATATAATTAATTTTATTTTATTTTACTTTATTTTATTTAATTTAGTATATTATTATTTTAAATATATAATATATATTTGTGTTTATTTTATTTCTTATTATTTTATTTTATTCCTATCTTATTTTATTTACATTTAAAATATTTTATTTTATAGTATTTTGCTTATTTCATTTTACTTTATTTTGCTATATTTTATTTCATTTTATTTCAGTTTATTTTAAATTAATTATATTTATTTTATATTAATATCTTTTATTTTATTTTGATGTATTCTATATTATTTAATTTAATTTTATTTTAATTCATTTTATTTTTTTTATTATTCTTTTATTTATATTCTTTATTTTTATTTTATTGTTGTACTTTACCTCGCCTTATGTCACATAATTTTATTTTATTTTATATATTTTTTTGATAAATTTTGTTTTATATAATTTAATATGCTTTTTACCTATTATATTGTTTTAATTTTAATTATTTTTTCTTATTTTATTTTATTTTAATTAATTTATTTATTTTATTATATTTTATCTTATTTAATATTATTTTATTTCATTTTATTTTAAATTATTTTTTTTATTTTATTAAATTTTATTTCATTTTATTTTATTTTATTTTAATTAATTAATTTATTTTATTTAATTTTATTTTAATTTATTTTTTTTATTTAATTTAATTTTATTTTCTTTTATTTTATTTTGTTTTTTTTTTCTTATATTACTTTATTATATTTTATTTAATTTTATTGTATTTTATATATATTTTGTTATTTTATTTTATTTTTTTTTTATTTGATTTTAACATCATATTATAAAAAGCATCGGTTAAAAGCTTCTCACATGAAATTGATTAAAAAATTAAAAACGTACAATAAAACGCTTGCAGTATTTTAAGAGAGGCATTAAAGGAGAGCTGCTTAAAGACAGAGAAAAATAAGTTCAAAGAAATAATTAATACAAAAATGAAAACAAAATATACTACTAGATGTAAAGAAATATAAAAACGTTATTTATTGCAAAAGGTCGAGTGCTAAATAGGAAATTAATAACATTAACCAAATATCGACATATTTATATATGCATACATACATACATACATACATATGTACATATAAATGTACAAAAATATATCATTGTGTATACTTAAAGGAAAGTAAGGAATTTAAATAGAGCACTAAGAATTGAATGTTAAAAAAATATTATAAAATTATATATAAAAATAAATAGATATGCATTCATTATATGCAAAAAATGCGCTTTAAATGAATCCATAATGAATTGTTACTAATACAAGCGCACAAAAAGTTATATATGTAAGAAACAAACACGAGCTCACAACATAAACTCAAACTAGAAAAATATATACATACATACTATATGTATATTAAAATTCTATTACAAAGAATTTCGCAAGACAAATGTAAATTAACATATTATTGTATAAATTATAGTATATGTATGTATAATAAATATTAAAAAAAAAACTATAAAATTGAATATGCAAAAAAAGTTACTCTAAAGCGCATTTGTTGCTAATAAAGACAAAACTGAAACAAATATACAAATAAAAATTATAAAATATCAACACAAACGCATACACAAATTTATATATTAAATACATACAGAGCTACATAAATGTTTTGCATAAATATAAAAATAAACAAACAAAAAATTATATTAAAAAAATTAGCTAAAATTTCTTTAACGGTACTTGAATAGCGCAAAACTACTAAATAATTACACACACAAGCAACGTATATAATTTGCCTAAAATAAATATAGTTATTTGCACCTAAACTTTTTATATACTTTTTTTTAATTAAATGAAATATTTTAAAAATTAAACCTTTGTTCAGCATACTCAAAAAAAAAAAAAAAAGGTATTGTGTACTTTTAAGTAAAATGTTTTTTTATTTTCGCAAGTATTTGTATGTCTATAATAAACACAAAAGTACATACAATATTTCATTATTACCATTCAACTTTGTCAATCAACCAATCAACCAATCAACCAACAAACCAACGCTGAATCTTGTAATTTTATAAAATAGTCAATTTTTCTATATAATTGTAGTTACATATATGTATAAATTATTGCTATTATTGATGCCTATACATACTTTTATCAAACATATACATACATATATACAACCAACTGCTGGAAAATAAGTTCAACTCTGTTAATACAAATCTATATGAATATTATTTTTTCTTAAAATACATAGAAAAAGACTGATTTCCATTTGTAAATTTTTTTTTAATAAATAAATATGTACTAATAATGGAAATACATACTTACAATAAATTATTGAATGAAATGTGTAAATTTACAAAAAAAAACGTTGGTGTTTTATTATATTTTCAAAGAGAATTTTACGTAGATGTTTCTTCTTTCAACTGCTTCTTCGCCTACTCCTTTCTAGGCTGTCTTCTTATTCATCTGCTTCCACCAGGGGGACCCCATCGAATACTTTCAAAGCTGGAGTGATTTCAAGTCGTATATCCTGTACAGCTTTTCGTTCCTTTTTCTGCGGTATTCATCTTTCACAACTCGTAGAGGACCTTAAAGCTTCCGCAAAACCTTACTCTCGAAAACTCTTAAGGCAGATTCATCATCGGGCATGCTTTCAGCCCTTCGTTGGTCTTTGTCGGCCAGTTTCTCAAGCTCTTCACACTCACGCATCTCGGCCTTTATCTTTTTTTGTCTGAAAATACGTCTTGCTTCCCAGCTCTCGCTATCTATCCCACCCACCGCGCACGTGCTGTGGTCAATCGCAAGGTTGCGAGGTAGGCAGTTTTTTTTTCTCTCCGCCGTAGTTCGACATTCTCCATCGTACCAGATCTTTTCCTGGCACTGACCCAGAAACAATTGTTTGCGTAGCAGTTGGAAGTTTAAGATGACGATCCACAGTTCCCTTTTATCGAGTTATTGATGACTGCTCTCAGAAAGCCGGTCCGCAAGTCGAGTAGAAACCCATTTGGCTGTTTGTCGAGATTGCAGCTTTTCGATGTCGAGCGTGCCTTGTGTTTGTTGACGGACATTCTTTGATACACAGAGGCGCAAGTCAATGTTAGGTGCTCGAAGTGGACGTGCATTCAGAATACTGAAGACTTGTCCTCCGTGAATCCCAACATGATCGGTTTAATTGCGGGATTTTCGATCCGGCGACAGCCACGTAGCTTGATAGATTTTCTTGTGCGGAAATCTGATACTTCAGACCACTATACATATTCCCTGCCCCGGCGAAGTCATTCAACCTTAGGACGTTTGAGAATGTTTCAACATAGAGACTGAGTTTCCCGACTGGTTGTGCCAAAAATACCTATTTTGCCCACACTGGTGTTAAAATTTTCACATGCTCATAGCCGCATTCTAGCCGTTCATAAAAAGCGTCTTTGGACACATCATCCTTCTCTTAGGTCGGGGTGTGAGCACAATGAGCGCTTTGATGCTAATTGTAGCTAGACGTTCATCAACCGAAGTGAATACCAGTACTCGCCGAAGGAGTCTCTCTCACACTACAAATCCAATACCAAATTTGAGCTCCTTTATATGGCCGCTGTAGTAAATTTCACAAGGATCCACCTTCTTCTAATCTTATCCCGTCTATCTCACTACTTGGACGGCAGTGATGTCAGTTTTTAATCGTATTAGGATTACAAAAAAGCTGGGCCTTCCCAATTAAAGGGCTGAACATTTCAGTATGAACTTCTACACATGAACCCATCGCCCACATGGTCCCATCCCCAAAACAAAACCAGTTCCCACATGTCCTCATCCCTTTGATTGGACCTTATTCCTTTGAAAACGACAACGGCGAGGGATAACAAATTTTTTTTGGCTTGCAAATTGGAGAAATTGTCTCAAAACTCAATAGATGGAAACTATGTGTGCAATTTGTTACGACAATCTGTTTTATTTAAATATTTTCTTATGAAAAATGAGAAACATGTGTGTTTTTGTGGTTGTATTTTTTATTGTTTATATTATTTCGTATGTTTTTGTTTCCACTAAAAGACACGCCTCCACTTTCCAATGAAAATATTTATGCGTTTTTTGTGCGCGCCGCAAAGTTAATACACTGTATATATGTATGTATGCATACTAAATATATTGTATGTATGAAGCAAGAAGCTTAAGAATAAGATCAGAGAGATTCTATTAATAATATAAATGCTGAAAAGTAACAAAACGGAGAACAAACAAACAGCCGATGATCGATCATTAGAAGGCTTGTACAATTTGTATACAAACATCTACATATATACTATATATATGATATATATGTATATAATTATTTATACACACCTCCCTAACGTTTTACTGCCGCCAAAGGAAAAACAAAAAATCTTGGCACCCTACTTGGTTCTCAAGCGCTCACCGACAATGGGCCCACTTCGCTCGCCTGTCGCCCTCAAATGACAACACTAACACTCGGCCGCTCGCCCGATGCGCTCTGCAGCGCCGTTGCATAGTCGTTGATTATTCAAATTCGTTTAACGGCATTTTCGGCAGCCAAATGTGCATGATTGTTCTATGTAGAGTGGAAAATTTTAATTGAATTTTCAGTTCTACGATCTACGCTGTTGGCCATACTCGAATTTATTTCTTCGAACAGTTGCGTCGCGACTGGCGATTACGCAAACCGAAATTTTGTTTTTTCAAAAAATTCGATTCGATTAAGACGTTTGTGTGATTTTATTAAAATTTATACATATAAAAATTTTGCTTATTAAAACGCCCACGGTCAGTGTAGCACAAAAAAAAACAAAAAAATTATTGACATTTTGAAATATTTTCAAACGCGCCGTGAAAAAATATGACGAATCCAGGGAAGTGCGCAGTTTGTGGAGTGGCCGCGACGCAGAAGTGTGGTGGCTGCAGAAATGTTGTCTATTGCGGCAAAGAGCATCAGATCATACATTGGAAGAAGGGTCATAAGGGCGAGTGCAAGTGTTATGAGGTGAATAAAAGTGATGGAAAAAAAATAAAAAAAATTACGAAACTTCAAAGTGAGGTTCATGGCGGAAGGACTCATCTCGTGGCTTATATATATTTGTGTATGGATTTAAAATTTTTTAAGTTAAGAAAACACATTGTTGTTCCTATGGGTGGACTTTGTGAAATCACAATTTAGTAAGGACATTATATTTCTGAATGTACCCTTCAGGGAAAGATGCTGGTCGGGAACTAGATATATTCCACTATCTAATTTTACATCGACTGATTCAGCTTATCCTAAATTTCTGTGAAATGCATAACCTTTCAACAGTTTCATACTAGTTAAATACTAGTTCCCTTATCCATGATGAATCCCCACATTGGAATAATAAATATAAAAACTGCATACAGCGAAGTCCGATGAGTGAAACTCATGTCAAGTCAGCGCTAAACTTGAACCACTCGTGACTAGACTACATATTTGTACTACAACAGAGTTACCCTGCCGGAGTAGGGTTTCAAGAATTTACGTGCGGTAGGACTTGTCTCTCGTAAGAGGCAACTAAAATCCTATAGCCCTTGCGACAATCGGACAATCGATCTTTATACCGGAACGGCCTTAGATACATTATTTTTTTAATTTTTTTTATTTTAGGACGCGTGAAAGTTAATCGAAAAATCCAACAGATCGGTGACCGGAAAACCAGTGACAATACGAACTGTCCTGAATCCCAGATCGTTACATTTGCCTCTTACGCTAAAGAGCTCACCAGCTGCTAGCCTACCAAACACTGTTACTTCCACAATGCTCCCTAAAAACTTATTTAGGGAGTACTTTTGTCATTACAACAACAATAAATACAAGAGAGCTCTTCGGAGAACAGAAACATATGATCTCTTCAATACCAGTTTAGAACTAGTCTTTTTACAAGTTAGTTTGCTTATCATTCCTGTTCTTCTTTATCGTTTAGAAGCGTGGACTTAGCGTCGTATGCGACAAGTCGGCTTTGAGAATCTACGGCAGAAATGTTTTGCTGAAGGTTTATGGAGGAGGGATCTGCCATTACATTTAAGACAGTGTTGCAGTCCTTTTTAGAACACTTGAGCAACAAATATGTATGTTTTGATTCGCTGTCAACTACACATGATCTTGGGGATCTTGCAGATCGTTAAATGATTTCAGAACTTTCGAATATTTAATTGCACAGTGCCCTTAGCGTCTTTAGTACATGAAATAGTCTCAGGCGAGTAGTACTGTTGGCAATCTCATCAATTATCTCGTTACCCACATTGCCACTGAAGTCTGGTACCTCTTATATACCTACATATGTATATGTATAGTTCCCGCCCTACAGCCACCTAATTCACTACTGGTATTAGTAGTACCATTTTCGGGCGTAATGCGATGAGCTCCGACCAGAAATATAGCAAGATTCCCTCGGATTGTAGGGTTGCCTGAGATCTAAATCAACGCAATGATTCCAGCGTCCACTCCGAAAGATCCTTTTTTAATGTAACCTGAAAGCTTCTTTCCTGGATTAAACGTGGGGAATGTAGTCTTTTGTCTACCGTTCCTTTTTACTTGGAACTGGGACCGAGGGGGCTTAGCTGAGTAGCTAGCATTGCGTATTAACATTCGAAAGGCCCAGTGTACTGTTCTGCTACCACTAACATGCGGCTTAGCATAAACTGTAGGTCCCTCCGTTTATTGGAAAGACTTAAACTCGCAAACCACAAGTCACAAGTAGAAGCTTGGCCAAAAATCACTTAATGCTTTCCATTCGCAACTATACTTTCTATAATCATTTTCACCAAGGCATTTAAAGGAATATCCCCAAAATACCATCAAAAATAGTTTCTCCCTTACACTTGCATACATACGAGTACATACATATGTACGTAAATTAAATTAATTTACCATTTGTTGGCAAAACATCAAGTCTTATCGACGTAAAGGAGGTGATTAACCTGCCAACCAGACGTGTTGCAGGTGGTCGGTCATTGATGCTACAAGACGCAAGCATGAGACGGTATTTTGAGCAAAATAGAGAAAACATATGTACCTACATACAGATATTTAAAAATAACAAAGTAACGGAACATTGTGGTAGCGGAACAACAACACAATTGAGTAAATATTTATATTCTCTTTGCTTACAAAACGATAACTTTGGTTGGCGGCAACAGGTGGCCGCGAAAAATAATCGCACACAATGACTGGCAAAAAAAAAAAGAAGAAGAAAATACAAACCCACATACATACGAGTATATTTGTGCGTATTGTGAGGATCAAGATTTCATAGAAGATTATTTATAATTTTTTTATTGTATGAAAATTAGTTCACACCAATTTCAGATGCAACAAAAGCAAACTTATTTTCTGAAATAAAAAACAGGGTGGTCTTATTTTGATATTCAAAGAAAAATGGCATTTTTTGAGATTTTTATTTCAATGTAAAGTGGAAGGTATGTCATTAATAATGGCAAACAATATCAGCCAAATAGCAGCCACGGATACGCTTACAGTACCGTATCCTTTTTATGAAATTCTGCATCACCAAATCACAAAGTGACTGGTTCACAAATTCCTTATTTGAGGTCTTGAACTGACGTTGACTTTAATCGTGACATTATCTTTCACGTGGGCCCAAAGTAAGAAGTCGCAAGGTGTTAAATCCCAAGATATCAGTGGTCAATTGGGCTTACCTCTTCGAGATATGACACGGTCCGGAAGCTTTTCTCTTAAAAATTCAATGGTTTCGTTGATTGTGTGGCACGTAGCGCCAACTTGGTGAAAGTAAACTTTGTCCGGATCAATTTTATCCGATTCCGGCCCTCAAAATCATTAATCATCTCTCAATAGCGCAATCCATTCACCGTAACTGAAGGTCCGATGACCCCGCCAGGCCATAAACCTCACCAAACATTTACACATTGAGGATGGAGAGGCTTTCAAATGGGGCCTCAGTGAATCTGCGCCGATCGATAAGTCGTTTAGGGAGTGGTTTCGATGTTTCAAAAGTTGTGATTTTAGCGTCGAAGATGAAGAATTGGAGGCTGAATCAAGATTCATGTCAACTAGACGAAACCATTGATGCGAAACGTTACCGACTACAACTAATGCGTCTGGGCCATGTATTGGGTGAAAACGGTCAGAAACGTCCGAAAGGCATAACAAGATGTTTTTACAACATGGCATAGCCCAGCTCCACGTGGCGGTAGCTGTCAAAAACTAACGCTGGATATGCTGAAATGAGAGGACTAACCCTACCAGTTCTATTCTCAAGATCTTGCTCCTACCGACTATTGGTTTTTTCGATAGATGCAAAAGGATTTAGGGGGTCTTCTGATCGAGGACTGTGAGGAATTCAAAAATTAACTGATAGGTGGGGAAAAGCAGAATCTTCTGACGGACAACTCTTTGAATAATGTATTTTTTTACTTTTATTTCAAACACTTTTTGGAACACGAAAAAAATGGCCCGAATTAATTTGTGCCCCCAATACGAATCTCTTGTCACCTTCAAACATAAATTTTCTTAAAAAAAAATTAATGAAACGATTTATGAGCTCGCTTTTGATATTTATTACCTTTCTATTCTATAGATCGCCACAAATGATACACTGGGTCGCCACTTACGCGCCACCCGCGACATTAAGAAGGGTGAGATTTTTTTACGAGAAAAACCATTCATCTACGGACCCAAGGTAGCCAGCGCTCCTACATGCTTGGGCTGCCATCGCACATTGCAAGCACCAGAGCCGCCACAAAAGAATTTCTACAAATGCACACGTTGCTCATGGCCTTTGTGTGGTCCACAATGCGAACGTTCCTCACATCATACGGACGAGTGTGAACTAATGGCGGCGCGTAAATTCAATGCCAAAATCGATTATGACTCAAGCAAAGAACAAACAGGCAAAAAGGAGTCAGCTTACTGTGTCATCTTACCACTGCGTTGCATTTTGTTGAAAAATAAAAATCCCGAAGATTTTGCACGTTTCTCCCAGCTGGAAGATCATCTCAACGAACGTAAAGATACGCCACTCTACAAAATACTCGGCGCAAACCTGCTAACGTTCATCAAAACTGTTATGGGTTTCAGCGAGTGGAGTGATGAGGATGTGTTGCGCGTCGCAGCGCGTTTGGATACCAACGCATTTGAGGTGCGTCAAGTAGCGACGGGTCAGAAACTGCGCGCCATCTACCCAAGCGCCGCGATGATTTCACACGATTGCGTGTCTAATGCACGCCACACCTTCGACGAGCAAATGCATATACTTTTCATAGCAAAAGAGAAAATCGCAAAGGGTGAAATAATTGCAACCTCTTATACACAGCCGCTAAAGTGTACGCTCATGCGTCGACAGCATCTACTGCAGACCAAGTGCTTCGAGTGCACGTGTAAGAGGTGCAGTGATCCCGAGGAGTTGAGCACATTCGCTGGCGCTATTTTATGCAGCAAGTGTAAGGTTGGAAAGGTGAGTGCGGGGAAATACCATACATAGAAGATCATGAGTACCCTCCGCTCAAAACCAATGTTTTTTTGTTTGTTGCAGATAATATCGACAAATCCGCTAGACAATGCCGCCTTGTGGAAATGTCAACTTTGTCCGCACGAAATACCCGCCAAACAAATCAATTGGGGTAACGGCGCGATGGTGAAGGAAATAGAGTCGTTAAATAAAAAGTCGCCGCGCGTCTTTGAAGAGTTCCTACACCGTTACCGCGACACGCTGCATGAGAAGAACACACATGTGTTGCAGGTTAAATACGCGCTAACGCAACTGTATGGAAATGCGCCCGGATTTCAAATGCACGGTGAGTCAATTGTTTGGAATATACATATGTATATATGTACATCACTCTAACAAAAATATCTGTAACTCCAGAAATGAATGATGCGGCTGTTAAACGTAAAGTAGAGCTTTGCCAAGAGCTTTTGGATATCGCGGATATACTTGATGGTGGATTTAGCATATTCCGCGGTAATTTATTGCTTGATCTACAGGAAGCCTTGGTCGTGCAAGCAAAACGTGAATTCGAGCAGGGCTTATTGACAAAGACTAATGTTCAGGAGAAGCTTGCAGAGGCGATGGAACTGCTGAAAGAGGCTGTAGAAATCATGAAGCTCGAGCCAGACATGCAGGAAGTATTAAAAGAACGTACTCAGCAATTGGCTAATGAGCTTGAAATGGATTAAACAACTATTTTTAGTTCACATTTGAATTTTATTAATTTTCTTATAGAATAGACTATTAGAAATAAAAAGTAATTTGAAAAAATTTTAATTTTTTTTTAAGTAGTCATCAACGAAAGAAGTGTCTATCCCATTGAGAACTTTCATTAGTGCTGTTTTCTACGTGGTAGATCCCAAATCCTGTGCATAACATCGCTCCGGGGGTAGGTAGGAGCATGAGGACACTCTAACATAGCGAGCCGATTGCTTCATGACCGTCGCCCACTCCTGGCAGCACCTATGTATTGTCAACAGACACTACAAAATTACTCTAGTGAACTCTTTAACCGAATGTGTCGGAGCACGCACTATTTTAGTCGCGACTAAAGGCTTTACACAAGAGTAAATTATTGGTAAAGATACCTACTTCTTCGTGCAATTTTTTTTTAAATTTTCTCTTGAGCACATATAAATTGACTTCGGATATATGTTTGATCCGTTATCAGGTTAAATCACATACGATTTCATACTAGTCAAAATTACCATTACATTGACATCTAGATGTCGCCGAAAGCATGCACTTCAAATGTCAATCAAAAGCTGTCACCCAAGTAATTCAACAGCTGTTTGTGACAGTTCGCTGACTACAGAAATGATAAGTAAACGTTTACTAACTTTGCACGAAGGAAAATAATTAAACTAAAATTTCTGTTGTAAACATTTGTGAAGTAAAATAAACTATAGTAAGTGATTTAGAAAGTTTCAAATATGTCGAATATAACAGCAGCGGTAATTGCAAATCGCAATAAGAAACACTTTCTAGGTGTGCCGGCACCACTTGGTTATGTTGCTGGTGTTGGTAGAGGGTGAGTACATAAACAATTTTTCATAACATATAATCAATTTAACATTATATTAAATATTAAACTTTATTTTCAATATAGTGCCACTGGTTTCACCACACGTTCTGATATTGGTCCCGCGCGTGATGCCAATGATGTATCCGATGATCGACATGCACCGCCAGCTGCTAAGCGCAAAAAGAAAGAGGAGGAGGAAGAAGAAGATGAAGATTTGAATGATTCCAATTATGATGAATTCAGCGGTTATAGTGGTTCATTGTTCTCTAAAGATCCATACGACAAGGATGACGAAGAAGCTGATCAAATTTACGATTCAATAGACAAACGCATGGATGAAAAGCGTAAGGAATATAGAGATCGTCGCATGCGTGAAGATTTAGAGCGTTATCGCCAGGAAAGGTATGTATAACAGTGCATATGCGTGCATAAATATGTGTAAGTAAAATTTGTTAATCTCTCTATTTTTAGACCAAAAATTCAACAACAGTTCTCTGACTTGAAACGTTCGTTGGCAAATGTCACCGCTGAAGAATGGTCAACTATACCGGAAGTAGGTGATAGTCGTAACCGTAAACAGCGTAATCCACGCGCAGAAAAGTTTACACCACTACCAGATAGTGTACTGGCACGTAATCTCGGAGGAGAAGCTTCATCTACATTAGATCCATCTTCTGGTTTAGCTTCGATGGTGCCAGGTGTTGCTACACCGGGCATGTTAACACCGACTGGTGACTTAGATTTACGTAAAATCGGTCAGGCACGTAATACGTTGATGAATGTTAAGCTTTCACAAGTCTCAGATTCAGTAACAGGGCAAACAGTTGTCGATCCGAAAGGTTATCTTACCGATTTACAAAGCATGATACCGACTTACGGTGGCGATATTAATGATATCAAAAAAGCACGTTTGCTTTTGAAAAGTGTGCGTGAAACTAATCCAAATCATCCACCTGCTTGGATTGCCTCGGCACGTTTGGAAGAAGTCACTGGTAAAGTGCAAATGGCACGTAACCTTATTATGCGTGGCTGTGAAATAAACCCACAATCGGAGGACTTATGGTTGGAGGCGGCACGCTTGCAGCCACCAGACACCGCTAAAGCGGTTATTGCACAAGCTGCACGACATATACCTACTTCGGTGCGTATTTGGATAAAGGCGGCCGATTTGGAAACAGAAACAAAAGCAAAACGAAGAGTTTTTCGCAAAGCCCTCGAACATATACCCAACTCGGTACGACTTTGGAAAGCAGCTGTTGAGTTGGAAAATCCCGATGATGCACGTATTCTACTCTCGCGTGCTGTCGAGTGTTGCAACACCAGCGTGGAATTATGGTTAGCTTTAGCACGTCTTGAGACTTATGAAAACGCACGCAAAGTGTTGAATAAAGCACGCGAGAATATACCTACCGACAGACAAATTTGGACAACTGCCGCAAAACTTGAAGAAGCCAACGGCAATATACACATGGTGGAGAAAATCATTGACCGTTCTTTGGCATCACTTTCCGCTAATGGTGTAGAGATAAACCGCGAGCATTGGTTTCAGGAAGCCATTGAAGCCGAGAAATCTGGCGCTGTGCACTGTTGTCAGGCTGTAGTAAAAGCTGTAATCGGTATAGGCGTTGAGGAGGAGGACCGCAAGCAAACATGGATAGACGATGCCGAGTTTGTAAGTTATTTTGTATTTGTGTTGGTGTGATTTATACTAATATTTAAAATTTTTTACAGTGCGCTAAGGAGAACGCTTTCGAGTGTGCACGCGCTGTCTATGCGCATGCCTTGCAGATATTTCCTTCAAAGAAGAGTATTTGGTTACGTGCTGCTTACTTCGAGAAAAATCATGGCACACGTGAATCACTGGAAGCTTTGCTGCAACGTGCAGTTGCACATTGTCCTAAATCCGAAGTTCTCTGGTTGATGGGGGCCAAATCCAAGTGGCTTGCTGATGATGTGCCAGCAGCACGTGGTATATTGTCCTTAGCTTTTCAGGCAAATCCGAATTCCGAGGACATTTGGTTAGCTGCGGTTAAACTGGAATCTGAGAATGCAGAATATGAACGTGCACGTCGTCTGTTAGCTAAAGCACGTTCATCAGCGCCGACTCCACGTGTCATGATGAAATCTGCGCGTCTAGAATGGGCTCTAGACAATTTGGAGGATGCTTTGCGTCTGCTGGATGAGGCCGTAAAGGTATTTCCCGATTTTCCGAAACTATGGATGATGAAAGGACAGATTGAAGAACAGCAGAATAAATTAGATGAAGCTGCGGAGACTTACAGTCAAGGCATTAAGAAATGTCCCACATCCATACCACTTTGGATACTATCAGCTACGCTAGAAGAACGAAAAGGCACTCTAACAAAAGCACGTTCAACTCTAGAACGTGGTCGTTTACGGAATCCAAAGACTTCGACGTTATGGTTGGAGGCGATCCGCATTGAACTTCGGGCTGGTCTTAATGAAATAGCGAGCACAATGATGGCACGTGCTCTACAGGAATGCCCTAATGCAGGTGAATTATGGGCCGAAGCAATTTTCATGGAGTCTAAACCGCAGCGCAAAACGAAATCGGTTGATGCGTTGAAGAAATGTGAACATGATCCACATGTACTATTGGCTGTTTCAAAGCTATTCTGGTCTGAGCATAAATTTACGAAATGTCGTGATTGGTTTAATCGCACGGTTAGTTCTTGAGATATGATTTAAAGTTTTTCTTCTACAAATTATAATTTATAAATTTTCTTATCAACAGGTTAAAATCGATCCGGACTTGGGTGATGCTTGGGCATACTTTTACAAATTTGAGCTGCTACATGGCAATGAAGAGCAACAGAAAGAGGTTTTGGAGCGTTGTGTAGCCGCTGAACCAAAGCATGGTGAGGCCTGGTGTCGTGTAAGCAAGCATATTAAAAACTGGTGTTTCAAGACACCAGAAGTATTGAACGGCGTTGTCAAACAATTATCCATACCTATATGATTTGTACAACATTTTAGCTATTAATTAGCAAATAAAAATTTTATTTTTAATTTCAAAATATAAACAACAGAAACATTTTAAAAGTTGAAAATGAAAATGAAATGAAATTTTCTTTGTTTACTCTGCCATCTAAAATCTATCAGCCACCACGTCAACTATAGCTTCGCGCAGTTTTTTTAGTTTTTTAATTTTTTCAAGTAATTTATTGGCATCTAAACAGTTTTCAGGTATATTTCCGTATTGTTCAAAATTACGTTTTGCATTTCGTAAACGTGTATGCAGCTCCCTTGGCTCTATTAATACACGTCCAGATAACTCAAAATCATTTGAAAGTGCGGCCGATAGTAAAGCAGCATTTTCCTTTGAAAATTGGTAATCATAACCAGTAAATTTGCGTTCATAAGGACAACGTAGTAGTACCGTGTGTGTAGGTGAATTGCTTGGTTTATTTAAATCAAATTCCTTAGTTAGCTCCGACTGAGTGTCACTAGTCGAAACCTCATCTAACTGTGGGAATAATAATTTTATAATCAAATACCATTCAAACCTATGCTTACTTACGAGTTGGCGCAACTGATTCTGTTTTTCAACAATTACGAAGTCTTGGCCTTCTTTAGGCAACCTGTCATAACCTATACGCCGCTCGACAGGCAGCCGTTGATAACCGTTAGCAACACGTTCATATTCAGGATGCAAACTCAACAATTCCAGCATTTGATTTTGTATTGGCGTCAATTGGTAGTTGTAAATATTCGGCAACACTTTCCGCTGAAAATGATCGTACAGTTGTTCTATAGTAAATTCACAGAACTCTTCATTCACTGTTTGGAAATCATTCCAAGTATTTTCACGCTCGAGAAAAAGTAAACGTTTAGATTGGGTTATATATTTTATTAATGCTAAATCCAATTCATCTGTATTTGCGCCCATATCGAACGATGCATTCCTGTCTATATCGTGGGGTGACTCCTCGCCATGAATAATCTGCATTTCTACGTCCAAGTTGTCCATTTCTATACATTTAAATAAAAATTGTCGATAGTGTAAAATGCCGTTTCCTGTGTAACCGCCAAATTTTTATGTCAATTATTGCATTTCCTTTAAGTGTCACGACAACAGGGTGTTGCATATCCCAGGAAGCAATGTCGCCAGTTTACCTTATCAAACAGGGTGCAACAGGAACTCAATGTTTCCAACGCATAAGGAAGATTTTAAAAAGAAATCATTGGGGATTGTTATTTATTGAATTTGAAATATCTTAAGGTTGGCCGACTAAGCACTTACTCATTAAATATTGCTATTATTTTATTATAATGTGAGAAATACTTGACCTCAAACTATTAAAAAACTTTGTACATTTACCTAGAATGTTTACACAATAATTAATTAAAATTTTTTCGATTATCCCTATGAATATTTGCAAATATTGAAATGAAAAACACCCTGTGAACGGATGCAGCTGTTGCATGATAGCGAAGTTTTAAATACAGCAAATAATACTAGTTTGGTTTCAAATAAACTATAATATCTTTAATATGCCAAAACTTAAAATTAATTTAAAACTTTTTTAAGTGAAATAAAAAGTGTATTCGTAACAATAAAATAAATACTTGGTTACCTTTTCGGCAAGTACAAAATAATTTTTTATTTAACATACAAATTTTCAATTAATTTCCATCAAATTTTTTACTTGAAAAACGGTAATTTATTTTTATCAGCAAAAAAGATTGTGGTCCAACCGTATTAGCCGGGCTGGTAGTGGCATTTCACTCCGGTACGCTATCCCACTACTGCCTACCACGGGAACTCTTGGCTGCTGGTTTTCACCCCTGGCCCGGTTCATCCCTCCTTAGCCAACCTGAATACCGTGGACTCCTCCATGGTACCCATATTGATGGCAGGCTTAGTGCGGACGTTCCGTCAACATGAACTGGCCCACCACACAGGACTCCCGGCCTCAGGCCATTCCACAATCCGACCTCACAGAAGCGTGATTACAGAAGATGCTAACCTTCCAGTCGAACAATAATTGCAATGAAGTAAATTTGTTGCTAAATGCATATTGGTTTGCGTTTCTTGGTTATGTGCTGTTTTCTCCATTTAATATGTCTAACTTAAGCGTGTAGTGGTACGCTGTTGTTGTTGTATAGCCTCAAATTCATTAATTTAGCAAGAGGTTTTTTTGTAACTAAAAATAGAATAGTTGAAAGTTATTAACATTTTATTTCATTTGATTTCACCCACTTATGAGTTGACACAGCGGATCTCATGTTAAGTATTAATTAATTATTATTTTTAATGAAATGAATAATTTTTTTTTAATTGAAAAATAACTGAATAATTTAAAGCTAAAAATAAAAAAATAGGAAATTATAAAATTAAAAAAATTAATAAATAAAAACCGCTTGCCTTGGGGCTCGAACCTATACACTATTGAGCACAAAATTGCTATATATATACATATGTATGCATGTAATTTATTGACAGAGCCAAAAAAGCGCTAGCACTGGGTGACGTGAAAAAGCAACACTGATGAAATGAGTTTATTATTTGACAGCAGACGTCGCTACGTTCACTCGCAAGTTGCTTGCTTGGCTATATAATTGTGAAATAATAATAAACACAAATGCAGTAACTTCTATTGGTTATTTCACTAGCAATATATTGTTTTATTTTAATTAAACCTTAAACAATAATAACAAAAAGTCTTTAAAAATGTATTTGCAAGCATTTCAACGCATAGTTTTTTACCCATAGCAGCGCCATCTATTGTGAAATATAAAAAGTTGCTTTATTTGTATACAAACATACAGCAAAAGTAGGCAATAAAAGTGCCGTTATTTCGACTGGAAGGTTGGCATCTTCTGTAATCACGCTTCTGTGAGGTCGGATTGTGGAATGGCCTGAGGCCGGGAGTCCTGTGTGGTGGGCCAGTTCATGTTGACGGAACGTCCGCACTAAGCCTGCCATCAATATGGGTACCATGGAGGAGTCCGCGGTATTCAGGTTGGCTAAGGAGGGATGAACCGGGCCAGGGGTGAAAACCAGCAGCCAAGAGTTCCCGTGGTAGGCAGTAGTGGGATAGCGTACCGGAGTGAAATGCCACTACCAGCCCGGCCAATACGGTTAGACTACAATCTTTTGCAAAAATTTCTTTATTTTTCATAATTTTTATTTTGGTATGTCTTTTTTTTTGGTAAAATCCGAAGTATTTCTGATTTTTGGTTTGAAGTATTTAGCGCAGTTGCTTGCATACGAATAACATAAGTTTAAAGCTAGTGAATTATTGAGAGGTTTGAGCGAACTGGAACGGTTGTGTTAGCTCTGTAATCTTCCTCTTTTCTATTGAATCTAAATTGAAGCGTAAGGACTGACAGTTATAAACCAAGATCAGTATTGAGTGACCCACTGATATCCGTCTAGAGAGTTGAAGATAGGGTTGACAGGAATCTTATTACTTTGTGTAATTCTTTTGTTGGTAGCAGAGTTCTCAAGGCTGTGTGACTCTAGAATCTCTTAATGAAATTCGTGTTAGGTCAGTTCTGATACCTCAGCTTTTTGATTTTCTCGGTGACTGGATTAAGGTATTTTTTAAACGATTCCCTAATGAAACCCGGCAAGCCAATGTAATTGACACCTCTCTGTCAGTTTCAGATGCTTATTCCACCATACTAACCTCAAATGGATAGGACTGACAATTAAAATTTACTGTACCGATTTGTTTGTACTCAGATTTATTGAACTTTTTACAACAAATACAATAATCAATAGCTTCAATTGGTTTAACACATTCAAAACATGGAGATCTACTCTACGCTATTTTGTATTAATTTTTTAATCTTCCAATATATTCCACAGCGGCATTGTCTAACTCACGCTGTTGCTTATTTCGCTGTACCTTCTTCGCCAAGTTCCGAGCATACTTCACAGTTAATTCGAGTACGAAGCAGAAAGCGCTCAGTAGTATGCCAAAGCCGAATATACCCAATGCGTAACGACATTCAGTTATACCGATTGAAACAAAACCACCAACGCCACCCTCACATTTTGGTTTCTGTGGAAACCATTTGAGTTCTTCGCGATTCATTAGACCCACTTCGCGTTGCCAACGTAATCTACGAAACGAAAGTAAATTTGAGGTTATGGTACAAATTATACAAATAATGTATGTATCTAAACGCACTGTCTACGAAAGAGCTCCTTATATGGGAAATTCTTCCTTGTCGGCACTGCTATCATGGGCAATTGAAATGGTTCCAACTCCTTGAGGCCACACTTTTCCGGCTCGCTAAAGGTGTTACTTATGATCTGATAGCCCGCCTGCAGTTCCACTTGGTAGGCAAAGAGGCCGGTACGCATTTTTTCCATGCCAACTGTGGGCCTCATGAATATATTATCACCTTTTGGCGCAATTTTCTTATGGTATAAATGATTTGTGACTGGATCTGTGGACTCCTATGAGTGGCATACGTACAAAATTGTATAAAAAAAATATATTAAAAATAGAAAAAAGCTTTTGCACTCACATTGAAATAAATTTTATTATACACCGTATCCTGCACACCAATCTCCAGTGGTGACTGCGCCAAATCGCTCAAAGTTTGTATCGCCTCCGAAGGACTCTGCAGCAAAGCTACAATATTTGCCGAGAATGAGGTATACAAGAAAAGTGTCGACACGAATGTCGTGAAAATGATGACACGCGCCGAACGATTGAGCAAATTCGCATAGAAACCCTGCTGACACATGGCACCCCAAACAAAGACCACACAATCCAATATATCGATTTCATGTGAATGTGGCGAATACACCAGTTCGACCATGAAAATACCAATAGTGAAGATCATTAGTAGTAATATAGCAATCCAGACATCGCTGGCAAAGGGCATGGCGAAGATATTGGCTACAGCCGACAATGGTGGTTGACGAAACATGATTCCTGCGCGTATGCGAAAGGTCTCCGCTACGAAATCCACTAACGCGATGCGATCGAGGCGCATGAAAATTGCCATTTGTCCAAAGTCCAGTTCGTAACGTTGAAAGCGACCCATCAGGCCATCGAATGAGCCATTTGGTTGATGCCAACCGTAGTTGTCCACCTGGTGAGTGTTGAAGCTGGAAGAAATGCATATAAAGAGATTATCGTGGCATCGATCAAGGACAATTTTGAAAATGGAATAAAGTTCTAGAGTTAATAGTCGTTTAGGGCCTTCTTATTTGATTTTTATCGAGAGACCTATCATGCTGGACCAGGGCCCAACCCAATAATTTCTTCGATAAAATTCTATATATGATTCGATCTACTTGACATTATTTGCTTTGTCGGTAGTGGATCTGATACTGATCTATTAAAAAAAATTATTTATGGTTCTCTCACGTATTCTATCTGCCGCCACCTCCTCGGCGCCTGTAATGCCGTCTGACGTTTGTCCGGATATTAATGTTGTCGGTTCTTGACATCAGCAAAGCTGATAGCGACTCGCCCTGCATATAATTTTTCCAACCTGCCGGCGTCGCTGGCCGCTCCTTGGCCTCTTGTAGCCATTTCTCTATTTCACCGACTATATCGGGGTCTGACTTTTTTACTAATGCGCCCTTCATTTCCTTCAGCTATTGCTTCAAACCGACGAATTCCTCTAACAACAGACTGAGAGCACTCACCTGCTCATTGGCATCTTCTACAACGTATGGGCTCTTTGTTCTTGCATTCATTACGTGCATTAACAGTCACCTCTGTGTGTGGTGTTGGTGTTATCGAAGTTTTGCATGGTCATCGTGACGCGGCGTGTGTACTCAGTGTATCCTTCTGACAGTCTTTGGCTGTCTTCTTCGTCAATTTGTATCTGGACCCTCCTTTCTTCTTCATCTTCGTTAGAGGAAGTTTCAATCGATGCCAGAGACATCACGATTTCGTCTGGTTGTATTCCATCGAGATCATCGTTGTTATAGTTGTCTTTGATTTTATATACGTGTATTTCTTCTTCACTGGCGGAATGCTGGACCAGTAGCTTGGATTTTCGCTACCCTCCATGGGGGTATTGTTCCACTGATTACTTAAACTGCGTCCGTGGATACTGTCTGATGATCTATACGTAGAGCATCTGTCGATCTGATTATCACTTCAGCTTCCTTTGTGCTTCCTTCATGTTCCTCGCAGTTATAACTGCCGGCACATCATCTGCATAGCTGACGAGATAAGTGTCTTGTGGCATTTCCTTACAGAGTATACCATTGCATTTGTCGTTCGAGTGGTCCGAGCCAAGAATGAGCCAAGAGACGTAAGCTTTTTGCGCCGATCGCCATGTTTTGTCCGATAAATGAGTAAGCGATCGCTCTATAGCTCCGTGTAGTCTTACTTAAGAAAGTCGAAACATGGAGCTTTGATTTGAAATCGCCTATCATGCCTGTCCGTCTGGCGTTTCTGACGTCCAGCGCAGCTTAAAGAACCATTTTACTGGTGAAATAGTCCTTCTCGCCGAGTCTGAATGACCGAGCGCCATGCGAGGTTTCCACTCTGCCTTTAGTGGTTGATGGGAGTAAGGGAAGTGTACTTAAGATAGGAAAAAAGCCTAGTCTTGACCTTTCCAATTTGTTTTTATGTTTGTATAGACTTTATAAAATATATATGAATTTTAGTTTGTGGAAAACTTACTGTAAATTCAGCCTATTCGCCAACTCGATGGTGAGGCGATTATTGACCTTTGAAATGGTGTCGATATGTCGTAGCGATATATCTTCGATATTCGTAAACAAATCGGGAAAGGCAATGACAAGCCCCGTTTTAAAAGTGATACCCTCCAAATCTTGACGATACGTAATGGCCGAACCGAATTCCCGCAACCCCTTTAGCATATCCCGCACACTCCACAGTTCACTTGCACCACCCACAGAAGTGCGACGCAAAGGTTTGTCCGCTGCTATTTTATAAACATCAACCAATGTAAAGAATTGCAACTCCGGTTGCCGCACAATAACGCGTACCTCACCATCAGGTGGCAGAAATATTTCCACATCCTCAAGCAGTGAAATATGCGCCGGATCAGCGGTGAGTAGCAACCAAAAGCGATTTGTGGTGAAATAGTTATTTTCGGAGGCAGCAGACCAACGTAGCACATTGAGCGCACAGTCGCTGGCGAAATGCAACATCAGGAAACCTGATTTATAGGTAAGTGGTGGCAGTTGTAAGCGTAGCGGACGACGTGTGCTGTTATCGCTGCGGAATGTACGCGGTGGACCAAATGTGGGTGGTGGTGTGTTGCTTGTGGCCGCCTCCTTAGGTGAGGAGACAGTCGTGGTGATATTGAGTTCTTCTTCGCTGCTGGGCTTGTTTACGTTGGCGCCATCATAGTCCTGCCCATTGAATATTCGTATGGAAAAACCGTTGGCCATAAATTTGCGTACAAGTGACTGCAATTTCTGTTGCGCTTCGCTGGTGGCTGTAATGGGAGAGAGTGGAGGGGAGTGTTTGGCTTAAAACATTCAATATATTGGTTGGCCATTTTTCTTGCCGAGGGAAATGCATTTATTTTTTGAAATTTTGTAAGTTTATAGGCTTTTAGCGGTGCGCGGCTCAATTATTGGTTTATGAGTGGGCTTAACTTTTTCTTTCCTCACTGCTTCTGCAACAGCTCTACTCTCGCTTACCTACATCCTGTGGACAGACGATGAGCATTATGTTGTGTACGCCATGCCAACGAAAATATTCCATAAAAATGTCTGCATCGTGCGTTTGTGTGGTGGCATCAGCTGCCGTTGGTACCTCCGCTGTTGAATTGCTCGGGCGTGCGGCGCTTACCAATTCGCTTGGTAGAACTCCTCCTGTTGTGGCGACCGAAATTGTGCTGTAAATTAGTAGCATGCAAAGCATATTGAAATTTATCAGCTTCATTTTTGTGTGGCGAACGAAAAAAGTTGTGTTTTTTTTGTATTTTTACTCCCCTTTCGAAACACTGACGCACTGCGGCTCGTATGACCGCCAAGTGGAGGCTCTGACTACTTTTATACCAGCAATTCTTCAGGTGAATCCTTTCGCTTGCCTTCTGGCGTAATGCAATTCCAGGTTTATTAACTCAATTATAAAAAATTGAAAAATTGTACGTGTTGAGTTGTTAGTCGGAATTGCCAGTAATTTGGCGAAAAATTGTAATTGCACTTAGGCGTTAGCAAGCAATAGTTGTATATGAGGGTGACCTAATCAGTTTATGCCAAGTGCGAGGTTGCTTGAAAATATTTTTACAATTCTTTGAACTATTCTTGGGAAAAATTCTCACTGTTCGGGTTGAGAATGTAGAGCCACCTAAACTTTAAATTTTTTTTAATGTAAATACATACAAACATTAAGACCAGCAAGTTTCCGGAAATTGTCATTTAAACTGTCATATTCAGCACTTTTTTTTGTTAAGTTGGCAGCACTGTTCTTAATTACTATGCCAAAAATGAGCACGACCTGTCAAGCAGTTTGCTTGCAGCAGCAGCTGTTGAAATCAGTCGACCACAGTTCCCTCACCAAATTTCGGTACGAAACGGGTTCCGGAGTGGTAACTTGAGTTCTGGACACAAAAAAAAGTCGCATCGGGCCAAATCCGGTTTTTGGTCTTAAAATCGTTCACAACTACAGCTCGGTGCGATGGCGCATTGTTGTCATGAAAGTTTCCGGAAATTATTGGCCCACAAATAATATTCTTTATTGACCGTCTGTCCCGTTGGCACGAATTCAAGATGAACCAAACCGCGTATATCAAAAACAAAAAAAAAAAACAATTTCATTAAACCTTCAGGTCTTAATGTATATATATATTTTTTTAAAATTGAATGCTAAATTGAAGACATTCAGATCACTATGGATTCTCCCGTCCAAGCTAAATTATTCTTGAAAATACTTAACTTCCTTAAGCGCTCGGCCGAAAGTCCAAACGGTTGATGGCTTTTTATGAGCAGCTTATATTTAATGCCAGAAACACAATCTCTGCCGGAGCAGCCCATATCCTGAAATACTCATCGTAGAGACCCAAAAACTTTTTTGAAATTGTTTGATATAAATGAAATTTGGTTGACAGTTAACCAAACCTTTTTCCTCCGAGAAGTGGACCTGGGATCGACCTATTGGAAAAATTTGGTTTACACAAAATTTCTGTACAGAGATAGCTTTGAGCTCAAAATACTATTAAGAACACTTTTTCCTCCAGGACTTCTGGGGGACTTTGAATCGATCTATACAAAAAAATCGACTTTATTTTTAAATTGTTTGATTTACAAGATGGTACACAGTTAAATAACTTTTTGCCTAAATTGATCTTTTTCCTCCGGTCAGTGGACCTGGTTCGAATCGATGGATTTATTGGTTACACCTTCAAACTTAAATCATCCCTAGCACATTGTGGCCGTGTGACTCTTCGTACAGAAAATAAGAAAAGCACAAAAATAATTGCTATTGGATTTCTAATGCCTTTAAAAAGGGTCATCAAACCTTTATCGTAACTTTCTTCTCTCTTTCTCCAAACATCGACTATCTGAACCATTTTGCGGAGTTCAATAATTTTTCTCAGATCGTAAGTGGACCAGATAATAAGGGGTAGTTTTACCATTTAAGCCCTTGTAATTTGAAAATTTCGCGCTTTCAAACCAAGTGCTAGTAGCTCGGAAACAATGGAGTTCAATGAAGCAATCAATTCAGGGAGTTAGAGATGACAAATCAACTCGTAATTGTGATACTAACTGCGGGACTCATTATTAGTATATTTTTTATTACGCACAACACTGGAAATTCTCGCAATTTGGAGCAAAGCGCTGTGATTAAATTCCTCGTTAAAAGAGATGTACGCCGAAAACAATTTTTAAAGGGATCTCAAGCTCTGCGCACAAACTTTTAGTAAGTTTAAATTGTTGAGAGCCGATTGCTTCAAAACTGACGCTTACAAGCAGCCAATTAGATCTCAGCGAATCCTTGAACCAATTAAGAAGGAATGGATCCACTGAAGCTGCCTCACTTTTAGTTATAACCCAAGGCTCCACACGGGTTGGTTACTCACATTTGCTGAGTACGCGACGTGGTTGCAAGATTGGTATAACTCTGCGACTAAATTCTACATTACTAAATTCTTCCTCCAGGCATAAAAATAATTTTTTTTTTATTAAAATTTCCCCTTTATTTTTTGAAAATATTTCAATTTGATCTTAAGCAGTTGCAGTTGCACTGGGCTGGAGAATAAATCATAATTTTACACCCACAACTAAAGTTTTTGCCATTTTGGCATGTTGCACTTGCAATTTTCCTTTTCCGCTGTCAAAAACTACATGCGAGCGATAACAATAATAATCGAATACGAATATGCTGCTCTGCGCTAAGTATGTCATAATATTTTCTTTATTATTCTTATTTATTTCTTTCTTGAGTGCATTTTCTTTCTACTCACCACTTTACTCATAATAACATAACTACACATATGGGAGCAAATATGTACGAGTAAGTATGTATGGGCATGACTTGTTTGTACCACCAACTGCTGGTGGATTGCAATGCCAACAAGAGCGTTAAAAAAAAACTCTTTGTTTTCGCAATGGCACAAACACGCATACACGTATGGTGCAATGTGCAAGTGATTGGAGAGTACACAGAGAAAGGAGGAAAAAATATTAAAAAGTTGTAAACTGAAAAATGCAGTTCCCTCGATTGGCATTGGCAAAGTGGTGGTTGGCATATTTAATTGACAGCATGACTTCTTGCGTTCAGTTGGTTAAATAAATAATGGAAAAATAATTAAGAAACGAACTGAGCCAAATTCAATTGGGGAAGTTGGAAAATACTTATACATATCACAGTGAACAGTTTTTTGTTTTTAAATTGAAATATATTTGCGGTGAAAAATTGATACAACAGTTGTAACCTTTTGCGCCGAACTAACAAAAGAACATCAAGTTGGTTATTGAATTATGTATATGTACAGCAGAAGAAGCAGTAAAAATAATGAAATTGAGTTGACATACATACGTGGCTTGGGCGGACACACAGGGCATATACTTTTACACCCGACCTGCAACGTTAATTAGGTTATCTATAAAACGGAAGACAACAACACAAAATAAGCAACTTGAGTTACAATATATAATATATAAATTGTCATGCACGCTTAGACAGAATTGATTATCAAATGCTTGAGGCTGTTGATAATTATTAAAAAAAATAATATTGTTTTTTTTTTTAATATTTCAATTTTATTTTCAAATTTGTCAATACCAACCATACATATGCATATTATTATACTATATTATATTATATTATTATCTATTTCAGCATTTTTTTCAATTAATTTTACTGCATAATTGAAACGCACAACGAGCCTTCACTCAAATTAATTGACAATTTGAATAAATTATGCGTGGAATACCTTTGGCATATGGCAATTATTTATTGTATTAAATCTGATTAATGTCACGCACATTCGCCTGCCAATAAAACTAATTGAAGCTCGCATACACATACATATACATATGTATGCATAAATACACGAATTAGTTTACTTAATTATGCATATTGTTATTGACACATACAATTAGAAATACATATGCATACAAATATACAACAACGCAGAATCCATTATAACACATGAGTATTAATTGCAAAAAATTAGCGAATATAATATTAAGTGAAAGTAGGTATGTATATATGTATGTTTATGGTTAGATGACCTTAGAGAGGCCGCCAACGAAATAACATCAATATCCTCAAAGGCCAGATCCATTGTTTTACCGACCTTCTCCTAAACATTAGGCTTTTAAGTATTCAACCACTTCGATGCTCTGATGTTCCTTGTTTGTACCCTGACTTCAGCTATTTTAGCCAGACTACCAAGAAAGAAATTCAGCCTATTCAAGACGAAACATCTCCAAAGGGGATGAGGCTGATTGATTTTGTTGGGTCCAGATATATTATTGTCTGCAACACCAGACTCAGGCATATAAAAATTTATCAACCTCATGGTTGACACCTGGGATCGAAAATCTCATAACAAAATCGATCATTTTACAATAGACGAATGACAAGTCTCCATTTTTGTGGATGAGCTTACAAGCTTTTTTCTATCTTAAATTAGTTTCAAACATGGTGAAACATTTCGTGTTAAGCTCACGAGTTGGCAAAGCCGGGATCATCACTTGACGCAACCGAAGCGGAGTTATTACTTTGTCCAACAGGAAGGATCACAGAAAAGATTCAGTTAACACCTACATCCATATAAAGCCATTCATAACGCCGTACACACGTGGACTGGAAAAGTTACCGATCGACTGAAACTTTTACACAACAACACTGCCTGCCATTCCTCGATCAACAGCTCGTTGCAATAAGCTTAGATGACTGCGATGGTGATGCTCTATTCCAGCAGGATTAAGGAGTACCGGCACGAACTGAATGTGAGAGACGCAGATGAAAAATCCACAAGCTTGTAAGAGCACCACGCTGAGAATTATATTAGGAAACCTTTTGATGTCATCAGTACACCATTGGCAAAGCGAAATATCCATGTTCCCAATAAAGAAGCATAATGTTATGTTGTGTATCATTCTTTCAGATACCAGCTGGAAGTTGAGCAACCCCCGGCACATCAGAAAAAGGAGCTCTTGACCTGTCAAACACCTTTATTAACTTTCTTCCAGTCGAGGTTGAGCTACATCGGGAAACCTGACAATTTAGGTGTGGACACTGTAGCAGGCTCAACTTGTGCTTATCCACACTCAAGCCTAATATGTCTTACATGCAATTAGTAGCCACATGACACCAGCTACATCTTTGCAAATCCTCTAAAGTCAACTCATCCAACACCGCTCTTCCGTTGGCTTGAACTTGTCGAAACAGCTTGAAGAGACTGGATCACAACGCCGTACATATCTCGATTGGGTGCTTGAACAGTGAACGCCGAAATATGAACAAAATTTTCCTTCCCGACGAGGAACATTTTTCACTAGATGAATACGTAACTAAGCAAAATTGTGTAATTTGAGGCTCCGAGAATCCTGAAACAATTGAATTGAATCCATTACACCTAAAAAATATTACTGTCTGGTACCGGAAGTGGAATTGCACACAATATCTTTGAAAATGACAACGACGAGACTGTCACTGTTATGGTCGTATTATAACCGAATTTTGGTCAGCAATTGAATAACACGACTTTGACAATACCTATGTGGTTTCAACAATAGGGTGCCACATGTCACACAACACGAGCTAGAAAAAATTCCTGGCTACGTAAACTCTCGTTTTATGGAAGTCCATTGGCCACCGAGATCGTGATTTAATACCGTGGAACTATTTGTTGCGAAGCTACGCAAAAGGCCGTGATCATGCGGATAAACCTTTAACTCTTGAGCACTTGGGAGCTAAGATTCGTTTAGTTACGTCTGGGATGCCAACCAATATGTGCCAAAAAGTGATCGAATATTCCCTCAAACGGACCGAAATTTCTACGGGATCATTTGAATGATCGAGTGATTCACATATAGTAAATGCCAAGGTTCATTTTACTTACGTTTATTTTCGAAATCGCAAAAGGGTTAATCCTGTATTTTTAAATCAACAATATTCATACATTACATAAATCTAATTCGCTTATCGACTTTTATATATTCGCAAATACCTATGTACGAGTATGTAAATATGTGTGCACAATCAATTAAATTTCATCAGCATTTGAGTGTGCGTGACATTAATTAAACAAAAAAAAAAAAAAATAACTGTAATCCAATAGGAAATTTACTTATAATTTATTCAAATTGTCAATTAAATTGTGTGGCACTATTTTCAATTATGCGCAGATTTATAAAAAAAGATGTTTAGAAGGACATAAATATGTAAACAATTGGCATTGTGTTGATTAAATTAATTATTATAAACAAGGCAATTGTTTTTCTTGTTGTAGCAGAAGCAGACAATAGAATAATTAATATTGTTTCAAAAACATAAGAACTCAAAGAAAGCCAGCAGTGTCTTCAATGATTGTTGGTGAGCCTGAAATGACAGTTGTTCAAAGAGTCGAAAGGCTGTAGCATCAAAAGCTTTAAGGTTATATTTGAATATATTTGATTATTCACTGCTTTTCTACAACCGAATTTACAATTATTTTAGTTTTATAACCGTTTTTATAGCAGGGTTTCGAGACTCCACATTGGGTTTTAGGGTTGATTATTATTCGTTATTCGAACACGACAGAAAAAGCATCGAAAACACACATGGTAAATATGGTGAAAATTTCCAAAAACTCTTTAGTAAATATTTTAGTGTAAAAATACGTTAAATTCCCTGCAAGGAAAAGCTAAATTAGTATGCAAAACTTCTAGTTAAATACCAGTATGTTAAAGGTGAAATCATACCCGTGCGCTATTTGTTGGTAAATGCCCAGCAGTTCCACTAAGACCTCACTGTTATGCTATGTTAATTCTTAACATGTTACGGTTATGTTATATTTTCTGTTATGCTCTGCTGAAGTGCGCTGTATACCGCTGCTCGTTATATCGTGACGATAGATGGCCGAATGGCTACCGTTTATGATTGTCGTACTTGAAATGCTGTGTAGACGAATTTATTTTTATTTTTTGGAAAATATAGAAAAATATGAAAATATTGCATAATATAGAACAATTGAAAATTATGGAAAAAATATAGGAAATGCAAAACATGCAAATAATATTTTTCCCAGCAGGGCTGTCTAAGCTTTACATACAGTTCTGCAATACTCTTGTGTAGTACATACGTACATACATACAAACATACATTTATTTCATTTTGTAAGATATTTCAACAGAAGGAAACTTATTGTCAAGAATGAAATTTGAAAATTCAATGGAAAGTGTATTTGGTAGAGAATGGCATTGTGCAAGCAGAGTGTCGTTAGTTAAATTGTGTAAAGTAAAAAATAAAGTTTCAAGTACTTTTAACAAAAAATAAATCGTTTTCTAACGAAAGCATGTGCAATGCAAACGCATTCACATACAGATTGCATTGAAAGTTTGCAAACGAACTTTTGTCAATATTTACAAAAACTTGTATAGGAACGTCGTTGCAGAAGTTCAGCTCGGAGATAAAAGGAAATAAGTAAAAATACTTAGGAACATACGGGTTTTGCGCTGTTACCACAAGCATATACTCGTATGTGACATTTGCACATACTTGTATGTAGAATAGTTGTTGTTCTTTTAAAATTACTGAGAGAGTTTCCACTGTGATTTGGTCTCAAGGGAAATATATAAAGGGCTTTCCAATAAAATGTGTTATTTTGAATAGTCTGCTATTACGGCAAATGCCACTTTTGAAACTGTAATTTTTTGACAATTGACAAGTAAAAGCACGATATACGCTTCAACATCGTTTTGAAATTATTAAAATTCACTTTAAAAATTTCATCGAAATATCATCTTAACTGATGAGACCTATTCCCACCTCGATGGC
Source organism: Ceratitis rosa (assembly GCA_037013455.1). Taxonomy (NCBI): domain Eukaryota; kingdom Metazoa; phylum Arthropoda; class Insecta; order Diptera; family Tephritidae; genus Ceratitis; species Ceratitis rosa. The sequence continues at coordinate 3,833,181 of JAWMAG010000041.1, forward strand.
TACTATACGTATATAAACTAAATTGTCTCATCCTGGGCTCGGAAAACCGAAGATTTATTATTGTAAAAATCTACATTCTGCTCAAAAAAAAAATTTATGTCTTCGCATTAATATATAATGAGTACATATGTATATAAATATGTATTTGTACACAAACAAATTTTTACTGAATTTTTTAGTTACACACCCTCACGAACAGACAGTCTAAATACACTAATTCACTATGTGCCGAAGCATATTTTTCTTAGAATTACACATAATCGAGTATATGTATATTATATGTATGTGTAAGTAACGATGTTGGTAAATATGGATTTCATTTTTGGTATTACTAAATGTGAAAATAAATTTAAATCAATAACTGGATATGATTGCTCTCAATTTCATATGACATATATGGTAATATTAAAATAAATTTAATTTTTATTTTATTTTTTTCAGCCATAAAAATAAGTGGTTTCATATTTCTGTACAAAAGCTTTTAATAATATTTTTATTTAATTTTATTTTTTAACCACACTCGCGAGCCACCATAAATACAGACATTTAGGCCATCTTAGTTACATTTTATAAAAATATATTCTGTTAAGAAAGTTAGTAAATTACATACAAGACATACTTATGTACGAGTATATATATATATATACGTAAATATGTATATATTTTTCTATAATAATTTCGATGAACAATATCGCTTTCGCGCGGAGTTTAGTGATGACATAAAATAAGAACCACAAACATACATATGTATCAAAAGGCCGTACGTCCTAGATACATACATACTAGTACATTTAAACAAGTCTTTAAACTACATATATACATTTAACTACAGTACATGAATATAATGCGACATTAATACTGGATGAAAAGTGTGCTATACGTGACTTAAGCAGCATATCGAGTCAAACACGCTCAGCCTATTTATTTGCAACAAATCAGCGCTACTGCGTTGCCGCCTAAGCGCTTGAACCCACATAACATATACGTACTCGTATACGCACTCTGGCAACAACTACAAGTACTACAAGTACGGACGTGGTGTTTCATTCTCGACTCAGGCTTTGTGTTTTGTGGTGGTAAATGGCGCAACGAACTGTGAAATGACTTCATTATACGTAATATTGTTTGTTAAAGATGTAGCGCCAACAACAACAACAACACGAATAAGAGGAAAAACCTGAGGAGCGTAAGGAAGGAACGATTGGGAACGTCAGGGAGGTTAAGGAGGTGGTGGAGAGAAGGCGACATAAATATTGCCATAAGATTTACATTATGATTTATAGCATTTTGCCGCATTTCTAGAGCATTAGTACAGACAGTACACAAACATGCAGATAGAAATGCTAAAGCAAGTAGATAATCATGAGTGTGGAGCAAATGTTTAAGGAAGTTTCTTATACACGCAGCAGTTATCTTTAAAGCGTCTTCAGAGTATTAAAAAGATGTGTAAGGAAGCTATAAAAAAATTTGATGCCCAAAACGTATGAATTTTTTTACGCCCAAATATTTGATGTAATCTTTCGGTGTTTGAGTATAAGTGTACATAAATAGATAAACCTATTAAATTAAGGCAGCAGAGAAAGCTGTTGATCAAAAAAAAAAATAAAAATAAAAATTAATAAAAAAAAGAAAATAAAATAAAAAAAAATAAAATAAAATAAAATAAAATAAAATAAAATAAAATAAAATAAAATAAAATAAAATAAAATAAAATAAAATAAAATAAAATAAAATAAAATAAAATAAAATAAAATCAAATAAAATAAAATAAAATAAAATAAAATAAAATAAAATAAAATAAAATAAAATAAAATAAAATAAAATAAAATAAAATAAAATAAAATAAAATAAAATAAAATAAAATAAAATAAAATAAAATAAAATAAAATACAATAAACAAAATAAAGTTAAACACAAAAAAAAAAACATATAATAAAATTAAACAAAATAAAATAAAATAAAATAAAATAAAATAAAATAAAATAAAATTAAACAAAATAAAATAAAATAAAATAAAATAAAATAAAATAAAATAAAATAAAATAAAATAAAATAAAATAAAATAAAATAAAATAAAATAAAATAAAATAAAATAAAATAAAATAAAATAAAATAAAATAAAATAAAATAAAATAAAATAAAATAAAATAAAATAAAATAAAATAAAATAAAATAAAATAAAATAAATAAAATAAATAAAGTAAAATAAAATAAAATAAAATAAAAAAAAATAAAAAAAAAAAAATTTAGAGACATTTATGTAAATATTTGCTGACATATGTATATTATGACATAAGTGAAATAAAGAATATGAGAGAACAAATTACATACAAGAAATTTACTCTTTACAAAAAAAAAATGTATATTTGTTTCTGCTTTCCCTTATAAAATTACAGCAATCAGTTTTCGTCTCCTTCTGTGTTTCTGTAGTTTTACAAGTAAGCATCTACTTATGCACATATGTTTGCGTCAACTTATACGCGTGTACCATATGGCAATCAATGGTACCGCAACGAAATCGCGCATTGCTAGCATAAAGCAATTTGAAAATATCTGCGCTTTGCTGAAAATGAAAAATAAATATTTTTATGCCCTAAAGTGACATATTTTTTTTTTTTGGTTTTTATTAAATTTGTGAGTGATATTTATAATGCGGCGTGAGCAAACAAGCAAATTGTTAGTGAAAAAATGCTGCCTTTACAACTGTCATTGAGAAAGTATTTTCAGTTTAGAGAAATAATCGTTGATAATATTCGGAGGCAAGTTAGAAAAGACAACTGAGGCACAATTGGTTTCTAAAATCACCATCTCAGTATTCGATTCCCCCTTGGCACCGCAAAGTATGTGGATAGTGGACTGGCTGTAAGATCTGGTCAAGACATATTTTCCGGGATGTAGGGGACGCTGTAACGAGATCTCGATAGTTTGTGGATAGCGCGCACATTGAAACCAACTCCTCTTTAATAGTTCGGGCTCACGTAGAACACTTTTGTGATGTTTGGAAGCATAGAAAAACTTTCAAAATTGAATATCGAACACCTCTTAAATTAAAAAAAGTCATTAAATTCCTTTATTAATTTACCTCAAATGAAATTAAATCTCCATTTGGCCACACACAAAACACTAAAAGGTCTATGTAAGATATTTCAGCCGCCAGTCTTCATTTTAATTTAAAATTTAATTTTAAATTTAAAATTTGAGGAAATTGAATAATTTTTAATTCCATTGAAGTACAAATTTCCCATTAAATATAAAATGAATTTCATTTTAATTGAATTTTTTGAATACTTGATAATTAATTATATAACTTTTAGTTATTTTGGTTGGGTAAACCCCTCTTTTCGCGAATGAAACTTTGCGCTCAATCTAAATATTTAATTAAATCTTTCTGAATTGTTAGTCGCACGCCTCTGAATGGACATCTGCTCCTTTTAATTTGCGTTCTCCACTTCTTTAAAGCAACTTGTAATGCTGGCCATATTTATTATTCAATTTATTTTGTGGAAAATTGTTGTTTTACTTAAATGAAGTTAATAACAGAATTTGCCGTCGAAACTTTTAGGGGCATTAGGGCAGATTTTTAAGTAAATTTGAATTTCAAATGATTTTTATGAGATATTCGTTAATGAATTCATGCTTAATATTTCAAATTCCACAGTGAAAATGGCGCATATTTGACTTAAATCGGACAAAAGTACACAAAGTTATTATATTTTAAAAAATCAATAAAAAACCGAACGAACCTTTTTTTTTAAATATGAAATGTAATATGCGAGGTCTATGCTCAATAAGGCATTATATGCGATATAGTGAAAACTTATTCCACTATACGAGTATTTGAAGTAGATTGTAAGGTTCCCCACTGCCAACCACTCGGCTACTGCGACCGCGGCTATTACAACACCTTTATATTTCATACAGGTGAAAAATAACAATTCGCGTTTGGTAATTTGCCAAAAATACACACTACTTGTCTCAATTGCGCTGTTAATAGTAGTGAGTACTGGTGCACTGTACATTTAAATTTGTTACTCATACGCACCGTCGCACACAGAGGACCACCAAAGTAAACATGTTAATTAAGCTATGATATGTTATCAATAGCTGAGCTAGCGACGTAAGCGAGTGCATGCTGCTGTTCACAGAGTCACAGTTGCTAAACCTGAACAGAGCAACAATCAATGTAAATTTTTATGTAGAAAATCGAGTTAAAGCTGGGCCAAATATCAAACAAAGTGTTCATAGAGTACTGTATATATGTCATCTCTGCATGTATTGCTACTGAACAAATATAGGGAATTAATTGACATTTATATGTTTAACGATATCAATTACATTTGATTGTGGCGGACACAAGTGGTTTTGTTTTGTGATCGACCGTCGACCGTCGACCGTCGTCCTTCGTGCTGATAATCCAACAATTTTCACATCAAATGAGAATTATAATACTCAACACATACACGTACGATTTTGTGCATATACATATATGTATGTATATGTGAAAGTGACATGAAATTAGTTTGTAAATGTTATATATATGGCTGTATGTGAATATACCGTAAGTTGACATGTAGCAAATGCAACAAATCATGGCTAAATTATCAGTTAATTAAAACTCGAGCGCTACTGTTGCTACTGCTGCTGCTGCTGGATATTGGCGCCATTTGGTCAATCAATTTAAATGATCTAAAATTGTCTGTTTTTTATTAGTTCATTAACAGAGCATTTAATATTATCTATATATATGTATATGGTATATATAATGCATGTATATATATAATGCATGTGTGTCCCATCAAATTAGTGGTTGAAAGTGTTAATTAATCGTTTCTGGCATCAATTAGTTATTCCAATTTGCTTAATTGTTTGTGAAAATTAAATAAATAAATGAAATAAATAAAGCAAAATTAAAACGAAAAGATTCTGAAATACACTAAATCAAACAAAAAATATTCATTTTTATTAGTTTTTATTTATTTTTTGTTGTTGCCATGTTGACTAAAGTTTTATTTGCATTGTTGAATTTATTAAGAACCAACACACACAATCACACACAATCAGCGTTGATTTTTTGCTTATATATGTATTTACAGAAATTGAAATGGACAAAAAGTATTTAGCAAGTGTTTTTTTTTTGCTTTAGTTGCACAATTGTTTATTGGTTTGTTTGTTTGTTTGTTTGTTTGCTTTTGCTATATAAATATTTGTCATCCAGTTGAATGCTCGACTATTTGGTAAAACGTTTTTGGTTGCTTGTGGTTTAGTATGAGTTGGCAATTGCAATGCCACAAAGTCATTCAATACAATAAAGTATTTGCATATACCTTCTGCTCAAATATAAACGAGACTGGCTCAATAAAACAAAAACGGTTAATTATTCTTCAATATTTATTTTATCCCCTTCAAAATAGTCACCATTAGAGCCGATACACATATGCCACCTTTTTTCCAATCTTCATAACTCTTCTGGTAGGCCGCTTTAGGTATGGCTTTCAGTTCCTTCTTCGAATTCTCTTTTATGACTTCAATCGACTGAAAATGCTTTCCACGAAGCGGCAATTTGAGTTTAGGGAAAAGAAAAAAGTCACACGGTGCCATGTCGGGTGAATACGGTGCTTGCGGAACAATATTTACGTTGTTTTTGGTCAAATAATCGCGTACAAGACGAGACGTATGAGCAACAATTTTGGAACAAGTCGAGCAGACACACGTCTCATGCCCAAAACATCGTGAATAATGCTATGAGCGGATCCATTTGATATGTTGGGCTCACTAGCTATCTCTCTTTCAGTCACACGACGATTTTCCAACACAATTTTCTTTACTTTTTCGACGTTTTCTTCGTTTATTGACGTTGATGGACGACGATCATGGGGCAAGTTCTCCAGCGATGTACGACCGTCCTTGAACGACTTATACCAATCAAAAATACGTGCACGTGATAGGCAAGACTCCCCATATGCCTTCTGCAACATTTTCATTGCGTCCGTCGCACTTATTCCAATGGAATAACAAAATTTCAAACAAACATCTTTGCTCAACGTTAATTTCCATAGTAAAATTCGAAAAACACACTCGAGGTTGACTTGTTTATAGTGCCGTAAAAAAAACTATGTGACAGATCGCGCTCAAATTTGACAGGTAAACATATAACAATCCTGCCAACCTAAGGAAAAAAAAGTATGGCCATATGTCTTGTCCTTGTCGAGTTATGGATAAAGGCTCGTTTATATTTGAGTAGAAGGTACATGTATCCACATTTTATATATCTAGAGCAACACTTAGTAAGTAAAAGTATGTATATATTTCGAAAACGTTTAATTTTAAACTATTTTTTATTATTAGACTTAAACCAGACGATTGTGGTATGAAAAGTGACCAATTCAGTCATAATATACCAGGTGTTTTTGTTGAAGTGTGCCGGTTTTACCAGTAGATGTCGCTAGCAATATGTATAAATTTCTATGATTTGGCATGTACATATGTAATTTTTTTCTATTGACCTGGGTGCCACACCAGCTGAACGATAGACGAATGGAAAATCGAAAAACCGTTTGTGAAATGCTGCTTCAACGATTCGAAAGGAAATCTTTTCTGCATCGAATTGTCATGGAGGACGAAAAATGGATTTATTTTGAGAACCTGAAGCGAAAAAAATCATGGCTTTCCCCTGGTGAAGCTGGCCCATCGACTGCAAGGCCAAATCGCTTTGACCGTAAGACAATGCTCTGTGTTTGGTGGGACCAGTGTGGTGTGGTGTACTACGAGTTGTTAAAACCTGGTGAAACAGTGAACGCGGATCGCTACCGACAACAAATAATCAATTTGAATCATGCGTTGATCGAAAAACGGTCGGAATGGGCCCGAAGACATGGCAAAGTTATCTTGCAACATGACAACGCGCCGTTTCATACAGCTGAACTGGTGAAAGACACAATAAAAACACTTAATTGGGAAATATTATCGCACCCGCAGTACTCTCCAGACCTCGCCCCGTCCGACTATCACCTTTTCGCATCGATGGGACACTCTCTTGCAGAGCAGTACTTCGCTAATTTTGAAGAAGTCGAAAAATTGCTCGTCGAATGGTTTGCCTCGAAAGAGAAAAAGTTTTTTTGGAATGGTATCCATAATTTGCTTGAGAGATAGGCAAAATGTGTAGAAACCAATTGACAACACTTTGAATAAAAAAATTTTTAGATTCCTCTGAAAATTAAATGTTTTCTTTATCGGAAAAACCGGCAAACTTCAACAAACACACCTGGTATACGATACTATTCCCTATCTGAGAAGATTAGGGAATTAGGAATTTAGGAGCGGTGAGGTACTACTGTCCCTATGGGAAGGTCAATGTCATGTTCTACTTCTTTCCTTTGTGAAACTGGACAGAGTACCGCGGTCTGCAGATATTCTCATTACGGGAGCTCTACCGTCGATTCTATCAAAAGCCCCTGAAAACTCTTCTTAAATTTCTTCCCCTGGATTTGTACGACAAACTACAAGTGAGCTGCAGTTCTATTAAATTGAATCGGTCAATTAGTATATGCTCAGACAGCCAAGCTACCATCAGATTTCTTCAATGCAATTTCACCACATCAAAAGTGGCGTTAAGAAGCAGAAGCAGAAGCACTTAGCTAAAATTGCAGCTAGCGAGAGAAGATACCAATCTAACTGCAGTAAAATCCACGCATGTCTTATGCCTACCCTTGTCTACGCACGCAAAACTCCGGTTAAAACTGGCTTTCACCAAAACAGAAACACCAGATGACCGGCTCACCATTGATAAAACAGGGTTGGTATGTTTCTTATCACTGTTTAATGAGAACAGCACTTCTTTGACTTTATGGCGCGGTTAGTATATGCAAATATGTCACATTGTTCATAAGGCACACGAAGTGGTTCGTACATTCGGAAAGGTGGGAAGTACCCCACAGCGGTATCGGAATGGGCTTTTAGGTCTACGTGCGTTGGTCACTCTTATCAGCAACCGCATCAACTGAACTTATTTTTCTAGCAATAAATCGCACTTTGGTTTAAATTAGTATAAGAAATGTTTCCTTTCTACGCACAAGCAAAAAATGTTTACTAATCTGTGTACTGATAACTTACTTAACTTGCTAAACTTATTTGGTATAACCTCAAATTACTTAAACAACAAATAAATACTCAGCGTTATGTCAGCTGGAATTGGTTATCAACACTTGTATATAATAAATATTTAATTTTTATTGCTGTAAAATAGTAAATTTTTGATTTATTAGCTCTTTGTATTGAATGGCCCAGAAAAAAGAGACGTTGAAATTTACTGTTATCGCTGCAGCGATAGTCAGCTTAATCTATTTATGATTTCACGTGTTTGTATAATTAATGGGATTTTACTGTTATTTCGTTTCAAACTTCCTTCCGAATTGGTACATTTTCGATTTTCAGCTCTTCCACACCCAACAGACCGGTTGTATATAAGTTCTCCAATGGCACATCCTTCACCACACTCGTGAAATCATCCACTGCGCAAGCGTAGGAGTAACCATTCGCGAGGTTCTCTTTATCCCAACTAATCCATGTGATGCGTTTACCCACATCTTTGCAAATCACATAATCCCTTTGAATCTCCTCCAGTGTTGCATGCGGATTATTCACACCCAACAACACAATGCCCTTGCGCGAGGCGCGGTCAATGACGACACGGAAGTATAGCATTGGCACCGGTATAAGACCGTTATTGTTCTCATCGAAGGCCAAATAGAGCTCCTGTGGCACACCATTCACATCGGGCAGTTTGGAAATACCCCAAGTGCCTGTGTAGCAATCCAACGTCAGCGCCTGGTCACTCGCAAATCGACGCACACCATCCTCGATGCGCTCCCAATTACGTCCGTTGAACATCTGCCATTGCGGCGCAACATTTACGAAGTAGAAAGTGGCCTTTTGCGGTGCGCCAAAAATGAAGTCCACTTTGGCGGCCATGTGGCCACGTGCCAAGTACACGTCTATGGTGTCATTGAAGTAGGGCGTTGCATCCATGCCGAGTATTTCGCTGAAGGTTTGATTTTGCTTTACCTTCGTATAGAGATTGTCTACATTTTTGCCGTTATAAAAGTCACCGGTTATGAAGCGTGGACGTGAAACACCATGTTGATAACCAGCACTGGAGGGATTCAGCACGTGATGCACATAACGTGTCACTTCATTAACCTCATCGTGACAGATGTCCATTGTCTGAAGAAAACCCGCTTCCAGCTCAAAACCAACTTCCAAGAGATCAGTGCCGCCATTACACACACGACCCGTGCGACGTGCCGTAAATGCCGGCCAATCGGTGCAGCTGAAATTAGAGAATGGATAGATCACACCGTCGACGAGGAAGTACTGCTTTTGCAAACACTGCGCTGTGACCTTGGTGAGGTTGCTAAATGGCGCCACAAAAGATTTGCTGCAGTACATATCCACGTAAGCACCGTTAGCCAACTCCACTACACCGTCTGGGTTGGGCACAAGCCAATCAAGTTGATTGTGTGGCATTAAAATTGGCGCTGGATCATTGAGATCGCCATTCACATCGAAGGCACAGTCGCCACGGACCACGACACCTCCATTTGGTGGTGGTGTTGGTGGCGGTGTTGGTGGTCGTGTGGGTCGTGTTGGTAGTGGTGGTCTCGTTCGTGGAGTGGTTGTGTTTGGTGTGGTGTTTGTGGAGAAAATCGGTCCATCTGTGGTTAGCGTGCTGCTGCTGAATATTGGCTCAACTGTGGTGTTTGTTTGTGGTTCTTCGGTGCTCGGGCCATAATAATCACGATTTTTTGATTGCGCTATGCCCGCCTCAACTGAGGCTAGTAAGCAAAGCAGCGTTAGTAGTAGCGGCGCAGAATATTTTGCCAAACTCATTTCGACACTCGCGTTGGACTATTTCTTAACTTTGAAACGTGTTGACTATTTAAATAAGCAGTTTGGTGGGAAAACCTTATCAATTCTATCAAGTATCTACGTTAGTGATTACGGTAAGAGATATAGTAATCCACCACCGTAGTGTTGATAAGCTCAAGTGTGTTTTTTTGTAAAATTTCGGGTTATAAATTAATTATTTTTTAACTGAGATTTTACTGTTACCGATTAAATGGAAGCTAAATATTTGATTTTTTATTAAACTCCCTCTCAGGGCTATAAATAAAATATATATCGTTTGTTGAATCAACTGGAAATAATGAAAATTTACGCATATTTAAAACTACTCACTCGTTACGTTTTTCCCAAACTGAAATTCGTTTAAAGATACTCAGCAGTGCATGGCTCCTGACCCAATTTCGTCATTATCTCTACCAACAAATGTCAGCCAAGTCCAGCTCCTCCATTTTCGTAAGCAACCTTTCTAGCCATGTTCACAACCAATATTCCGGTGTTCATTGTCTTTGATAACAAATGATCCAAAGATGTTGCCGGTCTTGTTTGAAAATATTTTGCGAGACTTTTTTCAGTCTGATTTCGCCCAAGTTTGTCTAGAAATACTGCAAGTAGCTGTGTGCTCATAAGAAAAGCCTTTGAGTATCAGCTTGCCTGTAGCAAAAGGCATAATAATGCGTTCTTTGTTGGGATAAATCCATTTGGTTGTGCCTAGCCTGGAAAGTTTATCTATCACACAATTTTTCTACATGCCACTGTGACCAGGAACCCAATTTGAGATAATCTGTTCTGTTTGGTCAGCTCCTGTAAAGGTCGGCCACAATCCAGTGCGAATAATAAACTTTCTGAGGTTTGGTACTAACATATAGTCCTTACAAAACAACAAAATGCAAAAGCTAAAAACCAATAATTATTTTCCTCTAAAAATCAGCTCAAACAAAGGGTATTACCCTATATATATTGGCATGGCAGTCAACATTCCACTGTCTTACAAATTGGCCAGTTTCCATTTTCTCTCTTTCGCTCTTATTTTAATTTTTCAGCATTTCTTTCGTTGCTACCACCACTTGTAGCTCGTTTTGATAGCATACTTTTAGGTGTTTAAACATTTGTGTGCTTTGGTTTTGCCCCACTCACTAGCAGTCAGCGTTTTTTCCCTTCCGCTGGTGTTGGCTTATGTTGTGTTTTGTTATTTTACAAATGTCTTTCGAAAGACAGCTTGATAAACTGCCACCAGACGAAACCTAATTTATCGTGAGCTTTGTGTTGGACAACTGGACGGGGGAAAAAATCTATATTTTTTCGGTTCAGCACTTGCAAATGAACTACTGTTGCTCGTCTCGCAACGACTGCAGACATTGTTGCATTTTCTCACATTCACTTTTAGTCGTTTTTATTCGTTGGTCTGCTGTTGATTCAGTTTTTGTTTTTGTTTTCTCTTGATTTTGTTTTTGTTGTTGAGTTGGTCTTTTGTAGCAGTTTGGGAGTTTATGTGGTCACATACTATTTTTTCAGTGCAGGCTTTCAGTATTTGGCATTTCTTAATTCTTGTGAGCGGCCGTTTTACTTTGGTCTTATGTCAAACGACGTCTCAAATGTAATCCTCAAAATCTTACCACTGAAAAGTGTTATATCGTACGAAGCAGTAAATATCGCTGCTGTTTAACTTTTCCCCTCCCCTCAAGTTAACAGTGCTGAGATATATGAGATCTACCTTTCGGAAGAGTTGGCGGACTTGTGTTCTCAGAAAGTCTACCTTAAAAGTTCTGTTCTCAGCTAAAATATGCAGAACAGACTATCCTACGCTCTGAATCCCGGTCATAGGGACATAGTAGAAGATTGCAAAGCAGATTCGATCAACCAGATTCTTCTTCAGAATGAACCCATGGATGAATAAAGATGAAATCCCAATAAGATTTGCAGAACGTATGCGAAACGATTTTTGGCAGAGCTCGTCTTCCAATCTGTGATGTGAGTTTTGATGTTTTTTTCCCAACAAATGGAGGGAGCCGTCTCCTAACGGACGATGGGTTCTTATGAGTTGTAGGGTTTGACATTCCCTGCCAAGGAGAGACCGTCTCAAGAAAAATTAGTGCCATCCCAATGCCAGTACGCAATGCTAACTACTCGGCTACTGGAGCCGCAAGTATTCTTTTAAGATGATAGTAGTCTCAATGCGGGCTTACATAATCCAACTCGTGTAAGAAATATAGCCGAATGATTATCAAGCGCATTCCACGTTCGGTGGATGGCCCCAAAACGAGATGGCGTCCGATCCCGATAAGCAAAGTTGTGGCATTTGGAGTGATAATAACCCACCAACCATAGCTGAGACGTCCTTACATCCTCAGAAAGTGTGAATTGGTCCAATATATCTTCAAAAATAAAGCCGTCGTTACAGTCAATGAGGAACGCTAATGTCATTATGCCTCTCTCATAGAAACCCTTGTCCCTATTGGTAAAACATTGGGACAATCGGTTCTCCAGGCTCTTCGTGAGGTCAAGTTTTCACCAGCCGTATCATACGCTATATACAGGAATAGTCACTGGCGATGTGTATGCTCTAGCTTAGTTCTGGTGAAACACAATTCCCCTCCTGTTGGCCAATGATGTGCACTTCTGGGCTATTGCTTCCCTCAGACGGTCTCATTTCTGATAGCAAAGGTCCGATTTAAGTGTTTGGCTGTAGGGGGGCAGCTCATAATGTATGATTCCTTGCCAAACTCACAACTAAACCTTCCTGGACGTCAATTCTGGCTGGAAGACCGTTTGAGTGGGCTCCCTGCTCTTCAACCACGTCCGTTTTCCTTTGATGTTGCTGCAAGTGATTCACTTTCCATCAACATTCGCTTCAGAAACGAATGATTGACTGCTACAGTATCAGCTGCCTGACTTGATTTCCGCCTTTATCGAAGAAAAACTTTAGAATATAGCATATTTTCCATTTGTTGTTGTCCATCTTTGCCATGCGCTCAAACACTATGGACTTAAGTGTTCAACTCTTCTTCCAGTGTATTTTTCAGTACAAAATATCATCTTTCTTAAGACAATCGCACTTACAGTAGGCGGAATGCAGATCACTAAAGCCATTCATTGCAAAAAATAATGGATTACTTTTTACTAGTACTAATATTTCCTTTAATTTATTACATTTAAATTAGTAAATTATTTTGCTTTATACCTCAGTTAAATAACCTCAAGAATTTAATTAATTTTTTATACAGTTATTGTGTTTAACATTCACAGATTTTAATTGCATAATTAAAAACAAAACTGCGGCTAAATTTTCTGTGCGATTGAATTTCATTCATAATGAAGAAAAATGAGGAAAATTTCGAGTTTTCAATGCTTAACATTGGCTGAAGGGGCTTTTAAGTAGCATAATAATTATGAGCGTGTATCTATGTGTATGTATGTGTGTGTTTGGCTCTGGTGATAATTAAATCAACTACTCATTATTGTGCATCGCACAGGCACTCAGAGGCAAAAGCAATGATTGATGATAATGTGCTAATTACAAATAATATACACCAATACGTATACCCATAGCAACAACAACAGTACAGAGTATTAAATAAAATCTCATCAAGAGCAAAGAAACGTATGAAATGTCAGTCTTGAAGTGAAGCAGGAAAACCACAAAGCAAATTCAGCAGCAGCAGCCCACCGCGGCTCCAACCAACAGCCAACTCATCAGCACTGACTAATTTATGTATTTATTTGAAAAGCGTACGCAATGGGAGCGGCTTTGCTACTGCGTAAAATATGAAATTAAATTATCACAACTAATCAGTTGCCAGTTATTTAAAATCCTTGCCTACTTTGCATACCCAACTAGCAGCCTGCTCCATGTTCGCCCACCGCAAATACACGCTGGCATTTCATAATGAATTTCTCACTACGTGAATCCGTCGAAAGCCGTAATTACATACGTACAAACGTTCGGTATAATTCGTTGTTGTTGAGAATTCAATTCTGCTTTGTGCTCCCAGAAATTGCGCCAAAGGATACAGCAGCAAAAGTTGTCTGTCTGTCTGTCTGTCTGCCGCAGACTATTTCACTATCCATTTGACTATTCGTCTGTGACAGGCGGTTATTGTATGCGAGTAAGTGTGTTCGATTTCCACCTAACGGTGTATTCGGCGTTGTTTATTTCCTCTTTTGTTGTTATTGCTGGTGGTGGTGTTTATTTCATGCGATTTACGGTATATATGGTACACAAAATTTTGGCGCGTAAATTAAAACAGTTGAGAATAGTTGAAATGGAAAATTCTATAACGACTCATCCCAAGTGTGTGCTTAGTTTTGGTGCTAATTTAATGTGAAATTATTGCGCCCACACTGAAATAAATTCACATTTGCGTATGTGAAATAATAGTGGGGAGATATATATATACGATTATTATGAAAGGATCCCGCTGAGAACTACTAGCTGAAGTCGGTTTTAGTCCACTGCAGCGAGCATATGTCGCCTCGTACTGATCTGGTCTCAGTTTGCGGCTGCCAAGATCCTCTCACCTTTTATACTGAAAGACTTTTACTATTAGGAGAGAGCTGGTCCCAGTGAGTTCTCACATGATATTCAGCATTACAACGTACGAGTACCTCGAGTACCTGCCTACCTCGGCCTAGCCTCACGGTGCTCAAAAACACAACGGATCACATCAATGCTTTGATTAGTGCTCCAAAATGCAAGTAGTAAGGAACTAGTTAGGAGTGTGGAGTAGGCACACTAACCACCTTGATAGGATTCGAGGTACTATAGGCCCGGCAATGCAACTCCACATTGAGCTGACACTTGGTCAACTCTTACCGCATTTGGATGTAAGCCACAGCCATCATGGTATTCCCGAAGCACCTTGCCACTTGAATAAATCGAAGCAAGCTCCGAGGGCTCCTGTTCCTCGTGGTACCAGATTTAGGTCTCTGGTCAAACCTTGTAGCCGAAGCTACTACCAGTCGAGCTTTCATACCATCTCGGACTGGTGGCCTCGGGTTGCGTCTCATTTACCGCGCACCAACTCAAACATGCTCACTCATACTCCTAACCTAAAGGTCAACTAAAACACAGATGTCTTCGCCGATGAAACATTTTACTCCACCTGAGAGAACATTACACACCACCTACTGTCCATCAGTCCTAACTACTATCAAACACAGAGAAAATCTGTAGTTTGGATTTTCTACCACAAACGAGACATCCCGAATTTACCCATATGTCACGCGATCATTGCAGCTATTGTTCCAACGGTCTTGCCACTTCCTCATCAGACACTATCTTAGAAGCCGATCCCTGTCAGATAACTAGCACTCTAGCAAGCTCACGCAGGTTACAAACCTTTAAAAGTCTACTAAAGTGAACAGTATTTGGTCAATTTCACAGTTCTGACTTGGTCTTTCTTGTGAATATATTCCAGTCAAACCTTTCTTTACTCAGCCTGTATTTGAAGTGCCCTCTTTCAATTGCCTCCTACTGGTGCTTGTCTACATGAATTTCTAAAATTCGACTACAAGAATAATTGCGTTGTACGCTTGAGCTTTAATTGCTTAAGTATTCGAGCGATGTGCTCAACACTTTCACTAACAATGACTACAGCCATTTCTAAAGTTGTTATTACCTCTATCTTTCGTAGAATGTGGGGTGGGGTGGGGTGGAGGATTCAAATATGTGATAAGACATGCTAAGAAATCACAAGTGCAAACAAAGCTAATAGTGAAAATTAAAGTGCAGAGCAGGAGAAAGTGATAAGAATTCTTTTGCTTTTAGAAGTTTTAGTGTCGTTGAGTTGCGTCGCCTTCGCCGTCGCAGTCGCGGCAAAAAGTCGCAACATAAAGTTTAATCCTTAAACTTTTGGGTGGGTTTTTGTGCGTGTGTGACCCACATGCACACAAAAGGAAAAGGAAAGTGGCATCGCGCAGTTGTATACACTCGAACGCATATACATTTATATATACCTAGGTATATACATATATTCCATACACATTTTTCTCTATAAGAGTATTTGTTTCTCTCTCGTTGTGTTAACAATCTTGTTTTTAGTTTATTTCAATGTCGAAATTAAGTGTGGCAATTATCACAGATTCTCGTTGACTTGTTGATATATATATGTATATATATACATATACACATATTTTGTGCTTAAGTGAAACGTATATTTCTTTGTAAATGAAACAAACTCATTTAATTGAGAATAAAAGTTTGGCAAACGAAGATTTCATGTTTTCTCTGGCCAACTTTCAAGTCCTGATTTGATTTGTGCTTTGTTTACTTTGCGAAGAGAAAAAAACACAGAAAATTCAAATTTAATGGGGAATGTTTATTATCACTCAAAAGAGCATTATATTTTTAAAGATTATCTCTTTTAAATGTTTGCCGCGACTATGTCTCAGATGGTCCATCCGTTGAGTCCAATTTTCGATGGCTCGTTCGAAAATTTCGACAGCTAACGAAACGCGGGATATTTTGCTCCAAGGACTAAATCGGAGCGGGATTACCCGTATAGACTTTAGACTTTACATATCAGTGTAATATAACGCAATCTTGTTGACCCATCGACTGGTTCAAAACCTGAAATAATATGCACACCGAAGTGTTTACTCAATACATCCTTTAATTGATGCGGTGTGTGGGAAGTGGCACCGTCTTGTTGAAACCAAGTATCGCTGAGATCACAAACTTCAATTTCAAGTCTCAAATAGTCGGTTTTCATGGCGCTTTAACAGTCCCAATCGACGATTACGTTCTCACCAGCACCATTTTTGAAGAAATATGGACCGATGATTCCACCGGCCCACAAACTACACCAAACCGTCGTTTTTCTGGATGAAATGGCTCTTGAATCTCCTCAGGTTGCTCTTTGTCCCATATTCGGCCATTTTGCATACCCATTGAGCCAGAAATAGGCCTCATCGCTAAACAAAATTTGGCTCGAAAACGTCGGATCTTCTTAGAACTTTTCAATAGCCTATAAAGCGAAGCAATGTCGCTTGGGCAGGTCGAGCGGATTCAAGAACTAAGTTTTTTCTTCCTAAGCAGAACCTCTATAAGCATGACAACCGGCATTATAGTCGGACACTATTTAATGGGGATTTACGGTAAATTGATGGGCTACTTCTCTAATTTCTGTCATCTGCCGCAGCTGAAGAGCCATAGACGAGGAGAAGTCGATAGAGCCAAGCAGCTCTGCCACGGTGCCATCGATATGGTTTCCCCGCTAATTTCTTGGCTGCGTTATAGATATAGCGTCAGCATAGAAAAAAAACCAAGTGGTTTCAGCCTCTGGGAAGGTGGGCTGGGCTCGATTGAGTCGATGTGGTTGCTAATTACTAATCAGAACGACTACCGCACTCAGGCCTGAATGCCCATTGTGAAGGCACGGAGTACTTCTAACCTCCTCAGATGTATGAACGATAAGATTCTACCAGCCGTTTCTATATCAGCCAGGCAGTCAATGTGGTGATGTACTGGGCATTTATGTCATGTGATTTTTAGGGACTCTTCCTCTTCTTTGTAGCTGCAGCTACGACAAAAATCTTTAAAAAAGTAACCCATTCTCCTGCCGTGAATTTCTTTTAAAAAGTGTCCAGTTAGTATCGCCCTTGTTGTACTAATGATAAACCGGTCTAGAAAGATTAGATACCGTCAGCTTGGCTGCCCGAACGTATACTACTTGATTGGTTTGTGACCAGAGATCCTAGTAACCATCCAACCATTCTGCGGCTTGCGTGATTGCATTAAGTTCTTCTTAATTGGTTGCGAGCGACCTACCCTTTCATAGAGAACCTTCCGCGAAGATGGCTAAGCGCAATGCATCCAAGGCTAAGCCGTGTTCAATCTAATTGCATTGCAGCTCGCTTGAAGTTTGCCGTACACATCCAGGGGAAGAAAATTAAGAAGAGTTTCAAGGAATTTTGATGGAGTCGATGGTGCCAGTAGTGAGAATAGTTGCCAACCGCTGAACTCTAACCAGTCTGCTCCTGATTAATTATATTTACATTTTTTGCAGCGAAATTAAAATAGAATGAAAAATATGAAAAATTTTAAAAAATATATGATAGTAAAAGAAATTTATTTTCCCGTTGAATTCTTAGTAATTTATTATTATTTTAAGAATTCCTACTTCCCCTGTTGCTGGCTCCCTTCCCAATAGATTTTAATCATTACACCATACTGAAATTATTTTATTATTCAGCTGCACACCCCAGTGATTTGATAATCTCAATGCAACCAATTCATTAGTTCGTAACAAGTTGGGCATTAAATATGCAACAAAAGTAGCCTGTTGCATGCGAGCGCACAACGCACAAACGCGCTTAGTTACATGCAACTGACCTTCAACAACACGCTTTCGTAACAAAAGTAAAACCGAGGGGAAAATCTTTACGAAAGCGATACTGAACCAAAGCGCCTTTTCTGGCATAATTGTGTAATGCTCTTAGGCAAGTAAGCGCGCTTGCGTCACAGTGAGAGAACTTAAGAATTTAAGAGTATTTTTAGACCAGTGAAAACTCTTGGATTTTGCAACTGAAGCTTGTGCAACTGATGGTTTTACATAATTGCGGGCGGCGTTACTTAAGTTCGACTGTTATATATGTACAAAGATTTAAGTAAGGGGAATAACTGCATGCACGGCGTTCAAGACAAAAGGTGCATTTCTATTGTTAATTTCTATTTATCACCGCGGGATATACTCGCAACTGAATAACAATGGTGTGTGTATATTAATCGAAATAATGCGAAAAATCTGATAAACTGTTGTGTTTGGTTTTGTACTTACTTACTTACTTACAATTTTATTACAATTGAAATTTTGTTACTATGATTTGGCTCGAAAGGGGAGATGACATGAGTTATGCCTGAAGTGGGTGGAAGCGAGAAATTATTATTATTTTTTTTTTTGGATAACAGAAATCAGTTAGCAACAAGCATATGTGCCGGAAAAGCGTTATTATATTTCATACATATATCAAAGTTTTTAAATCAGCAAAAAATCAAGAACAAAAATTCAAATACTCGGAAAAAAAATGATTTTTATTTTTTGATTGATAGGCTTTCCAACATTTTCTTTGATATATGCTTTTAACGAAAAATAAAGGCTAAAATCATGATAATACATACGTCAATGGCTCCCCGTGATTAAGTTAGAAAATAAAGAAAATATATTTTTTTGACTGGAAGACTTAAAAATTCATCTAATCCCCATTTTAGTCAAATATTTTAAATTTCAATATTTTTTTTATTTTTACTAGTCGGCCATACGTTGCTGTTTACTGCTTTTTTGTACTTTTCCAATTTTTATTCTAATTTTTAGAGTAAAGAACCATAAATTTCCAAAATTAAGCATTATCTAAGTCAACATTTTACATTTTTTTATACATATTAATAATCTAATTACTCTTTTGTATGTTTGGTTCCCGCAGCTGAAAAATATTAAAACTCCGAAGCTAACATATCTTCGCACGAGATATGCCTATTTCGAAAATAAACTAATTTTTGTTTTAATTTAAGTAAAGCGGACCATGAAAATATTAAAAAAAAACTATAAATATGACCTTTTGCATAAAGCCACCTATATACAGAATTTCAAGAACATCGAGCCATAAATACGATGTTTTTGAATAGGTGAGTCTTTGGTACACTTTCCAGAGAGAATAGTAGTCTTATTGCAAATCTTAACTAAGGCCAGGTTCCTCTAAAAAAAGAAATCGAACTTTATTTGCCTGTAAATTGCTACAAAATATACTCTTACAAATTATTTAGAATTATTCCCAAAGGTCCGCAAGACCAAGAAGTGAGTATAGAAGAAATCGGCCATGGTCGAAACGCGGTGAGCCGGCGGAAACGGTGGCCAAGCCAGAATTGATGGCCTGGAAGGTTTTGCTGTGTGTTTGGTGGGATTGGCAAGAAATCATCTACTACGAGCTGCTCCCCTATAGCCAAATGCTCAATTCGGCCCTCTACTGCCAACAACTGGGCCGCTTGATGACAGCACTTATCCAGAAGAGGCCATCTTTGATCAACAGAGGCCGAATTGTGTCCCATCAGGTCAACGCCAGGCCACACACGTCTTTGGTGACGCACCAGAAGCTCCAGGAGCTCGGATGGGAGGACCTAATGCATCCACCTTATAGTCCGGACCTGGCACCAAGTGATTAGCATCTTTTCCTGCCCATGGCGAATGCGCTTAATGGTGAGAAGTTTGCCTCAAGAGAGGCCTGTGAAAATTGGCTCTACGAGTTTTTTTGCCAATAGGGACACAGTCTTCTACGAGAGGGGTATAATGAAGTTGGCATCTCGTTGGCAACAAGTTTACGAACAAAATGGTGCATATTTAAATCGGACAAATGAAAGTTATCATATTTTGAAAAATCAATAAAAAAGCCGAACGAACTTTTTACTTGACCTAATATTTTTGTATTATTTTAGTGAGTTTAAGCAATTTAAAGTTTATAACAACAGCAGAACCAAGTGGAGTTGATGAATTTATTAAACGAGTACACACAAACCTACGTGTATATGTATGTATATATTTGTTCATAAACTTTTGTAATGTATGTATATACAAATATGCCCTTTTTACACTCGAGCTATCACCTGACTATCAACTTTTATTGTCACTACAATTGAGTTAAGAGTTTTTGAGATGTTCATATGGAAACTTTAATTAAAATGTTCCTGCTTGTATCACGGCTGTCAATGCGAGAACTTTATTGCCTTACAGGAAATTGCCAACAGCACTACTGACGTGATGATGATGAAGTTGATACTTGAGACGATGCACGCTGAAGAGCACGAATATGATAAAGTCTTCAAAATAATTGACAGATAATATACATTATATAGTATGTATGTACATAGGTGGGTGCGTGTGGTTGAAATACATTGCATATGCATACGATATATGTATGTATGTAGGCAATAGTATATGAGAAAGTGTGTTTAATCCAATTAGGCAGTGAAATATATTTTATGCATATCACAGTTATAAGTATCTACACATATACATATGTAAATTGTTATATTTATGCTGCTATACACATGCATACATTTTGTGGTATGTGGTTAGTTAAGTTAAAGCTTACAATAACTGAAAATTTATGTCTGATAAAATAACAAAATTATATTCATTCAATGCGCTCAACAAATTTGGCTTTTCAAAATCAACGTCTTATGTAATTATGACACACACTCGTATGCACATAAATACATATATAATATATAGCGCACGGCATAATAGCGGTTAAGTGCTTATATGAAAATTGGCTTTGCGCTTTTCATACATTTTTCGGTAAATTTGTCATCAAGTCTATTTGCAAAGTGGTTAAAATTTCACTAAAACTTTTGCTAATCTGATTTGTGTTGTTTGTTTTTCCATTGGCTGGTTACAGTTAGTTTAATTACAAAAGTTCTTTGCCGCATTGAAAGTCGAAAGTTGCATGTAAACAATCGTCGTTGATGTATTAGAACGAGCTTTGAGCTGTGTGGGTGAAATAAAAAAAAAACATAATTTAATTGAATACTTTATATTGTATTTTGTAAAAAATAGTTGCTAATTCAGAGTTTAACTCGCTAATATGGGCCACTTGTCTGCGCAGCGAAAGTAGGGGGGCCAACTTTTATATTTCGGAATATGGCAACCCTGGTCCAGCAGTCTGGCAACTAACAACTTTAACGTAAAGTTTGACATTTTTGATGCTATACAAACTTAGAACGTTTTGACGTACGTGTGCTATTTGTTGTTGTTTACGGTAACTAAATATATTCACCTCCGCCAGAAAAATGGAATTAAATTTGGAACGTTCTAACGAGATTATTTTGAACAACTTTCGACAATTCAACTTTTGGCTATGAGGCTCCATCAAGGGCCAGTGCTTATCGATGGTATGGTGAATTCAGTTCAGGTCGTAACTCATTCGATGCTTCCAAACATGCCTATGAGATCGTAGATTTACGCATATGAGCCGAAAAGTAAACAACAGTCGACTGTATGGGTGTTGAAAGATGAGCCGGGTACTGTAAAAGTTGTTGTGGTGTAGACAAGTTTCTGAAAATGCAGTTACCGTCGTGGCGCTATATGTACTCAATTTCTACTCTTAGGTCTACTTCGCACATCTTGGAAAGGCGAGCATCCCTTGTGCAAGCTGTGGTAACCAACCCATGTGGAGCCCTGGATCACGAGTAAAAGACAGGAAGCTTCAGTGCAGCCAACCCGAATGCTTCGTCAGTTCACCAGAGGTGCGACTGCAGGGGACCGTCGGTCTCAAAGCAAGCGGCTCACGATGTAAATGTTAAAAAATTCAAGAGGGATGAGACCATGTGTCGAAGTTCACGCATGTGAAGAAAGTTTTTGACTGCCATTCACCTGGGAGTGGTCAGAAACGATTCTTTTGCATATGGTTCAAGCAGCTCACGAATTCCGGAACGAAGTATTCCCTGGGTAGCCGGCAAATATGCGTATGGAGCCGAGCTAAAGTAAGAAGGCAAATCCCACAGCAAACTTATTAAGGATCATGATTTGAGGGCATGCACCTGGAATGTAAGATCCCTTAACGATGAAGGTGCCGCTGTACAGCTGGTTCATGCTCTCGTAAGAATAAAGGCAAACATCACCGCCGTTTAAGAAGCGCGTTGCACGGGACAAGAACGAAAGCGAGTAGGTCCGTGAGACATCCACTACGGCGGCCATATAAACTAGTGAAAGAATGGTGTCAGTTTTGTGGTGTGAAAGATACTCCATCCAAGGAATTAACGTCTCGTCACAATCCGCATCAAAGCAAAATTTTTGAACACATCGTTAAATTACGCCTACGCCCCGACGAAACAGAAGGACGATGTTACCAGTGATGTATTTTATGAGCGTCTGGAGCATACTTATGAGCGCTGACACCACCACGATGTGAATATCATGCTTGCGGATTTTAATGCCAAGAAGGGCAATGAGGGTACCTTCGGTACAACTGTCGGAAAATTCAGCCTCCACAGCGAAAGATCTCCAAATGGGGTGAGACTCATCGACTTCGCCAGGACCCAAAATACGGTTCTCTGTAGTACTCGATTTCACACAAAAAAATTCATCAAACTGCTTGGCTCTCTCCAATTCGAAAAACTCAAAACCAGATCGATCATGTTGTGATAGACGAATGGCTCGGAGAGGTCTTTCTGATTGCGCTTCTTGTATTGGCTTGCGGTAATTTACTGAGTTTTGCGGCTATTTGCCACTTATTCTGAATTTTTTAGGCGGGTAATTGCCCATAGACCTACGTTAAAATCGCATATTGCAATGTCTTTACCTCGACAGACGATCTGGATAGTGTATTTTCACTACAATCAGCAGGCTATCGAAGAAATTCCTCAGTATACTGTGGACATCATTCGATGTAATCTCGTTGGTTCCTACCTCAGTATGCTCCGGTCTCGAGACCAGCTTTTGTTAATAGAACTTTTGAGCATTACTCCTGTTGGTCAGTTTCTTAGCCTCTTCGTGACCACGCATTTCGGTAGCTTGCTATTTTCGCAGGGAATGTCAACCCCTCCGAGTGTATTTATGACATAAATGAATTAAAAAGCTCCTCATAAAAATCCATCGGCCTCTCGTAGGAGGCTCAGTATACACTGTAGGTGACTCCGTTTGTTGGAAAATATCAGATGCATATGACAAATTGACAAATTAAAGGTGGAGCTCGGCCCAAAAATCGCTTTAGCAATATTACAAAACTTAAGACGGTCTTTCCTTCTCTTTTATAGTCGCTTAAATTGAGTATTTAGTATTTTGAAACTAAAAACCACGACCATAATTAGCTCGGCTGGAATCGGCTGGACCTTGAGAGTGAGGTCATCAAATAACAGTAACCAACTTTTTTAATTTTCATTAAATCAATGAGTTCTAAGTACTTTAAAGCTCTATTATTTATGCAGCTGACATTTTTTTCTCTCATTTTTCACATTCTGCAAGGAGAAACGTTTTCCAAAAAGTACTTCAAATTCCTTTATACTGTTTTCTTCACTTTCAAATTACAAGAGTATTAATTTTATATTGCCACTGCTGTGTTACTTTGTATTTGAATATTCCTTGCCACGCGGCGTCTGTCCTTCTCTTGTTGAATATCTCGCTGTTTTACGACAATTATTTACAATAACTTCCTGGATCATTATCATAGCATCGGACCATGTGGTGCTGGTGCTGGTGGTGTTGCTGCTGTTGTATTGTTGTGTTGTGCCTTCCAGCGAAATTCCATATCCGTATTTTACAGGTGCTGCCACCTGCCGCGGCCATTTTACAAGTATGCAAATGAGCGGAAGGTATGAGTTCATAAGAAAAGAAGCAGCACAAAAATAATAAAAAATATTTCGAGCTAAAAGGCCATTTGAAGCGCACGGAAATTTCGCCATAAAAATTCATTTAAATATTGTGGCTTTTTGGCTTTCGTGGACAAACAGTGTGCCGTCCGCATGTTTAAGTGCAAGGGGAGCGTTCCCTTGCGTTGTCTGCCGTTCATGCTGTTATTGAGTTCATTTTTCGTTCGGTGGATGTACGAGTAAGTATGCATGTAACTTGTGACAGTCATAACACTGTTATAAGTGTTTGCATAAATTTAATTTTTTTCACTTGTGCCAATAAGCGATTGGTTTGCCCGTTGAGTTCTTGCTTGTGTGACCTCCTAAGGATGGGCGATGGTTGGAGTGTCATTTTTATGGATTCAAAATTATATTTTAATTTGTTCCTTTAACTTTTTTGGGTGTCTTTTGTGGCGACATTATTATTGTGGTTAGTAGAGAAGCTCTTTTCTCAATCTTTGCTGGGTGGGAGAGAAAAGAAAACTTCCCAATCGAGCTGAGCATGTTTTGGTTTGGTTAAAAGTCAAGCATTTATGAAAGTGCCACCTTAAATATCGCTGCCGTGAGTGAAAGTGTAGCCAAAGACCCGAATGTTTCTATTTTTATCCGGCCAAGGACTGTCATTCCCCTAAAACTATTTTAAGGAATATTTCTGCGGCTAAAACAACAACAAAAAGACCTACACTCCGCTGGAAATACCATTCCATTTTCCACCAAATAGCCAAAGGTTGTTAACTAAGCTATAATCGCCAGTTCAATTGCAGAAAATCCCAAAAATCTCAAACTCTTAATATAACTATCTCATAGCCATGAGCTTTTACACTGATCCAGAATATTTTATATTTTAGTAAACAAATATTTGAATACGCATTTTTTATTAGTATTACATTTTACATCACTTTTAGTTTACATATAATCGTCTCCTTTTGCCAAAGCATTGAATTTCCCCTTTTCATTCAATTGATTTTGTTTCCGAATCACTGAAATTTGGTTGAAACCAGAAAACATATTTGGTTCTTGGTTTTTTTTTTCGTTTTGTGTAGCTATGTATTCAAACAGCAAATAAATACAAACATATTTATGTATGTACGAGTATGTATATAAAAACAAGCAATTTTCAATACAAACGATTATCAACCACAAAGAAATTCACAAATTGCTCATACGCACTGTCAACCACAAAATAGTGTACACAAATGTGGTGAGCGAAGAAGAGGCAGAAAAAAGTTCTCAAGTGCGTTGCAAATAAATATGTGTGATAGCAATAGAATTGAGGTTAAATTAAATTATATCAATGCGGTTGAATTTTATTTATTGAATTAAGAAAAAAAATAAATAAAATTACTAGAAATTTATACAAACATTTGTCAGTATTTGTCAGTATAGTTGCCACTTGCCACCATTTTGGTATTCACTGCTAATAAAATTTAAAAACTCTATCAGATAAATTAATTATTGAATTGTGAGTATCAAGTGGAAATAAGTTAAATAAAATTTAGAGTGTGGAGTTGCCACTTGCTACAATTTTTAAATTCGTTGTTAACACAATTTAAAAAATTGATAATGCAAATTAAATATTTAATTATGAGTAGCAAGTGGGAAAAAGTAAACAAAAATTTATTTCTCAGCAGAGTTGCCACATGCATATTAATATATTATTTAAATTAGGCTTAAAAATATTTGAATATAGGCATCAAAATAAATGAATTGAAGAGAGTTGCCACTTATTTTATACATTTAATTAATAAAACTAATAAATTACATAAGCGTAAAATATATTAATTATTACATTATCAATGTAATGGATGATGACTCGGTTGCATTTTTAGAGTGCAAATTTTTTTAGGCGGGATGACAACTGTTCCAAACTTTTAATTAAAGAATTTGTCAAAATAAATGATACATTCCCATGTATGTAGCAAACTTAGCAGAATTAAGATATTTTTGTGGAAGGTTGCCATTTATTTAAAAAATTTTTTTATTAAAATAATTTATATATGGCAATATATGCAGCAAACTTAAAAGCTTTAGACGAGCCTGGGAGACAATACTTATTCGGGAAGGTTGCCACTTATTTAAAACCTTAATAAAAAAAAAAACAAAATTAATTTATTGCTAAATAATTGAAATATTGATGAGACAATAAATAATTTAAAGTATGGTATAAACTTAAAAAAGTTTAAAATTTTTGCAAGGACAATTTTTTTTTTTTTTTGAAGAAGGTTGCCACCTCTTTCTGTTGTTTGATCGAAATCTATATTAAAAAAAAGCAGAAAATAAAAGTAAAAATTTCAATTGCGGCTGAAGATTAAATGTACCAAGTATAGTTTATCGCTGAAAATATATCTGGGTAGAATTGCCACCTATTTCATATTTTTAATAAAAAAAAAAAATTGATAAAATAAATGAAGTATTACAATATGGACATTTAAGCAAAGAAGAGCTTTGGGCAGATTTTGTGCTGAAAATATTTTTATGGAGTGTTGCCACCCGCCATTAAATGTTAAATTCAATTAAGTGCATGTAATAATTAATATATTACAATTTGAGTATCAAGTTGGAAGGTTTACTGTGAGCTTAGTTGCCACTAGTTCAAATATTTTTATGAATAAAATAAGTACATTTTGTAATATGGCCACTCAGCGTAGGAGGTAAAAAAAATTGAAATAAATTAATGTTTAAAAAGTAAAAAAAAAAATTCCTTTCAGTTTATATTTTAAAATCAAATTTAATATTTTAGCTAATTAAAAGCTTAATTAAATATATTGAAAATAAATCGCATTTAGATTTCTTGTTTTATTTTAATAAATTTTAATTACTACATTTTTGCAGTAAATCAGACAAATGCAATTTCACCTAAAATTCTAGCTGAAATTCAGACACAACCATTAAGAAATTTATTCCTTCCCTCATTAACGCATTGCCACTGAATTACACCGAGAGCAAAGCAAATTACCCGTGGGCCCGTTTTGTGGTGGCATTCACGGTATTCGGCGGCGACTTGCAATGCTTAGTAACATACCGTTAATTGCTGTGAAACTAATTTATGTGTCATCACACTGCATAATTACATGCCGTTAACTTGGCGGCCGCGGTAGCCGAGTGGTTAGCATTGCGTCCTGCCATTCGGAAGGCTCGGGTTCATATCCCGGTGCCACCAACATCCAAAAGTTATGGAAAATTAATTTAAATAAAAAATTAAATTAAATTTTCTAATTGCGGTCGCCCCTCGGCAGAGAATGTCCATCCCTCCGAGTGTATTTCGGACATGAAATAAAGCTCCTCGTAAAAAAACCGTCAGCCGTTCGGAGGCGGCTTAGTATAAACTGTAGGTCCCTCCATTTGTTGGAAAAACATCAAGACGCAAAACCACAAATTGGAGGAGGAGCTCGGCCGAAAATCGCTTCAGCGGTTACAAAGCGCCAATTATATATATATAACTGGCGCCTTCACACTAACTAAAACTCGCAGGATATTCATATGTGTGCAGGAGTGAGTATATAGGCATGTATGTGCGTACTTTTGAGTGTCGACATAACAGACACATAGCGTAATATCACAAACACATACCTTACATGCGGTTATGAGGAATTTCAAATTGCTTTACATACTCGTACATACATATCTACGAAATTTATAAGAGCCTCACATTCTTCCGCTCTGCATTTCCGCCTTAATTACATTTTTAAGTGTTAATCAATACCAATGAAGATGCCATGCTGTCTTAGCTACGTACATATGTATGAAGGTTACTTACCATCAATTTATAAGTATATACATATATGAACTTCTATATTGACTATGCTCAGCGTCATCAATTATCCTTACATTCATGCGAAGTAGTCTGAAGAATCCTAAAATTTCTTATTTATTCACATACTCGTATGTAGGTATGTATGTATGTGTTCCCATATTTACTAACCAATTCATTTGCTGGTGCATTAAAGTGTCTTAACCGTTATAAATTCGAAAGCTCTCCCATCCTTCTTCCTCCTTCGACAAGCGTAATAAAGTTGGTTTTAGCTTCTCAAGTTATGCACATTCCCAACACTTTTCGTTGAGCTGTTGTATGGGCGAGTGTAAGAGTTACTATTTACACTGCACTTTACTGCATTAAAATTTCAATAGTATGCAAATAAGTGCATTAACCAATTGAAATTGTACTTAAAGACTGCATCCGTTCCATTGGTGGCAAGTGGGAATTGGTGCATGCGGGGAGAGTTTGACTCAATTGACTGAGCTTTTGGTTTTGGTTATGAAAATACTTTATTTTACTTTTTCAATCACCTTGGAAGCAATCTTCTTCTTCTTCTCTGCTGATGTACACACCGTTTACGCGATTATATATACTCGTCCCAAGTTTAGCAGGTCCTCCTCTACCTTATTGAAACGGAGTGGAAGTTTTCTTCTTCCTCTGCTTCCACCAGCGGCTACTGTATCGAAAACTTTGAAGGATGGAGTATTCATATTCACCACTGGATATTTGAATATTGATTTTGGATCAAACTAAATTCTGTAATCCTTTGTTTTCATTCCACCAAATAACATAATTAATCGGATTTCTTACGTCAGACACATTTAACCCGAAGCAATATTTGCTTGAGAATTGTAAAATGTTTCCTTTTGGAACAGCTGTATAATCATATGACAATGACTTATGCACGTGTAGATATATTATGTTGACTAATTTGAAAGTTCCCTGCATGAAAAAGTAACAGATGGAATTTCCGACATTAGAGATATGAAGATGAAGAGAATGGATCACTCGGAAATACGAAATCTCGTAAATCAGCTGCTATACAAAAGTTACCATACTTTTACTCACCACATTTACATTCATCACATTTATGGTCACTGGATTTATATTCAGTGGATTTATTTTCACTGCATTTATACTCACCACATTTATATACACCACATTAAAACTCACCTTACCCGTACTCACCATAATAATATTAAAATAAATATGCATGCATGAAGTTGTGAGGAGATAAGAATTAATTAAGCTATAACCAATTACGATTATTCATACATATGTACATTCTTAGCCTGAAACAGCTGATGAAAGTTCAACAATGCCTTATGTGTATTCAAATGGATACATTTGGTTGACTCATGCCCTACTAGAAAAAGGTACAGGAGTAAATTGAAGCATGAGCAAAGTTAAAAGAGATATGAAGATAAAGTGAATGGAGTCACACGACAATTGACAACGCTCCAAGCTCACACAAATAATTCAACACATGTGTATATTCACCGCGACTTAATACACCACATTTATATATTGACAACGTAAATAAATTCACAACATTTTATATATTCACCACGACTAAAAACACACCATATATAAATGTTCACCACATTGAAAATTCACCATACTAAAATAATTTTTATATTTAGAATTTTTCCCACAAGGGTTTTAACGAATTATTTTACTAGCCGTAGTTAATCCACTGGGTAAACAACAAACACATGAATAAAATAACAATTTATACAATATATTAACGCAAAATAAACAAACTAAGTCAAGGATTATTTATCAAACGTAGTAAAAGGAAAATAAATGGAGGAAGGCAACAAAAAAAAACAAACAAACAATAAAATAACACACACATACACGTACATACATAAGAATACATATGAGTAGAATAAACAACCTAAAATCAAATTTTTACAAAAAAAAAAAATTAAATTGAAAATGAAATGCTAAAACATACCGTGACCAAAATACATACACATATATATATTTACAAAGGTTTCTATATGTTATAACATACGTGTATGCATGTGTGTATGTACGTGTATGCATATAAAATAAAATCGGTTAAAAGGTTTCGGCGCATAAAAAGTGAAAACAGCAACAATAAAACGTTAAGGCAAGTATGTGTAAATAAATAAACAAAATAGCAACAGTCATGTATGACGACCTAAGGGGTGTTTAGAGTGCTAACTCATCACCTTAAAACCAACGGGATAGAGAACGGCTGTTGAAAGCCTATTACAAAACAAACATTTCACCAGTCTAGTAACGAGTACACACACACACACACGTTGAAAGGTTGTGCCAACAATGATTGGCTGATTTTTTTCATTTTAATATCAACGTTGAACTTGCTGAAGAAACTTGAGAGGAGAACAATCAATTTATTACCTACTCAAAGCAAATGGACTGCAAATACTTAACAACGAGTGGACCGTTTAGATCACGGCCTCGTCGAGTAACAAGTGGGCCGCTAGCGTATCTATGTATCATCTATATGTAAGCGAGAAATATACTACATAATAAATATATCACATAAACATATAACACAATATATATATATGAGATAATTATGGAAAGGTGGATAAACAATTTTCTAGTCTACAGCAATGGTATTGCTATTTCCTTAACCGCAAGAAATTATCAGTTGATTGATGGATTTAAATTTTACAAAAATCTGATGAATGTCAAGCTAACATTGAATTTACACAAAAAAAATATAATATTTAAATAAATAAATAAATGAATAAATAAAAAAATAAATTAATAAGTAAATAATTAAATAAATAAATAAACCATTAAATGAATAAATATCTAAATAAATTAACTAATAAATATAAATA
The DNA here is from genome assembly GCA_037013455.1 of Ceratitis rosa. Classification (NCBI taxonomy): domain Eukaryota; kingdom Metazoa; phylum Arthropoda; class Insecta; order Diptera; family Tephritidae; genus Ceratitis; species Ceratitis rosa. The sequence continues at coordinate 3,864,016 of JAWMAG010000041.1, forward strand.
AATAATTAAATTAATATATAAATAAATAAATAAATAAATAAATAAGTAAATAAATAAATAAATAAATAAATAAATAAACAAATAAGTAAATTTATTAATTAATACATGAAAAATAAAAAATAATAAATAAATAATTTCTGTAGGCGTAAATCAATGATTTGTTAAACGATTCCGCTTTGAAGCCGATTATGGCGAGATGCTCATCCACCGAGCTGAATGTCAGTAATCTGCGATGTAGTCTCTCTCCGACCATAAATCCGACACCAAAATTACGCTCCTGTATAGGAGGTGGATGCAAGATTGAGTACACCCCGCGACTGTAAACACATACTAAGAGGCTTGGCTATCCTTCTACATAGTTCCGCAAATTAAGAGACAGAGGCTAAAATGGCTATGTCATATCATCCGAATAGATGAGGGACTTAAATCTTAAAATTGTTGCCTTTTGATTAAAGAAAAGGAAATCCTCCACTCCGTTAGATAAATCAGAACTGTTATAATCAAAGTGCAAAGAAAAAAAATCGTCTTTCCTCTACTATAAGAATTGCTCACCATCATTCAAAGTCCTATATTAAAAGGAAAGAGGATAGCAGTGCTGAGAATGATATGGTACAGGCGTACGTCCCCTACTAGTATTCAGTGGCTTTTATCTGTATGAAAATAAAAAAACCACTAGAGAGATAATTTGCAAGGCAATGAGAACTAAAGGCGATTGAGATTAAGTAATAATTTATTTTAATTTCAAAAACAAAATTTTAATTAAAACTCACAGTCTCACAGTACATTTTCAAAATGTGTGGCATAAAATTAAAGATTAAATTCAACTTTGCAAAAATGAAATATTAAATGAGCATAAAATAAATATATTAATATATAAATTATAGTATTGACATGCACTTGTAAAATATACAATACTACAAATATGTATGTACATACGAGTATATATGTCTATGCCTAACTCATGAATATGCATAGCCACCTGAATTTGTGACATTTTGCCCATGTGTCAGCAGCTTTGGCACATAAAACACAATGAATATTAATGACTCTGGTCGAGATGTCATACATAACATACATACATACATACATAGGCAAATCATTGTAATAAAACAAAATCAAAAAGCTTAATAGATGCTAAGCTTATGTTTCATACAAAAGTATACACGTACACACATACATATTTATATATACAAATAGTATACATATGTGTGTTTGCAGAAAGTTGTGAGAGATGGGCAATAAATTTGGTTAGTGGAAATGCGTAAAGAATGTCATAGTAGGAATAGTTAGAATAGTTGTTAATTTTGCTATGAATAAAATTTTCTTATTTATGTGAATGTCAGTCAACACGAAAAACAAAACACGGAAAGAGATCTAAATACAATATTTGTGCTTGAATGCATTACTTTGCTATGAATTGAGAATTGGAGATATTTAAGTATATCCCAGCTACATATGCTTCTACCTCGATAAGGTTTGCACTTTGCCGGACCGCAATACAGAAATTTGGGGGAATAAATGGAGAGGTTGGGAGAAATTTGTCCATTCCTTGTCATTCTTTGGAAATGAGGATTCCACAAACGTCTGTACACCATATTTTTCATAAAAATTTGAGCCTTAAGGCTTCTAAAGTTCATTTAACACAAGAACTCTAGCCAGCTGATCATCAACAACGTCGTATCTTTGATGTTTGGGTCCTTAAAATGCATGAAAATGATCTGGAATTTCAGCGAAAAGTGATCTTGACTGATGAGACCCATTTCCACCTCGATGGTAACGTCAATAAGCAAAATAGTCACATCTGGAGCTCAGAAAACCGAAGATTTATTGTCAAAAATGCGCTCCGTCATTGGACCCTTACTCTTAGCACAGAGCTGTCTATTTTCCAGATATGAAGTAACTCGAATCATATATACGATACAGTGACGTGGGAGCCGAGACACAACCGAGCTTGTTTGTTTTATGACAAGAAATATTTCGTCACTGCCAGACCCAATCGTTTCACTTCCAGTATAGTGGTGGCCGCAATAGACGATATAGGATTATTTTCTCTGGGGTTAAATTAGAGAAGTTTGGTAACAAGAGACTCGATGAGGTCCTTTCCAATACTGTCTGCACTTCTGGTGTTGTCCAACGTCAGTTTACACAGCTCAAATAAGTTTTGCGGGGTTATCAGATACAGTCAAAGTGGCTTAAAGATAGCTCCATCCCTTGTCGAAGACTGCTTTGACAGTGCTGAAGAAGTGGTTTGTATCGCTCCATTTCCCATGGGTTCTCAGTTCTAAGCCCACCTGATAAGGCACGATCAGTTCGTTGACGAAGAATTATAGTCTTTCACACAGTAGGCTCGATAGGACTTGATACGAGCTAGTGAGAAGGTTTATCCCTAGATAATTTGCCTGCGCTTGGGGCTCCTCTTTTTATGGATTTGACGCAGCACACTCAGATTCCAACTATCGGACATACTTCCGTCTGACCAGGATTAATTTTTGAATTTTTTTTTTAAGAAAAATTATAGTAATTCAAACGAATTGTAACCAATTTTTATTTTTTTTTAAAACAAATGCTTGTGTCCTAGATATTAAGCTTCCATGTTACTCTTCAAAAGGTACACATTTATGTGGCTCCTATGATCTTGAATTATTTCATATCTCTATTTCTGAAATATGCTTGTCGGAAAGTACACATCTTGTTTAAAAAAAAATATTACATTTTATTTCACCGACGTAGCCTTAAGGAGTACTCAAGCATTAATCAAGCGTTGATCCAGTCTTCCTCAGGGCTTGTGTACAGAATCGTATAAATATACATTTATTTATGTCTAGAAGATTAACCATATATGTATATGTATGTATATATGCATAAAGGAAGCGTTATTTATTTTACTACACATACATAGGGATGCATGTATTTGCTTTCTGCATTCACTTGTACCAACTACATATGTACTAGTATATACCCAGCGGTGATGTCTTGAGCTGATAAGAAAAGACGCTACAAATTGTACTGGTCCAAAAACTAATGTAATAGTAATAACTCTCTTTTTTACCTTTCATGTATTGATCCCGTAGGCTGGTGAAGAAGATTACTCTGTACCGAAATCATTTAGACCAACATAGTCTAACATTCTTCTTCCTGAAAAGTCTGGGAAAGATCAGTGACGATTGAAACAAATACCCCAGAGCCAGGCGCTATGAGGACTAACTCAACAAAGGCCCTAGAAGTCCTTCTTGATATTGAATATCTATACATTTGGGTTCAGTACCTAAATTGCGAAGGAAATGGTGGCAGTCAGAAAATTATATCGATACTAGGGCTAAACGTGAAATACGACCGAGAAACGAACACCTTCTGCCGGGTAGCTGCCGCCTTGTACTTTCCAAGTAAGAAAGAATGGACGGGACAGCTGGTAGCTCTGTCGAATTGAGTCCACTTGAATCGCATGATACTTCAGAACAGAACTATGCTAAAGTATCCCTCGGTGGTCGAAGGACAGTTAGTCGGTATAAACGATCTCCAAACCATTTACGGACTGGACGATTTTGTTGTCTGTTTGGGCAAAATGGGCAAACTCTCAAATCATACCTGTGCTGTCAGCAATTGGGTGGTTCGAAGGAAGTAGTCACCTAGAAGTGCCCAGCTGTGGCCAAGAGGTGGGAAATTGTGTTTCAGCAGGGCAACGCAAGGCCACACACATGGATAGTGGCACGCCAGTGGTTTCGAGAGCTTGGTTGGGAGGACTTAGCACCATGTGGTTAGAGGAATAGATGCCGTCTATAGCGAATGATTTGGCTGGTGAAGTCTTGGTCTCAAGAGAAGCCTTTGAAAGATTGAAAAGAAAGACAATGGTTTCTAGGAGAGGGAAAGGTCTAATAACATAATTCGCTTAAATCTAAATGTGAGAGTTTTCGTATCTTAGGAGATTGTCATGCTAAAAAAAGATACCAATAACTACCATGGAAAAACAGCTGGCAAGCTCACTTCCTAAGTAATTTAGTTCCACTGTGGTTTCCATGTAGTTCATTTCACTGTTGGGCCTTTACAATACATATATTTCTGTTTTATGTGCAAAGTCTTCGTGCATAAATAAGAAATTGTTGAATTTTACATTAGCCAAGGTTTTATACTTCACCTTCAAAGCTTTTCTACACTTCATACCACAAGCCGACAGGAGATTTTCTTATTTTTATTTGTTCTTCTATTTTTTTTCATCTGTTTTCTGTAGACACATATGATTTTATACTATTTTATGGTGTTATATTTTCACTTCTTTATTTTTTGTGTTTTTGTTTTTTTCCTTCCTCCTTTTTTATGCCCACGCGCGCTGCTGCAGTTGAGTTCGGTTTTAGTGTCTTTTCACATCTTTGTGTACGCTCATTTCCGATTTAGCCCTTTACATTTACTCAACGGTCATTTCCACAACTATTATCTGCACTTTAACAAATCGTTCTGTTGCAAGAACACATACATACACACATGTGTACTTTTATATACATATTTAGTATGAGCAAAAGACCGACCTTAAATTTCCTTTGGGAATATTGTTTGTAGAGTTTAAATTATTTTACTTAAGACACGTTAGCGATTTTTTATGAATTATTTATAGATATTTTGTCTTTAGTAGCTTTTTTTAAATTTATTATTTCATGAAATTAATTTTAGTTATCAAGACCTCCGTCCGTTTGTAACGTCGTAGGCAACCTAACGCATCTAATCTAGCAATTTAAGTCAGGTGTGAAATTTTTTCACCTCCATTTAATTGAATACATACATATTTATATATGTTATATATATATCTATGTATATATACAATTCAATAATGCTTTGCCTTGAAATTGAATTGAATTCATTTGCGGAAATTAAAAATCGCAAACCAAGTCGGTCGTTATTGCATATTCAGCAGTTTTTCATGCTCCATTGCATTTGCACAATAACATTTTTGCTGTTCGCTCGTATGACATACATACATATATATACAGAAAAAAAATATATACACAACGAAGCACATGTGTATATAAGTATATATATGTATGTATGTACTACAGGCAGTACAACTAAACCTGTGTAATACAATCCTAAATGTTGCCTTCCTTTCCCACATTTTGTGGTTTAGCAAATTTCTCAATTTCCCAATTTCTCTCAAATCAGCAGCCGTTTCGTTATTGGAGCCATAGAGTGCACAGTGGCGCGGAATCACTCTTTTTGGTTGCATAATTTTTGCTGTTTGTATTCTCAATACAATAAATTTTTCGCATTAACTCAAATGGGGAAGTGTGCCATTCGCTGCAATCAAACAGGTATTCAGAGGCTTTACTTATGAACAGACCGTATTAATATGGAACCATAGTGCTACTTGGTGAATTTCTGTATAAACTTGACCGAATGAGATATGAAAAGCTCACGCGAAATATACTCTCTCACTCTCTCACTCTCTCTCTCAAAATAGTGATCATTTATTAGGTTTTAGGAGTCTTATTGGGATGTTATGCGGCGAGAGGAGTTGCGGCGCTTGGGCTAAGCTCCGATATATGGGAGCTGTTTTCATCTACGATTTTTATAAGATAGCAGAAATCAAGTTAGTTATCTAATGAACTTTATAAAGGAATCATAGTACTTATATTGTGTTGTTGTTGTTGTTGTTGTTGTTTTTGTTATTATTGTCGTTGTCGCTGTTGTTGTTGTTGTTGTTGTTGTTGTTATTTTATTATTATTATTATTATTATTATTATTATTATTATTATTATTATTATTATTATTATTATTATTATTATTATTATTATTATTATTATTATTATTATTATTATTATTATTATTATTATTATTATTATTATTATTATTATTATTATTATTATTATTATTATTATTATTATTATTATTATTATTATTATTGTTGTTGTTGTTGTTGTTGTTGTTGTTGTTGTTGTTGTTATTGTTGTTGTTGTTGTCGTCGTCAGCGTTGTCGTCGTCGTCGATGTTGTTGTTGTTGTTGTTGTTTTTGCTTCCGTAAAAATATTTCGCAAAGCAGTCAGAGGTATAGATAGTGAAGCTCAGTGATCGGGCAAGTCCATGGTATTACAATGCGCATACACTGGCCTTTTTTTTAATTGTAAAAAATATTTACATTAAAAATGTATCTCTGGTCCATCTCTGCACAAAAAAGGTGTATTTTGTTGGTACTCAAATGCGCTGGAAATGGAAAAAAATGTCCCAAAATCTTTCTGTGCTCAAGTGAATATTGCATTTTACACACAGTTATGTATGTATGAGTATGGATGTATAGACAAAAAGAAAATCAGGCGACTGTAAAATTGGTCATACAATCCTGCTGCCGCACGGATTGTGTCCCTTCTGTGGCATATTTGTTGGTCCAAAGTATGGTCTGTTGGTGGTCTGTGGCATGCCAGTATCGTGTTGCAAGTAAAAGTTTGTAATTTTCGTTGTGCTCAAGTTTCATTTCTTACAAAGACATGGAATAGCTACAGGCATATGTAATGTGCGAGTATGTAGGTTTGTCAGTGCATTATCTCTTGTATTGTTGCATGCCAAGAAAAGTAATTGACTTGTTGTTGTTTGTTTTCATTATACTCACTTTAATTGATTTCAAACAACAAATGAAATAAGAGAATTCGAGAAAAAGTTGCTACTTTTCTAAAAGAAAAAAAATGCTTAAATTTCTTAACCACCATTGTCTACACATACACACAGCTTTTTCTTATTTCATTTTCTCTTGTCTCTCATTATACTCCCATACGCTGATTTTGTTTTTCCCTTTGAGCGGTAGCTGTTATTATATAAATTTGGTTGTTGTTGTTGTTGTTTTGTTATCCTCGACACGCCTCATTGCGACCTTCACACCTTTTATTTATCAAAACAAACACACAGTACAAATACACAGTACAAACTTATGCTTACATTATGTAATAATATAAAAAACGCTGCTGTTTTCCTCCATTAGCCTTCATTCAAACGTTCGATTTCATATTAAAATTGTTTTTGTCTTGTGGCGTAAGTAAATTGATTAGCTTTACTCTCAGCTGTGCACTGTGTTGCCCAAGGCACCAAACCACACCACATACTCGCCTGTGCGATAAATATTCTTTGTATGTACATATGTATGTATGTATGTATGTATGTTATGCAGCAGTAGCTGCCTTGGACCATGTGGTGTGTGTGTGTAAATATCTGTGTGTGTCCTTGAAGATTGATGGCCACCTAAGTGATCAATGGTTGTACATAATCCTGCCCTCATTCTTTTGGCTGCTGGCTAAATGTTATTGTACATATTTGCATACGTATATTATTCGAGCCCAAATGATGTGTTAAAGTATTTTGTTTTTGTATTTAAATATTTACCCTCAGCGCCTGGTTGTTATACCTTAAGGCACAAATGTGTTTGCAGACTGTTATTTTAGTGTAAATAAATTTTGTTAATAGTTTGCAGAGGCTTAACATTCAGCCTGTGTCTATGTATGTAAGTATATGTATGTATGTATACAAATTTTTGTCTTTGTCAACTAACTCCGGCAGTTGTAGTCGATGGTATAATAATAATAATAATAAGAAGAAGAAAACTTTTTTCTTTCCCTGTTAAAGCGTCGTCCGCTATTATCTTACAGGTTCGAGCGGAAAATTCGCCTTTCACAGCAGGTTTCGCCGTTCGTCGAGCTTGTCAAGATATCACAAAAATTGGACCCAGTGAACATATACTTATACACCGTCAGATGACTTTCAGCTTTGATGAGAATGATTTTTAATAAAATAAATAAATAAATAGATCGAACACCAATAAAAAAAATGTTTTTATGCACTGAGGAAGAACCTTTTCATGATTCATACTTGAAGTCGTAGGAAGTCCCTGTAAACCACAGCTAAGTTAAGTGTGCACAACAAACCGGATGTACAATTTTTTTATTAAAATAAATAAATAAAAAATACTTGTGATTTCGTTCATCGAATTTCAATTGGGGAATTGCAACCCAAAGAAAGTTTTCAATTAAAAAATAACACCAAAAGTTTCAAAAAGCTTATTTTAATGAAATATTCAAACAATTAAAATGTTACGGAAATTTAGCTTTAAAAATTAGTGAAAACTTTTTCTATTTTATTTTATAAAAAGGAATTAATTTATTTTCGGTGCAGCCTGTCTAAAAGCGGCCGCCAACGCACAATAAATATTTGCGAAATAAATTTCATTAACCCTTTTTAATTATGCAACAGCATGAAGTCGTTCAAGTTCGCTGCTTTCACTGCTTTCATTGCTTTCAGCGCTTTCGAGTGCTTTTTAGCATGATTTTATGAGTTACAATTTTAAATTGCAAAGTTCTCAAACCGAAACGAAAATATGGCGGCGAAATAATTGTGAAAATGATGCGAAGATGAGAGTAGCAAGTAGATGAAGATTGGGAAAATATATGTATGTATGTATATGTGTAGCTATATTATATTTCAAGAACAAAGAAATTACTTTGAAAGAAAATCTCGCAAGCGAGTGTGTCTCGCATTTAGGCAAATAACAAACAATATTTACGGCAAATGTGTATTGTATATATATATATGTATGTATGCCTGCATATTTACGACTAGGTATGCCATTTTATATATATTAATTGTAGCGCGTAAATTCAAACGACGCTGGATTATTGCTTTGTGAAATTTATTGCAGCTAAAAAATTTCTCTTTTATCGGTGACATGGATTAAACCAACGTTTTAATGTCTGTATGTATATATATACATATATAAAAAGTACATATAAAGTCGTCTGCGTATAACAAAGTAAACGTTGGACTATTTGTTCTAAAGAATTTTCAAAAATACATACATATATATATATATCTTCAATTTATGTTTGAAGCGAATTATGCAAAATGTTTTTTTTTTCGTTGTCTCTACTTTTGTTGTACAAGCACCTCTTCACGGCCTAAGGACTCTTTTATGGCGTCAAGGAAATTAAACTGTAATTAGAGATGCCGAGCGGCGGCAAAGCGCGCGACAAAAGAAATATGAAGAAGAAATTGATGTGAGAGTAATGGTAATTGTTAGTAGAGAAAGCAAAGAAGATATCTTGCGTGGCGGTTATGGGTTGTTCTTGGAAAAAAGTAGCATCAAAACAAAAAGTTTCGGAGCACTTTTTGCCTGCTTGGCTTACAATAAACTCAACGCTTTATATTGTATACATATATATATATATGTGTATATCAGTTAGCATACTTTAAAATAAAAGAAATGTTGTAAAGTGAAAATTTTGTGCGCGATTAAGTTCTAGCCTAAGGCCGTATGAAATGGCTTTGACCGAAAATTATAGTTCATTGCCAAAAACGTTTTTATTTATTGTAAATAATTTATGATTTTTAATATTTTTTTTTAAATTTTTCATAAATTTATTTGGAAGTACCCGATTGCGTCATGCAAAAAAAAATTCTCTTAAAAAAATTTATTTATTTAATTTTTGTCTTAAATTTAGTGAATGAACTTCATTTTGTTGCTATACTGAGATAAAAAATTCTATGGATTTTTATATACTTATGTATTTTTTGTCATATATTGTACATATACGCAAATCGCAGCGATGACATCAAATCAATCAATTCTAGTCATTTAGGTATGTGCCCACCATGTTTTATGCGCTATAAAATCCTCCACGAAGGTGATTAAATTTTAATTTTATTTATTTATTTTATGAACAAATTTTTATGACAGAATAAAATAAACAGCAAATTGTAGAAAAGCGTGGTTAATCAAAATTTTCCATTACTCAAGCAGAAAAGTAATGCCTTTTTATGCTTTAACTGAGCAAGATTTGGTATTAAACGTATTTATATCCATCCCCTACATATTCTTTCTGCAACATAGCGACGCTGTTGAGTAATATCGTGCGTTTGAGTGGGTGCTTGAGTTTCATTAACTGTTAAATGAGAGCGTAAATGACTATAAATTATAGTAGAGCATAAAAATGAATTTTAACATAAAATCAGTTGCGCTCAAATACATTCTGAAGTAGAGAAAAAAAAAATTGTATGATATAAAAAATAAATTAATAAATAAAATGAAAAATAAAACACATAAAATTTAGTAATAAAAAACACAATTGTGCAACAGCTCTTCTGAAGCGAAGCATAATTTTATTTGGAAAAAATTTTGCAATGAGCAAATGTCAGCCAAGAAAAAAATTACAATCAACCAGCGGCATAACAAACGGCGTGCAATCCACATGATGCCAATAATCATAAAAGTCTCAAGCAGACAGTGTTGACAACCTGCATATATACCTACATACCTGTACACAGATATACAGTGCGTACGAGAAACTTGTTGCCTTGAGATTAAAAAAAATGCTATAAACACTAGTGTTTTCGGTAAAGCTCGATGAGTTTACAAAGTAAAGAAAATTGGGCAGTTGTAAATTGAAGTTCGTTTATTTATTTTTTTATAATCTTAATTTTTTTTATAATCATAATTTTTTTATATTGAAACTTTTGGAAACATCGAAAATCGTAATTTAGCCATATTTTATTTCTAAAAATATTTTATGTTTAGCAAAATTCCATGCATTTTAAATCTATAAAAGTTTTGGTTATAGTTCAATGTTTAGCCATATTTTATTGTTACAAATATTTCCTCTTTGGCAACATTTTATGTTTAGCTATATTCTATGTTTATGCGGTTTTTGAAAAAATACTTCTTGTTAAATTTTTTGTTAAGCCATAATTTATTTTTAGATATATTTTATGTTAAACAACATGTTATGCCTCTTATAACCATATTTTTAACCACATTTTCAAATTATAAAATTTTTTTCCAAGGAAATGTACTTATAACAAAAAAAAAATAATGAAAAAAATTAAAAAAAAAATTATGTTTGGCCATATTTAATTTTTAGACATGTTTTATGTTAAGCAACATGTTATGTATATCACAATTCTATGTTAATTAATAAAAAAATTATTTAGTAGCATTTTTTGTTTGCTTAAATTTTCTATTTTACCATATTTTATTTTTAGAAATATTTTATGTTTAGCAATATTTTATGTCTATTAAGATTATATATATGTACTATGTTAATCAGATTTTTGTCTGCCAGTACTTTTATTGATTTTTGTAAAGAAATAATTTATGTCTAGCAATATTTTATGTCTAACACAATTATATGTATTGCCATATTTTATTTACTGAAATTTAAAATTTTATGTTAAGCAAAATTCCCTGTTTGTGAAAAAATTGTTTAGCAAATATATTAATGTTATGCAATAATATATGTTTATAAAGTTTTTGGCGGCTACCATATTATTTTTAGACATATTTTAGCAACATAAAATATAAAGTGTGTTAAAATTTTATGTTTAACCATATTTTATTTCGAGAAATATTTTATGTTACTACTATTTCATTGTTATAAAATTTTTTTTTAGCAAGATGTTATGTTCATTCAAATTGTGTTAGAACGCATTTATGTTTAGCCATACGTTATTATAAAAAAATTTACGCTTAACAGCAAATGTCTTTCACAGTCATTTCTTTAGTCAAATTATATATTTATCGAAATTTTATGTAGCAATGTTTTATGTTTGCCCAAATTTTATGTTAAGCCATATTTTATGTTTGGAAATATTTAATGTTAAGCAATAATTTATATTTATTAAAACTTTACTTAGCATCATCTTTAATTTTTTAAAATTTTATGTTTAGCCATATTTTATTTTATGAAATCATTCAAGTCACAATCATTTGCTTAGCAACAATTTATATTCAGCCATATTTGATTTTTCAACATATTTAATATTTAGTTTTTTTTTTTTATATATATAATAAAATTTGGTAATTTTTTTTTATTAAAAAAAAAAACACTAGGAAATTACTTTTACGCGCACACTGTACGCATGCTGAGTGCCAAGGTGTTTAAGCAAACAACAAACATAGAGCTGTTTATGAACAAATAATGGAATAGAAGTACATATGTACGTTTAACACATTTGCAGTTATGCGTATAAAATGGTAAAATAAAGGGCAGATTAATAAAGTAGAGCAAAAAGAAGAATGTGCCAGAGTAGTAGTTAACAGAGCCTCAAATGTCCTTAATTCCATTTACCTACACATACCACCTAAGCAACACACATATATAGAGAAAAATACATATATTCACGTCTACAGTCGACACACATATTTGGCATTCCTCCATTGAATGCCCCACAGTTGATAAACGGAATGTCAATGTCGTGTAAATGACAAATAATCATTTTCCATCATTTGATTCTTATGGTTTCTTACACGGCAATTTGGTGGTTAAATAAACCTAAAAAATGAACTGAAAACATATAAATGTACAACAATAAAATGTGTGTTTATTTTGCGCATGAGTTGAAGTTCTGCGTGTGTGTGTGTGTGTGTGTTGGCAATTTTCCGCATTAATCAAATCGAGCATTTCGGCGGCGGGGCGTATGAGTGACATTTAATTTCGTTAAGTGATGGTTAACATGCGTGGTGTGTGTTTACAATCGATTAAGAAAAATTTAGATTGACATTACTATTGATGCGCCAATGATGAGCAAAGCCTTGAGGCGCATTTTTAACATTTGAATTGCCGACAAAGTGATTAAAAAATTAAATAAATATATGCATTTAATAGAAACCAAAAGTTTCCTTCAATCAATTGATTGTTTCGTTGTTGGAACCAAAGATCGTCCATCAAGCACGAAAAAGTCTTTAATCATGGCTTCACAGCGTTCGCCATTGACTGTAAGATTATATGTAATTTTTGAAGACATCTGGACCAATGATTCCCTCCTCTACCCATAGAGCACAACAAACAGTGCTTGAGGATATAATGGCGTCTCAACAATGGTTCGAGGCTTATCATACCTCTAAATGCAACAATTTTGTTTATTAAGTGAGCTTTATTGTTGAAAAAAAAAACTAGAAAACGCATATTGCATATTTTATATTTTTCATATATTTTATTTATTAAACTCCATTTTTTTCTCATTTATCGGGCATTAGAAAATATTCCAATTAAGCAATTAAAATAGAAAGTTGTGAAAAAAATGTTGTTGGTCATAGAACAAAAGCAAACCGCAAATAGCCGCAACTAACAGAGGCCACACACATGCATACATAGGTATGTATATACATAACTATAACTGCATAATAAATTATAATGCACACATGCGAAAATATTTTTTATTTTTATCTCTATTTCTACTTTTTGTTATAATTTTAATCAATTTCATGGCTGAGTGAACAGACGGTAGGTAAAGCACACACACACACTCACACTCACAAAAACACATAAATACTGGTTAATGCGCACACACGGAAATTCAAAAAAAAAAAAAATAATATAAAAATGTTTGCAAAAAATAGCTTTTCATTGCTGCACCTTAATAAATTGCCATTGCAACAGTTTGGCATGCCAACCAACCATATGCTTGCAACATGCATACGCACGCACGCACAAACACAAACACAAGGGAAAACAAGCAAACATAGCAATCAACAGTTTGTCGTAGCGGCAACTGTTGTTGTATGTACGTTGATGCGTATTTGTGTGTAGGGTGTGGCAGGTGTGGCTGGTGTGGCAAGTGCATAACCGCCAAAGCGATCAATTGTAACGCGGTCAGTTGCAGTCGTTTCTGTGTGTGAACATGAAAAAGTGGCTCCCGAAAGGACATATTATAACTGTAGGGCAAAGGCATGTATGCACTTACGCCTTTTCATACTTATATGCATCTACATACATACACATACTCGTAGGTATGTTCTCACTTCACTGCACACAGCCACCCGTAAAGCTTGTTGAAGTTGCACACCAATTGAGCAGAGCATAAAAATATCACCAACTACTTTAACACAACAACATCATCATTATTGTTCGTACTATCCTAACAACCAAGCTGGAAGTCATCCCGTTCATTTGTTGGAAAATAACGCATTTTTTGCCTAGTGACATTTTGGCCACAAATTTAACTAGTTAGTTTTAAACTAGTATGAAACTATTATATTCCGACTGAAATTTAGCAATGGATGTCTGTTAAAAAAATACAACTTTTTTACTATACTAGTTGGTTTTTCACTTTACATTGTGGGTTGAGTTGAGGCTGTCAGGCTCCAGTTTTCATCTTCTCATTTCGAGGACTTAGAGTCGCGAAAATGACAAGGCTGGACAGTGACAGCGGTAGTGTTCAATAGACTCCTCCTCTTCATCGTCAATACAGTGGCATCCCATTCTTCACTCGAGAAGTCCCATTAAACAGTGGCCTGCCATTATATTAATGGATAATCGTTCTAGAAAAACATGATGTTCGGATTTTTTCCCATCCAACGTTGGACATAGCTGTCTCATCACTTTGCTTGTAATCTCATTCAACCCTTCTGGGTCTGCTTCTTTGGCAGAGGCCTGTTTAAACAGATATTTTGTCCTGGACAAAGGTAAATCTGCTTCGTGTGTATGCTTTACTGTGAGTAGAAGAGTCACCATGTTCTGGTATCCAGACCACGGAAGTGTTGCATTCAGTCGAGAGTTTGTTTAGATTTCTTCTACACTTTGTTGGCACCTTTGATGTGGTACTTTTACATTATTGATGTCTGATGTCAGCCTGACTGTCGGAATATATCGTAAGTGATTGTCATGCTGCTGTAGATTTGAGCAACCACTGATTATAAAGAGTTCCGCTTGAAAGAAGCTGTAATGGCTTGGTGGTCTCATGCTCGTATTTATTGGGAGCATCGAAGAGTAGATTCCACAGTGCACTTTGTCATCGAGCTTTGAGCGGCAGTCCGACAAGATGGATATGGCCGTTATAGCCTTCCTTGACTTTTCTGTCGCATTCCGGCTCCAGTTGAGCCTGCGATCTAAGATTATACCGAGATATTTAAAATCGATAGAGGCGGTTTGTACCTTCTGGTAAAGAGAACCATTATTCAAACGTCTATGATTCAAAATTAAAAAAGATTTTATGTTGACAATTTTGAACTAGTGAAATTTTAGTTAAAAATAGAACTAGTTCCCCTTCGGGCCCTTTTAAACTAGTTATTTTTAAAAATCAATAACTCAACATTAAACTAGTAGTTTATTTGACAATTTTGAACTAGTGAAATGTTAGTTAAAAACGGAGCTGGCTTACTTTCGGAGTGTTTTAAACTAGTATAAGACCAGTTTATTCTTGATTGAGATCTGATGGTTTCCATTTTAGGCCACAAAATTCATATTAAATATCCCCCGGTTATTTGGCAAATTGCGCGCTATACATACATATATGTATACTCATGTAAGTCTATACGAGTAAGTAAAAGCACTTCCTAATATTTTTCAATTGCACTGCTTTGGGTGCAAATCAACGGTCAGGGCCTTAGAGCCAGATTCCAGTGTCATTAAAACTTTACTCGTGCCTAAAAGCTGGTGACTCGCCTCGCGCTTGCTTTTATAAGTGTATACAAACTTACATCCTCGTATATCAATATTTTTGCTCATTCATTCATCTATGGCATTGGTGTTGCTTGCTACACCTGCTCATGTGCGCTCACATGGGAGGGCAGCACACAATTTGCGGCTTCGTCATGCGGTTATTTGCCACTTGGCCAATGTCCAACCCCTTTGGGTGGCGTTGTCACACACGTACATACGTATGTACATTTGCAACGAATTAGTGAGTGGCGTTCGGTGTGCTAGTTGATTGATTGGTGGCTTGCCACTATGGTTGGCCGAAAAGCTTTTCGAAGCGCTCGCAGCTCATCAGCAGCAATTTGATTGTCAGTTCGTAAAATGTTCGGTTGTTTGCCTAAATTAATCGTGTTCTTCTTCAAATGCTTCCTCTTTAATTTCAGTTGAGATAATTAATTGCGGACAAGTAGGAAAGTTTATCTTACTTTCATTCAGTCGATTGGAAAACTTAAATAGTATTAAATTCCTAAAATAATATGCTGAAATTTTACTTTTATTGATTAAATATTGCACAAGAAAGGGAAATGTGATGAAAATGATATGAGGGACTGGTGGAAGACACACTATAATGGACTGTCATGGATGGATTCGTCTGCTGAAGCTCGAGCTTCGCAAAGTACAAACGTAAAGATCGTCCGAACCTAGTACAAAAACCCCCTGTACCTGCGATGAGAGGACGGCTTCAGTTGATCTACAGTCGGGTCATTGTCTACCTGGTCTTCCCAATGTAGTGGAGGTCTATCTCTTCCTGTACTTCCTATGGCGGATCCTGTATCGTAAACTTTCAAAGGTAGAGTATTATTATCCATCAAGATCACATTATCAACCGTGTAAGCGCTGTCTCTTGATTCGCTGAACTATCTCAATGTCGCCGTATATTTCGTACGGTTCTTTGCTCCCTCGGCTGTGGTATTCTTCCAAAAACTTCCAGTGCCGACTCATAAGATATTGTCATCGTCCTTGCCTCGGCCCCATATGGCAGGTCGGTAATGACGAGCGGCTTGTAGAGTTTAAGTCTTTATTCAGCGAGGAAGTGCGACTTCAAAGTCAACGGTGAAGTAAAAGCCGCATCACAAATGCGATGACGAGGTCATCGGTCGGTCGGTCGGTCGGTCGGTCGGTCGGTCGGTCGGTCGGTCTGTCGGTCTGTCGGTCTGTATGTCGGTCGGTCGGTCCGTTTCCTATCCAGTCTGGAGAAAGCAGAACTCCCGGCGCGGTCGTTGAGCCCAGGGATGTCAATATTATCGGCGTAGCCGCCGCGTGACATTCTTATAGAAGATTGTTCCTTCTCTAGTCAGCTCTGCAGCTCGTCTTATTTTCTTCAATAAATTAAATAAGAGCTCATGAAAAATGTGAAACGTCGGTTGGTATGGAACGGCTCGCGGAGATCCTACCCAATCTGGATGAAGCTTTTGGTGTGGCTTAGCGTCTGGGATACCAGATTCGGACATAGTGGCATGGAAACAGCACTTCTTCGTGCTGTGAAGGCGGCTTGGAAATCGACGAAGAGATGTGATGTATTGAACATATTTCTTAGATCTTTTCCGAGATAGGGTGCATGGATAATAATTGCTCAATTGCGGATTTATCAGGTCTAAGTCCACACTCATAAGGTCCAATCAGATTTTTGACGTTCGCTGGTATCTCGTTGCTTGGTGTATCTGAGGGTGAAAGTAATGACAACAACCTCACCCATCCGACGCACAGCCTGAGCTTCCACCATGTCGATCTGTCATTAGTCTCAGTCCCAAAAGCAGACTGCATAGCCCGTTGTAGTAGATTTAAGGCTAAAAGTGTAAAGGAAAAGCTGAACCCCTGGCGAGGCTGCCCCTATCGACCTACCTTAGACCTTTCAACGCGTCCCAATGTTGTGTAAAGCAGTAAACTGCTGTAAACTGTAAGGATTTTCACTAAATTAAAGACAGACAAAACTGTTACTGGCGCTAAACAAGAAGGAATTTAGTATCCTTTAATAAAAATTATATATATATATATATATATATATATGCTTCTTCTTACATAGCTCCGAGCAAAGTACTGAAATGTTACAAAAAGGCGAAAAACATTTGATATCTTTATAATAAATATATACACATATGTATACATATACTTGTTCACAAAAAATACACTACAGCTACATACATACGTGCCTATCTCCGTATACTTATATTTATGTAGCAGCATCTAAATTTACTCCTATATACATACTCGTACATACATATGTTTCCGATTTTCTATACACTGCCATTATATATGGTATACGAATTTAAAGGCACGTTCGCACTCACTCGTACATACATATACACAGATATACACGTACACAGGAGTATGGAATAAATTGAGTTTGCGTTGAAATTTATGATTTATTTGGTCGCATACAAGTTTATTACTTTCATATATACATACATACTGGTACATATGTAAATATGCTGAACATATTCCATGCGGACTCAAATGTTTTCTTTTTAGTATTTGTATTTTATTATTTGTTTTGTTATTGTTATTTTATTCTGCTTAACCATATCGGCCCTTATTCGCTTTCGCAGTGAAGTTTATTGGTGAGCATAAAAAATAAATCAGTAAAAAGAGACACAAAACAAAAGACAATATATCGTAAATATAAAAACGATCAAATCGCCGCCAGCCACGCGAGGACAATAAAAATACAAATATCTTCTCCGCATGGATTACAAATATTTAAATGTATCTCAAAGTCAGCTCAGCGGGTGTCTTTCTTTATTTATGAGCATATTTTTTTCTATAAAGTCTTCATAATCTCTAAAGCATGTTTGTCTTTTCTACTCCTGTATACAGGGAGTTTTATGTCTGCCATGTAAGAAGGATTTCACCGTGATATGAGTGCTATTGTGTTTTCATGCTTATACAGGAAGCTGTTAGATTCAAAGATTTTTTTAATTTAACACATTTTTTTATTTTATTTTATTTAATTAATTTAAATTTAGTTTATTGTAATTAATTTAATTTCATTAATTTAATTTAATTTAATTCAATTTAAGTTAATTTATTTAGTTTAACTTCATTTAATTTAATTTCATTTTTTATTTTTATTTTCTTTTATTTTGTTTTATTTTATTTTATTTTATTTACTTTAATTTAATTTAATTTAATTTAATCTAATTTAATTTAATTTAATTTAATTTTATGTTATTTTATTTTATTTCATTTTATTTAATTTTATTTAATTTCATTTTATTTTATTTTATTTCATTTTATTTTATTTTATTTTATTTCATTTAATTTTATATATTTAATTTTATTTTATTTTATTTTATTTTATTTTATTTTATTTTATTTTATTTTATTTTATATTATTTTATTTTATTTTATTTTATTTTATTTATTTTATTTTATTTTATTTTATTTTATTTTATTTTATTTTATTTTATTTTATTTTATTTTATTTTATTTTATTTTATTTTATTTTATTTTATTTCATTTTATATTATTTTATTTTATTTTATTTTATTTTATTTTATTTTATTTTATTTTATTTTATTTTATTTTATTTTATTTTATGTTATTTAATTTTATTTGATTCTATTTATTTTATTTTATTTCATTTCATGTTATTTTATTTTATATATTTTTTATTTCATTTTTTTTTATTTTTTTTTTAATTTTTATTTAATTTAAATTCATTTCTTTTCATTATTTTTTGTTTGCTTTAGCTTTTTTCTTTCAATTTGAATTCAGATTTTCATTTTTTTTTATTCTTTGATCTCTCCATTACATTTTGAAGCTCTTTGCAATGAGGGAGGAATGTTCACGTTTACATATAGCATATTTCAGTAAATCACTAGTTAAATGATACGTACTTTTCAATTTCGATAATTTTCCTTTCTAAATTTCCATGCTTGTTTACCCAGAAGAGCTTAACCGACCAAGGATCATCTTCTTTTGCAGTGTGTGAAAATGATACACATAAGTACACTCATCCTCATAACATATGTAAGTGCCATTATGTGTTTACTCGTACAACTCTGTGCATTTAAGCGCTTAGTGCTCCTTTGATGTATCCATTGAAAATTCCATTTGCGCTTTGAAATCCCGCGCAAAATAGGTCATTAGTGAATGTATGTGTGTTTAGGGAAGCATTTAATTTCATTTAAGCGCCTAAAAGCTGGCAAGCATATCTAATTGTTGAATTTTACAACCAAATTGTTCGTTATTCGTAGCCAATGAACCAAAATAAATATTTATAGTATATCTGTACGCACGTATGGTATATATGTGTAAATGTATATATGTATGTGAGAAGTGCAGAACTAATGTAATATTTCCATGAGATTTATTTAGCCTTTAATCTGCTCTGGGGAATTGGGCATACTTGAAGTAATTTCGAGGAGGTGAATTTGAAGGGAAATTTGTATGTGTAATATGTATATATGTATTGTAGCTTTTATTTTTTTATTAAATGGTAAGGGTTTTGAAGTGAATGATTTTCTTTTTTTTTTGAAGTAAAAAACTTCATCTCGATCCTTTCCAATATATTCGCTTATCATTTGTGTAGCGCGCCAGCTTACGTACATACATACCTCCTTCTCCTCAAAAAATAAATTGGCCTGCTTGAGTCTAAAAAGTTTTTTTCAACAAATTATTCAGATATAATTTTATGCTTTTATTTTATTTGTTTCTATAAAATATTGAATTTTATCAGCTACTTATCAAGTTAATTTTTTATTATAAAATTGTATTTGTATTTTTACAACTATTTACTATTTGCAAGTATTTATTATTTTTATCACAATTTTCGTCATTATCCGCATATATGTATGCATTTATACATGTTTATAATTAATTAATAATATTGAAACAATTTATTTACTGTAAAAAAAATATTTGCGCTAAATTAGGTATTTTAAGCTTCTTGGCCTGTAGTAAATTGTCTATGATAAGTACTAAAACCAAAAAAAAACTTTATAAAAAATATGTGTAATATAATTATGTTCTTAAGCTAACATATTTGTTTAAAAACTACTTTTCTAATAAACTAACTACCCTATATTATCTTATAAGTATAAAGGTAAGTATATAATTGCTGCGCTTAAGTAACACGTTTTCATCTTTAATTTTGTAGGTATGTTATTTTACTTTGATGTTTGTTTGTATGTCCTTAATTATCATCAACTTTCACTGGAATTTTGTAAGCATTCTGAGCGAAAAGTGAAACCAAAACCATTTCCACCAAAATCAAAGTGTTAATGATGGCTGCAATGAGACAGAGAGAGAGAGAGAGAGAGCGGTGGAATGTGAATTTTATTTAAATTTATAATTTTTTTTATTTCTTTTTTTTTTTTGTCAAACTCACTTTGTTTATAGATAATGTGATTCATCGGATAGTCACCACCCAATATTAAACGATCCAATTGTTTGTCCAACATAAGATATTGCATTTTACATAACAACAAAATTAGTTGAAGTGCAAACATTTTTTTCTAAAAAATAAAAATAAAAAAAATAAACAATAATAATAAAAAATGTTCAAAAAAAAATTAATAGCAAAATATATAATATATAAATCTTATTAACTCACCATTGTACTATAATCCGTATGCAGATTATTTACCACACGTACTGTTATATTCAGCCCCCAAGCACCTAGAATAATGGACGAAACGATGAATGGCAGGAAGTAGGATTGCACATCGTTAAATAATGTCTGTGGAAGAAGAGAAGAGGATTCCGTAATAAGCAATAATGATAAATAAATTAAAAAAAGAGAAAATCAATAAAATATAATAATTAAAGCAGGAAATAAAAAAACGAGAAAAATTTAAAATAACAGCAACAAACAAAAATATTTATATAAAGTAAAGCATAATTAAATAATTAAACAGAAAATTTACAAATAGCAAAAATCAAACGAAAAAGAAAAATGTTAAGATTGAGCAGAAAAATTAGAAGTAGAAATTAAAAAGTTCTAAGAATATGAGAAATAATTAAAAATTAAAAAAAAGAAAAACATTAAAAAAATAAAAGTGATTACATTAATAAAAAATATAAAAAATTTGATTCATTTTATTTTTATTTTATTCTATTATATTTTATTTTATTTTTTTTACTTGATTTGATTTTATTTTAGTTTATTTCATTTGGTTTTATTTTATTTCAAATTAATTTATGTTTTTTTATATATTTTATTTTGTTGTGTTTTTGAATTTAATTATTTATATTTAATTTAATTTTATTTTAATTTGTTTAAGTTATTTTAATTTAATTTAATTTAATTTTAATTTTTTTGAATAAAAAATTGAAGAAATTAATAAAAAATAAAATTAATAACAGCATAAATTTAATAAAAATACAAATAATAGAACTATAAATTAAGAAGGTAAAAAAGAGTAAATTAATAAAAATTATTCCTAATAAAAATAAAGCTTAAAAATTTAATAAATGAAGAAAAATTTTTATTATTTTCAATAACAAAATTTTTAAGGAATATTTTAATATTATTTAATACAAACTAAAAAAAAATTAAAATTCCCAATTATTTCGCAGAAAAACAAAAAATTGAATGCCCCGGGTGAGGCTCGAACTCACGACCTTAAGATTATGAGACTTACGCGCTGCCTACTGCGCCACCGAGGCTATGCTAGCGCCTATGCCAAATGGCTTATATGTATGCAAGCACTTTGTTGTTGTAAGAACAAGCAGTCACCACTAGTTATGTGCTACCAACTGTTTGTATGTACACGAATGTACTAACTAAATATATACGAGTATACGGCTATGTATTTATTTGTTTATTCGTTTATTTATAGAATTGCCAGTGGCTGCCTATGTTCACAGCTATGGTATTATCTGCATTATTGTTGGTATTGTTGTTAGTCTAATTAGCACATACAAATAATTGCCGTGGCGCTTCACTGTCTGTCCACACCAATTCTCTCTAGTTGGTCAATATCTACAATTATATTTATTTAGTATGTACATAAATACATAAGTGCGTACAATTGTGGTATACTAATTATTATAATAAACTGCGTAAACATTGCGATTTAACGCACGAGGAAATATTCTAATGAGCGCTAAGTGATTATCAAATTTTTTGTTTAGAAGTTTAGAAAATGATTTAAATAAATATAAAATATTTTATAAATATTGCAAGCGTAAATATATTTTTTTTGTTGAATTTCCCCACGCATAATCTTGTTATTTTTTCTCAAATGAGAGCTGAAAGTCCACACTGAGCGGCTAAAGGATATTTATAAGGAGGTAGGTATTGTTGTCATGGCTGAGAGGTTAGAACTAGTGAGCTTTCATAATTCCCTCCTAGGTGGGACTGCCTTTAGAAAATACTCCTCCGTAAACATTTAAGATATTATTTTGGGTGAGTTTCGGTTATCCATTTTGTAGTTTCAATGATACAGGTTTCTGGCATTTATAACCAATACCAGGTTTGGAATATCGTCGTATTCTGGGTTATATACCACAATGTTGTGAAGTTCACACTCAGAGGGGGACTTACCCCCAATCCAAGGACTTATACGATTTGAGCAAATCACCCAACTCAGGCTTTTATTGTAAAAAGGTTAGAATAAATTCTCTCAAAACATTTGTAATTCAGTAGTGGAATATTTTTGCATGAAAATTGGTATTGCTCACCAGCCCTTCGAGGTAAATAATGTCATTTGACTTCTGCACTCTTATTACCCTCTCTCTCTCTCTCTCTCTCTTGACACGACTGCCTTCCTTCATACTCACCATATCATTATAGAAGATTCCATTCAACACAAACATTATGCTACCCTGCACGAATGCCATTTGATAGACCAGACAACGCAATATCACAAATCGTCCTCTCGTCGGCGTCACCCCAGGCAAACATACGCAGCAGCAACAACATGGCGGTGTTCTAATCGGCACAGCCATACCAGCGGTTTCCTTAATAAAACTCGTCTCCGAGCCAATAAAATGTCCACACAGCTGATAGAAGAATATCGCACCAACGGTAAACGATAAATGCATCACAGTGTGACAAGAGAACCATAATTTCGGCAAGAGCAGCGTAAGCAACGCAGCGAAACTAATGAGCGGG
Source organism: Ceratitis rosa (assembly GCA_037013455.1). Classification (NCBI taxonomy): domain Eukaryota; kingdom Metazoa; phylum Arthropoda; class Insecta; order Diptera; family Tephritidae; genus Ceratitis; species Ceratitis rosa. The sequence goes on from JAWMAG010000041.1 coordinate 3,887,506, forward strand.
TATAGGGAGACGAGTGCTATTGCTGGGCCGAGTAACGGCTTGCGTAGACGTTGTTTCAGTTTTGACAAAGTGGTGAAGAATATGGAAATGTTGAGCATAAGAATTAATATTGCGACGAAGATGCAAAGTGTGACGAATGGCGTGAGATCTACATACATAGAGGAGAGAAGAAAGTATGAGAGAATATGTTAAATTTCAAAAATTAAACAACTCACTATTGTAGTACTCCGCTAATGTGGGATGTGTGTAAATGTCAAATTGATTGTCATCGTAGGTGAGATTGTCGAATTCCTCGTTGCTTAATGCTGGCGTTAGGATTTCCACTTGACTACTTGAGTTAAGAGTGGGTAGTGCGGTGGTGGACAACATGGCAGGCGTTGTAGTTGTAGACATATTTGTATTGCTCATTTTGTCTTTTATCTTTTGTACTGTGCAGGTATGTATGTATGAAAATGCTTATTCTTCGGGATCACTTCTTCTGGCCACTAATCTTTTTATTTGCGAAACTGTAAGAAAATTAAATAGAAATAATTTTTATAGGTTAAATACTGTTCAATGTGTGTTACGTATGTATGTAAATGTAGTGTATAAATAAGATTACTTCAATGCTGTAATGACCCAATTTTGTTGAGATTCATTAGTTTTTTAAGAGATAAGAGATTTCTATTTAATGTTAGTGCATATAAAGCTTTACAGAAACAATTGTAGTTGTTATTGTTGCAGTGATTTATTTTAATAATTTCTGTATTATATAACCATTTAAATTTAGTGTAAATTTTTTTTATTCATTTTTTTTTAATTTAAATAATTTAGCTTAATATTTTACTTTTTTATATGACTTGACTTAGGTGTATTTCCTTAAATTTTACTTAAACTTCTATCTATTTATTGATTTAATGTTATTTAACTATTTATTTTACTATTACTATTTACTATTTTATTATCCTTAATTTCTTTACCTCTTATATATTCCAATTTTTGTTTTATTGAGTTATGTTTTTTGAATATTATTAGTTTGATTTTATTGTAATATATTTAATTTTTTTATATTTTTACTCTATTTGACTTTTTATTTGAATTTTCTTTCATTTAATTGTATTTGATATAATCTATATTTATTTTACGCTTTGGTAATTAGTTTTCTTTAAAATCAATTTGTTCTTTTTTATTTAATTTAAAATATTATTAAATTATTTAATTACAGTTTTTTCATAAAGCCACTTTTATATACTCCTATTAATTTAATTGAATGTAAATAATTAAAACCAATTTATATTTAATTTTTGTTGTTTTAAAATATTTTTTACCTTATTCAATTTTTTTTTATTTTGCCTATTTACATAATTAAGCCTTCTTTTTGATTTAATATAATTAATTTTTATTTTATATTATTTGATTTTCTATGTTATTTTATTCAATTTAATTTATTTTAATTTAATTTAGTTTTATTTTATTTTATACTATTTTACTTAAGTTTATTTTATTTGATTTTACTTCATTTTATTTTATTTTACTTTGTTTTACGTTATTCTATATTATTTTATTTTGTTTTATTTTCTGTTAATTACTTTTATATTATTTCATTTTATTTCATTTCATTTTATTAATTCTATTTAATTTTATTTTTTTATTATTTATTTTATTTCATTTCATTTTATTAATTCTATTTAATTTTATTTTTTTATTATTTATTTTATTTCATTTCATTTTGTTTTAGTTTATTTTATTTTATTTTACTTTATTTTATTTTATTTTTTTTTATTTTATTTTATTTTATTTTATTTTATTTTATTTTATTTTATTTTATTTTATTTTATTTTATTTTATTTTATTTTATTTTATTTTATTTTATTTTATTTTATTTTATTTTATTTTAGTTTATTTAATTTAATTTAATTTAATTTACTTTAATTTTATTTAATTTAATTTAATTTTATTATATTTTATTTTATCTAACTTTATTTTGGGTTTTTTATTTTGACAAATTTTATTAAATTTTTTATTTAATTTAATTTAATTTAATTTAATTTAGTATAATTTAATGTATTTTTTCATTTTACTATTTGTTGAATTACTTTGTTTTATTTTATGATATTTAATCTTAAATGCTGAGTAGTCTACAAATTTTCATAAAGAGTATTACTATTGTCAATACCTCTTGAGTGTCATATTATTAAAGGCTCGTGCAAGTACTTGTATCTCTAATCATTTGTAAAAACATGTAAGCAAACTTGTCTACTCTCATAATTTTTCTACACTTCATATTTCAAGAAATTAGAAAACTTTTATAAACAATTTATTTCATAATGAATTTCGCTTTATAAGTACTAAGTGAAATTGTTTGTATGGGAACACTTCCTCGTGCATCTCAACTGTCAAAATGACAAGTCTATATAAAATATTTTTTATTTATTTTTCCTGAATGACTTTTATTCAGGAGTACAGAAATTGCGATATTACAAACATAACTATTCAAATAAATAAAAATATATTCTTGCTGAGAATCAAACAATTTTCAAAGTAAAAATATAAATTCAACCCTTCACAAAGACTCATTTACTTCCGAGACACAATTTTATGCATAAATTTAATTTGAATTTTGTGGAATTCCAACAGGCAGCCATTACAATGCAATCAATAAAATATTTGTGGTTATGTATACATATCTATCTATGTGTGAGTATGTGTGCCATAGACGTGAAAATTTTTCATGGAATCGATTATAAGTACCATACAATGCTGGTATGAACATACATAAAGTGTACATACATATGTACATATAGGTGTGCGCAAGTACAATATTTGCTTTTGATAATATAAGGTATATGTATATACAAAATACATACATACGATCACATATATATATTATTTGTATGTAACTTTTATATCTGTGAGGGCACGCTTTAAAGCCGATAGATGCGCATATTGATAGATTACGGTATTTTTTATGCATATTTTATTATACCATGCAGTCTGAGCTATCCGAAGCTGCGACTTACAAAAGTTATTCAAATAAAGCTTAACACCGGGGCTTGCAAATAACTTATTCGCCATTCGTGCGGTGAGTAGTGAGTAGAACTTTAACACATTTCATCAAAATAAATTTATTTTGTAATATTAAAATAAATTTGTTGTTATGTCTAACAAAAATGGATATAATTTTTAATGCAATATATATTAAAGGTAGTCAACAACTAATATGGGCATATAGTATAATATAGATTTCATTTTAATTTTTTAAAAACTACTCTTTGAAGAACTATTTGGAATGAATAAATTTTTAAAAATATTTTATTAAATATCTTTTTGCGAAAAAACGCATTTCTGGAAATAATTTGACGAAATTTTAAGTCATTCGGTTGGTAGATTTTAGAAATTACTGGATTTTTCCATGCGGACATAAGATTTGTATATATAATATTTTATTATATATAGGTAGATTATAGGTTATACATATATATATTACCTTCTATAAATATTATATATTACTGTCTTCCAGATAACAGAAAAATATGTTTTCCCCCTTTATAAATGGAGTACTAACTAAAGTATGCAATTCAAAGTACTTTGGTTATTAACTAATTTATGTAATTGAAATTAATTAAAGAACAAAATCTCATAATTAATTTTATATGAAAAAACACAAAATAATTACACGAAATTTTTCAATTATTCCACTTGAGTGATTGACAAAAAAATAGCTCATTATTTCCGGGTATCAGTAATCTGATGTCGACAAATTGACATTTAATTGCCTATTAGTTGTCGTTTTCTGATTTTCTGCAAAAAAAAAAAACACAAACAAACAAACATACGTACGCACGTATTTAACAAATCGTCAATAAATGATTAAGTTTTTTTTTCTCGTGCTTTCTTTCTCTCTTCTGCTTGCTGACGGCATTCACGTCAATACCAGCGGAGAGCTAATCAAAAGTAGTACTCCACATTCACAGCAGTAGTAGTTTATATGAGTAGTACCCTGCAAACAACGTGACTACTCCACGAACGCATGAAATGTATGCTACACGGGGGCAATGGAGCTATCCGAAACTAACGACAATCCATACCAAACACATGGTTCAACTAATATTGGGATGTTCTAGGGCTGAACTATCATCTCTATATAACATCCGAGTAATTCTATAGTGGTTTATATTATGTATTAACTACGAAAACAGACTTAATTTCAGTTTCATACATTTTCTTTATATGAGTATAAAGTCTTGAGTCTTCGTTTAGTAACTGCGATCGTTAAAACACGAGCAATTAACGGCTAACAACGAACTGGTAGCGAGACGTGAATTGATCCATTAGCACACTACAAAGTAGTATCTATTGGATTACTCCAATGGACCATATGCTCCACGAATGTTTGCAGGGTAATAGTGGAAGTACGGCATGCGGCGATGGCATTGTCTTTTGCGCTTATCAATAATCATAGCCACTCAAGTGGCATTTAATAACTGTCACTTGATAAATGAAGAGGTGGGAAAAATTATGAGTGTTGGTAATTAATATTTGTTGATTGAACAAGGGTAAAGTCATTGAAGAGACTACGTTGTCTACACTATAATTATGTTGTTGTTTTATTGGCGAATGTCAAGCGCTTAGTCAATTATCAATAGAAGATATTTGCCAATGGTTAGTTAGCTGCGCATGCAGCATCACGCATACCTATATGTATACGAGTATGTATTGTGCATACCCTGAACTGCCTTTTAAGCCACGTATACATATATACTTGTAATAAAGTAATTTGTAATAAAAATAAAAGTTTTCCTTAGCAATTCTGCAGACAATGCTTTCAAGGTCATTTGAGTCTCTTTCGCGAGTTTCGTGAATTAAATTTTTAATATTTTTTTAATTAAAATAATGCAATGCAATTGGCTGAAAAAATAAAAGTAAAACATTATAAAAGTCGTGATAAAAGCTACCAGTTTGCTAACAAAACTACAGTAAATGTTTGTTACCAATTAAACGTCTCTAAACACCGTCATGTGTGACGTCGGTGGTAACCAGTTCACAAATGATCCCAAAAGAGAATGAAAAACACAATATACGTGTATACCATAAATTATATTAAGACGCTTATTGTTAATGGCCCACTTATGTAATATAGTTACATGTGTGTGTGTACATATGTATGTGTAAATGCAACGTTAAATGAATTGCATGAATGAACAACCAGTGAGTTTGGCAATTTTTTATGATTTTTTTCCGCCGTCAAAATCTCACGCCAAATTATACACTCTATTTTTATGTTCAAAGGTATGGCGCTACCTTTAAATGCGTATTTTGAGTTGAGCAATTTTTATGACCTTTGAATTTAACACATTAGATTGCAATTTCTTAAGCCGCCATGTAAACCTGAGTTGGGAATTTCATTAGTTTGTTTTATAGATTACAATTACAATTCGTATTTGGTTATTTGCGCCAAGGGCGACAGATCTAACCAAGATTGACTCAAATGTTTTCGAATGAAAGCAATACTTGCAGAAGAGGCAGCAACCAACTCATGAAGATGAAGCCCAAGTGCACTCAATGCTCAATGCGATCTTGGCGGTTCGGCGGTCTACGATCGCAGAGACGTTAAGGAGAACTACGACGCATCGACCCACGTGTACATTACTGTACAACTTCACCGACCAGCGACTTCCTTTCGCTTCGAGGCACAAACACATTCGTGTTTCATTTAACCATTGGGTTAGAAGGTCCCATTGACGGACTCTGGAGCCGCTGGCAAGAACAGAAACCCCACATTACATTGTTCTATTATCCGACTACGATGAAGTTCGAATAGAGATTACGCGCTTGAAGTATTGAAAAGGGGTGAAGTGTGTTGAAGATGCTTTCAGTCTTCGATACCGGCCTCTATTCCGCTATTTCACGCAAAACTCTTTCGGTTCTATCAACTAACGATTTATGACCGTTGCTTCGACGGTTTCGGACCAGGACATACGTTAGGTGTTGAGGAGTCAAGTCTGCTTAGGTAGGAGTGTCAGTGATTCACGGTTATCTCGTTGTTGTTGTTGTTGTAGCGGTTCCTTAATCCCGCCTGTTCTAAGCTTAATTAATCTAAGTCGCCGAGGTCATCTAAAGGGAGGTCCAGGAAACGTGTTGTTTCGACGGTATTGAACCCAAGGGGGAGGGGGTTAGATGAGTCGGTTTAAAGGGGCATGTGAAGAGGTAGTTAGTGTCGGGCGAAGACTCTCCACATGCAGGTCATACATTGGGTATGTTGGGGTCAAGTCTGGATAATTAGGAGTTTAACCTGCTACAATATCCAGACCTAAGTTGTGCCAGAGTCACGCAGCACTCTCGAGCCAGCTCGAGTTCGCTGTCTGCAATCACGGGAAGGGAGTCTTTGAAGGTGTTGACCGACTCCTGGTGAATGGCGTTCAGTCTGTATGCCGTCCTGTCCCGCAGTTGTTGCACGTGTTGCTGGATGGTGCTCTTCATATCTAGTACTCTCTTTCTGATGTGCCTAGGTGAAGGTTCGGATTCAATAAGGTGCATATTGGGGTGCTCCCTACTCGTAGCATAGATGCTTCGCTGGGCAAGTGGTGCTCCGGCGACATCAGGAGGTTGCGTCTCGTTTGTCCCTGGTGCCCAGATCGGTGCAGCATAGTTTACGATCGGCCGGCCAATTGCTTTGTACGTTGCCAGCAAGGTTTCTTTGCCTTTACCCGGCTAGCGCCGGAGACAGCCGGTTCTACGCACCGGAGTTGACCCGGATTTTATCCGGTCAAGGGCTGTCACCCCGTTTAGGTCAATAGGTAAAATTAAATTAAGTACGGTTATCTCGTGGCAACTCGAGCTTATAAATGTGTTGATGGACTCTTTGTGATTGTCTTCCAGGACCTATAAATATTATCACACCATGAAATAAGATACAATTAATTTTTAAGTTAACTTTCGACCGTATGCAAAATGTTGGGTGGTTTGGGTTTTCAGATACAGAGACATTCCTAGAAACTGAAGAGTCAATGAGTTGGTTGGCAGGGAAACATCCGCTGACAACGGCTTTCATCGTATATGTACATTGTGACCAAACAGATTTAGTCATCGATCGAAGTGAAGATGGCATACTACTCTGGTGAATGCTATATCAGCTGCAAAGTCGTAAACGAGAGTTAGGCGGTGGAGTCCTCCAATCAGTGCTTACTCTGACTCGACATAGATTATGCAAAAAGTGTAATTTCGCATGAGTCGACTTTCCAATTTGCGAAATAGAGAAAGTTTTCCAAAAGGTGAACTGTACGAGATATAAGCCTGGCGAGTATTGACTCGGCTATAAGCGCGTAAGCAGTGCCGACGTCAATCAAGAAAAATAAATGAAATATAATCCAATTAGTGTCACATGAGTTATGATTATCAAGAAATAATAAATTTTTATTTATTAGCATGAGCCCTAAATTATAGCAAAGCTTCACAAAGGTTTTTTTCAATTTCTTAGTAGGTCAGCCAACTCCGTACCAACATGTACCAGTAGATTTTAGTACGCACAAGAAAGTATTAAATTTTTTGGCAATTTTATTAAAATGAAACTCGTTTCAATAAAATCAAATCAAACCCATAACTTATGTAAATGAATTCAAAATCACGAAACTTCAGCTTTTTAACAACAACAATTTTTGTCCCAAAATAAATATATATATTTGAATGTAAAATTTTGCAGAGGAAATGCCTTTATACTTTAATTATTATAAAATATGCAGAAAAATACGAAAGTTTCCAACAGACGCATATTCACCAAATTAAATAATTAATTAACTAATCTTGAAATGTGTGCGAATTATCGAATCAATATTTGCTTGCATAATTAGTTTACAGAGCTTAAGAGTGGAAATATGCTATTCACACTGAAAATATAAATTATGTAAACATTTAAATAAGCATTAAATTGATTAAGCAAAGAATTCTCTAACATTTGAGTTAGTATTTGGCGCCGAAATTATTTAAGGAATTTGAATTATTTGGCTTTTTAAATGCGATAAAGGCATTTGAGGCAATTATCATGTCTTATTTAATAGAAGCGAGATAATATCAATCATACACAATTATCTTTAATAATCAAAAATATCTGAAGGAATTTTATAAAAATAGAATTTCTATTTAAGACTTGAGGACTAGGTGCAATATTTTTTTGTTTGATTTGATTGGAATTTTTTTTGTAATCCGTTTCTCTTTAAAAATCAGGCTTACGACGACACTATACAATTTCGTTATGTTAACATGAAAAATTAACGTAACGAAACGTTTTAGTTTCATTTCAGCGCCATGTTATCGAAACGAAATGGAGTTGTTAAAATTGTAATCACACAAACTCCCCGTTAACTTTAATGTTAAAATGGCTGGCTGCTATGCTATTAACAGCACACTTAATTTTTAACATATAAAATTATCTGTTAACGACGTGACATTAGCAGTTAACGATATAGCATTATCTGTTAACGATTTAACATTTACGCCAGCATTTTGCTTCGAATAAAAATTACAAAAAAAATCCGTTTCCAACCGAATCGATTAAATTTTTTTGATTAACGTGAAATTTATCATTACGATGCAGCCCTGAAAAAAACATTTCTTGCAAATAAATATTTTCGTGCATTGTATATGCCTTAATATCGTATTTGCCTTTTAATTTATTTCCAATTCGCATATTGGAGCTAATGAGCCATCAACTCATTCTTAATGTGAGCCATTCATTTGAAAATACTTTCATGCATTGTGAAATACTATGAATCGTTGAAGGTATTTAAAAACCTGACACTTTTCTCGGAACATTTGCTCCGAATACCATAAGTCATTTAAGTTTCTGAGGAAATTAAGTCTTTTTTTTCAAGCAAAAATGCAAAAAAAAAAAATGCAATCATCAATCAATTGCGTGCACGCAAATAAAGAATAAATACAAAAATAAATACGTAACTGAATATAAATTAAAACCAACAATTATTAAGCTGTCAAGAAAATATCAAAAATTAAATTATTAAACAAATATGTGCATTGAAAAAATTGTGAAAATATGAAATTACTATAAAATTCTATTAAAGTCTGTAACAACAATTGTCTTGTCGTAAGTAAAGTAAAGTAAATTTTATTATTAAAATGCTTCTAATTGTCGGCCTGATGTTATCAATTATTGCAAAATATCTGTTTGTGTATTTGCGAATGCATAAGAATTCTAGCTAGCATTTAGTTGGTTATTTATGCATAACATCTGCAACCCCACATAACATATGTATGCACATATATACCTATGTCTGTATGTAGTGTATGTAAGTGAATATGTAAGTGTTATTGATGCTATGTTATGCGAATTTCACTTTTATTATTCATGTCATGTTGATTCATGTGACTTCAGTAATTGTTGGTTATCAATTATAATTTAAATTTATACATACATACATAAGTGCATGTCTATAAATTTATTTGCAATATTCTGCTGATTTTATACTATAAAATGCATGCAAACATTTATACAGGCAAAACTAGTAATATAAATGTGCATTCCAAATCAACAGCAACCCTTTGGAGAAATATTAGACAACTAGTTTCTCATGTAATGTATAGGAATATAAATTAAGAATTAAAAAGAGATGCTCAGCTAACAAAACGATACGATTTCGGTTTGTTAATATGAAAAATAAACTTAAAGAAATGATTTTGTTTCGACATGTTATCGAAATGAAATGAAATTTTAATGTTAAAATCGCACAAACTCATGGTTAATGTTAATTTTCGAATGGCTGCTTGCTATGCTATTAACAGCGCACCTCAATTTTAACATTCAACATTATCTGTTAACGGCTTAACGCTATCTGTTAACGGCTTAACATTATCTGTTAACGATTTAACATTAACGACAGCATTTTATTTCGGTATAAAATTTATTTTGATAGCTGTTTCAACGATAACATTTCAAAATGTTTCGACCAAATCGATTGAAATTTATTATCTGCTACTTCAATTATGGACTTAAAAATATTTTCAGGATAATGAAGGTTTTCGAAAAGGGAAATTTATCCATAAAATTATAATTATTGAAATGAAATCGATGCTAAACGCAACCAGTACACAGATGGTTGCAGCAAAGGAGGCACGTTCCAACTTTCAGTGGACCAGGATGAGAATGAAGAACACTGCATAAATACGGAAAAAACTTTTTGTGGTGCTGGTATTGCCAATTAATAGTAAACATTTTTCAATACTAATATTTTTCACTATTCCATATGTTTTATATATTTCACTTAATACAATAGCAATATCAAAATCTCTATGCATTGAACATTGAAATCAGCCAACGTGACTCCCTGCTCGTAATTACAGTATTTTTGTATAAATTTTGAATTCTACTGCCCACAAAGAAGAAAATTTCCATGACCTTGAAATGATATTTAAATCGGTTAAAAAATACTCATGTGTTTATATTCATAGTATATTTTTCATCAGCCAATTTATTCAATCAATATTAAACATAATCCTATCAATTATTTATGGGATTATTTTTTTCAACATTTTATTATTATTTTTGCTTCTTCAAGCAAAACACTAAAGTTGAATAAAAGTGTGATGTGAAATTATTTCGGTGAGTACTTTTATGTTGCAAATAAAAATTATATCTGTGTTAGAAAAAGAAATATGTTTCGAAAAGCTTTTGTTTTTCTGTTAATTATATAACTAAGCTGAATTGGAATTATGGAAAATCTTTTTTTTCTGTCCTTTTGTGCGCATTTTCCTCTAATCGCGCTGAGAGCATACTTTGAAGCAACAAAGTTGTTTGTTTTCAGCAACAATTGCACAGTTTATACGCTTATGCTGATTAAGCCTTCAGTTAGTCAATTATTGACTCCTTAGCGTAAAGACTTAGAAGGCCATTGGTTTTAAAAGTGCTTAAGGTAATCGATCATAGGTATCCACGTGGCAGCAAGGTGTGTTCGAGCCCTAGTCCGACCAACATTCAAAATTATAAAAAAATAATTTTTTTTCATATTGGTCGCTCCTCGGCAGGTGTTGTCAAGCCCTCGGAGTGTATTTATGACATGAAGAAAAAACATTAACAAATGGGGAAATGCATTACAAAAAGGTAATAAAAAGATCTCAATCCCAAACTAAGATAATCCAATATTAAGTTATTACAATTGGACACTTGAAAAAAATTAATTCTCAACCACAATTTACAACAAAAATGTTACAAGTTTTAAATAAAATGTATTTGTCTGCAATTGCTTTAATTATTTTTTTTTAGATATTTATTGTGCAATAAAAAAAAAAATCATCAAACGAATTCAAGCGAAACGAAGGCAGTGCAAATATACGAGTACATACATACGTGTATAACACTAAAAAATATGAGAAAGCAAAAAAATTGCAAATCACGAAAGAATGTAAAATATTTCACGAGAGCGTAATTAACTAAACGAAAGTGAATAGCAAAACAGAAGGAAATTGCAAGCAAAAATTAATAAAAAAATAAAAAAAAAAATGATGAAAGCGAAATGAGCTTTGTACACAATAAATATAAATAATAAGAAAGACCCGTGTCGATAGGCATAAAAAATTACGTGGCGTTCAGTAGGTGGAAAGGGGCGGCAAAAGGCAGGTATGTCTGTCTGCTTATACAAACTCGTATGTAATGAATGAAACAGCTGATTTGGCGGCGAAGATGAAAAGCGTTGAAAACATGTGCGCCAAATTGTTTGGGGAAAGAGAAAAAAGACTATGAGAGAGATATGAAAATCAACGAAATTACAGTAAACAGTGAGCTGATGAGCGCACTGAGTGGCGCAGAGCGACATTTGAGTGCTGGGTAGTGGAGCGTTGCGATCATTGCTTGTGCAAAAATTTGAGAGACACTGTAAAACGTTATTTTCTTTAATACTTATGTATGCGGCACTATCGACTCAAGCGCCTGTGTTTGAATTGCAAAAAAAAAAAAAAAAACAATAATATTAAAAAAAATTTAAAAGCGCTTGTGGTATTTCGCTTCTATATACACGTATGTAAGCTTTTTCCTAGAAAAAGTAAATTATTCGTATTGTAATTAGAGAGCCGTCGATGTATTAGTGGTTTATGGAAATTTTACTTAATTTCAATTCTTTATGGCCAGCGATTATTGTAGCAAATGCTTGTTAGAAGCCAAATATTTATTTTGTTGCTGAGTGACAACTAAAATTTGAATTTTTATGCTTTTAGATATCTGTACATATGCACATATGTATATACACATGTATGTATTTATATAGTTATCCGCACATATGTATGTAAATATGTATTGTATATATGGTACAAAACATGTGTATTTGTCGATCTGCTTGTAAGCTTTAAGTGTACATATTATATATATAAACATATGTATGTTGTTTTTGCAGTTTTACAAGAATGAATGAAAGAAATTTTAGGGGTTTGCCAAAATAATTTGTGCTTGTTGGCACAGTGTTTGTTAATGTAGTCATTTGTATACATATGTACACATTAGGTCTAGCAAATAGTTATCCATTATTTTAGCATAAATTTGACGCTTCTGTGCGACTGTTTCTTTCAGACGGTCCAATTGCTGACAGTACGGGTATGAATTAAGGCATTAGTCTCCTTTAGAACCCGACAAAAAGCTTTTTATTTAATTTTTATGAGTGCCTCTTCTATATGAATTAAAAAAAGAATACCGAAACTATTAGAATATTTCGATGTTTAAAAAAAATTCCTTTTTTTGAAAAAAAAATATCACTTCAACTTTTTTAGTTCAAATAGAAGATAATTTAATACTGAAGCTAAATCATTTTTAATTATTTTTCGATCAGAAAACAGGCTTCAAAGTTCTGCCGGATCATTCGATCCTGATTAAATGTTATTATTACTTAAAATTATTGCCTTTCGTTTATTTAGTTTTTTTTTTTTTGAAAAATTAGAAAACAGGAGTATTTTTAAGCAATCGAATTTGATGATGATCTCTATTCGATTAACTTAAAAAAATCGTTTCTTAATTTAACACCCAACAGTAATCGTGACGAATAATCACGAATATATTAAAAGATTATTAATTAATTCTGATGCCATACGAATATTTCGCTATATTACGGTATCAACCGGTACTGTGCACTAGCTGAAACAACAACAACAACTAGCTGAAACGTGCTCTTACTTGATTTTCTCACTATTTCTTAATCAACCAAACAGTGGCACGTTTTACTTCTTGATTTACCTTGTAATTTGATTAACACTTCGCCAATTAAAACGAAAATGAATCACAGAAGCCATTCTGTTGCCTGAGCTAATTTTAAATGAAGCGTTAAATTCATATGCGATTTAACGGTGTCTTCCGTGAACCTTTCATAGAAGAAATAAAAAATAATAATATAAAATAAAATAAAACAAAGTAAAATAAAATAAAATAAAATAAAATAAAATAAAATAAAATAAAATAAAATAAAATAAAATAAAATAAAATAAAATAAAATAAAATAAAATAAAATAAAATAAAATAAAATAAAATAAAATAAAATAAAATAAAATAAAATAAAATAAAATAAAATAAAATAAAATAAAATAAAATAAAATAAAATAAAATAAAATAAAATAAAATAAAATAAAATAAAATAAAATAAAATAAAATAAAATTAAATTAAATTAAATTAAATTAAATTAAATTAAATTAAATTAAATAAAATAAAATAAAATAAAATAAAATAAAATAAAATAAAATAAAATATAATATAATAAAATAAAATAAAATAAAATAAAATAAAATAAAATAAAATAAAATAAAATAAAATAAAATAAAATAAAATAAAATAAAATAAAATAAAATAAAATAAAATAAAATAAAATAAAATAAAATCAAATAAAACAAAATAAAATAAAGTAAAACAAAATAAAATAAAATAAAATAAAATAAAATAAAATAAAATAAAATTAAATAAAATAAAATAAAATAAAATTAAATAAAATAAAATAAAATAAAATAAAATAAAATAAAATAAAAAAAAAAAATAAAATAATATAAAATAAGTTAAAATAAAATGAATTAAAATAAAATACAAAAAAATAAAAAAAATTAAATAAAATAAAATAAAATAAATAAAATACAATGAAATAAAATGAAATAAAATAAAATTAAATTAATAAAATTAAATAAAATGAAATAAAATAAAATAAAATAAAATAAAATAAAATAAAATAAAGTAAAGTAAAATAAAAAAAATAAAATAAAATAAAATAAAATAAAATAAAATAAAATATAATAAAAAAAAATAAAATAAAATAAAAAATTAAATAATAAAATAAAGTACAATAAAAAAAACATAAAATAATATAAAAAAATAAATTAATACAAGAATAAAATGAAGAAATAAAAATTTTTATATCCAAATAATTTTTGTTTAATTATCAATTTCACCCTTAAAAAACTGCTCACTGCTACCCAGTAGAGTTACCTTTTATATTCATATAGCAAAGCAAAGTATCAACATGCAAATGACTACATGTAGACATATGAATATGAATGTATGCAAATATTTAAAATAAACAGACGACTGACTGACTATGTATAGCACAGCGCTTTGGTAAATTTCTTTGTCACGGTCAATGTGTCGACGGCATAGCGGCTTTTCACACACACACACTTTCATCCATATATTCATATAGGTACACATATGTGTATACTTGCACCTACTCGTATATATGTATGTAGATATGTTACATATAGTATACTGTTGGTGCCAAAATTGTTAATTGTAGCCGATGGTTTATACGGATTTTTGAAAGATTTACGTGTTTTTACAATTTGTCACAAATCTAGAGCATTTTCGAGATAAATGCGATAGATAGAAACACTTTCCGCTAAGTCGATTTTATACCGAAATTTAAAATGTGTGTGTTGCTCTTGTATTGAGTGTAATAAAAATAATTAAATACTTGTATGTGTGTATGTTCACGCCATACAAATTTGCTTGTAAAAATGAGGAAATACATACAAAGTATTCGATAAATTGTTCGAATTAAATTTTTCGAATTATTCACAAGTTTCAAAGTATAAAAAGTTAAAAAAAAAGTATAAAAAATTTAAATATTATTATGTATACGTAGAAAAAATTCAAAGGAAAATCAAAAGCATAAATTTATTGCCATTTTTTGTTTACAAAATATAAATATGAAAATCAAATTACGTCTTTCACACATTTCCCAGTGGAAACGTGCCCCTTGCACCATAAACGAAAAACAAAATTATTGGCAGCTAAGAAGCAGGAATCTATTTTAAGTGTCGGTCTATCTATTATCAGTCTTGTCTAATTTTATGTTTTTGTTTTGCTTTAAATTCCTAAACATTTTTTTTTAAATGTGAAGCACACATGCCGGCGTTTTCGGGTTGACGAAATATTGTAGCGAAATGCTACAAACAATAGAATGTAAAAAAAAAAAAATAAAAATTAATGGCTAATGCCAAACATGTCTTTTGCATATATATACATATCAATAAAAAATTAAAAAACTGAAATGAAAAAAAAAATATACTGTGTTTGATTTAAATTTTTTTTAAGCTTTAATGTGGCTTGTGTGTGTGTTTTTTTCGATTCCTCATTACTTAGCTGCTTTTTTGTAGTTTTTTTTTATTATTATAACATTTTTGATTGCTTGCAGCTATTTGTGAAAACATTTCTCTTGTCTTATTAACATTAGTATTAATGTTTCAATCTCAATCAAAAATATTTGGCATTCAATTACGCTTTGTGTTCATTCATATGCGCAAATATTTACAGTGTTGAGCAAAGCTAAAGCATAATCATAAATTCAATTCATAAATATTCATATTCACAAGATGTGGCACCGGCTGACTTTTCCCACTTCTCTCTCTCTCTCTCTCTTTCTCTTTACTCAAAACTCAATTTACCACTTCGAAGCAGCTGTTTTCAGTCGATAGAATACCGAAAACAGAATTTGCCGCGTGAACTGTAGTTGAGATTAGAAAATGATTTCTAAATATATTTTAGAACTAGATTATTCTTATTATTTGGCCTAACAATAGTGACCCACTTTGAAAGGGTTACAATAAATTGGAATTGGTGAATGATTAAAATTTAATAATCTTAATTTTAATTAAATAAATTTATAATTTTTAATTTAATTATAATTAATTAATTAAAAAAAAATTAAAATTAAATAATTAATTAATTGTAATTCAACTATTTGAAACTATATGTACCCCGTGACCCTGTTCAAATGACGCTACAAAACTATACGATGCAAGCTCTGAAGCTTTTAAGAGGTCTCTTTAAAATAAAGTTACTGTATTGCTCGCGGCTGTAAGCAGATCAGTGGCCTTCAAGAGTACCCTTGAAAATTGAAGCCCTTGTACGCATTTTATTTCTCTTTAAGTGGAATAAGTGAAATAACGTCATGGAAAATATATAGAAATAGTCCGTATATATATATGTATATGAGAAAATAGAAATAAATTGTCTTGCAGTATAATATGTCATAAGTAGCCAGCTATAAAATAAAATAATAGGATTAAATTTATATACATACATACATATACAATACATTCATAAAATACATTTTATTATTTATCCAGCTTGTATTTTTTATTTTATTTGAATTTAAAGTCAAACCTAATTTCACATTTTTTGGAATTGTCAAAATGTTAAGCTCAATCTCTTATCATTTGAATAGTTTGCGGTATATGTCATGACATCAATCATAAAAAAATGGCAAATGCATTCATTTTGTATTTTGTTTGCTTTGGCTGTCATGTTTTTGCACTCTGATCTAAGCGCGGCAAATGGCAAAACGTGATAATGCCGCTGGTTATACTTATACGAAAACCAATATATATGTATGTACAATATATACAACACATATATTTAGATAAGTGTCCATATGCATACATATACATACATTTGTTTCGATATTACTATTTTTGTTTGTGAAATGTTGAGGCTAGAAATTAAAAAATAAAAAAATTACAACAAATAAAATAAAAGTAAAAAAAAAAATAAATAAATTTGAATTATATTTTTATTTATATATTTGTTATGCTTAATTAATATTATAAAACCCTTTGATGTGAAATAATATAAAATAGTTATTCAACTATTTTGCTGCAGATTTCCTTAGTTTTCATTTTGCTTTCTGTTAGTTCCGGCTGATTTTGTAATATGCAAATACATTTATTTACTGTTATTTCAATACAGAGTTATCCAATTTGAGGTTTTGTGTATAAAAGAAAATGAAATATATACATGTATTTTTCAATATTTTCAAATGCCACCAAATTGTAGGTATAGTACTTAAAGAAAATTTCGAATTAATTTCGCCGTTCCTATTAAAACTTTTTTCAAATTTCTTATATCGTTAAGAAAATATTGTGCATTTTCTCAGGTTGGGATTTTTTTTTTCAATATTTTCCGTTTATATTTGGCAAAAAAGTGTTAATATGGAATTTTTATAACAATTATATTTCGCTGTTAACTACAAAGTTGCCTGAAAAATCCCGAAGCAACGTAAATCATTTAATTTTATGTAAATTACTTTCCATAAATTAACTACTAATAACGTCTTTATTTTTCACTGTTTTTACAAAAGTAAATTTATACTTTCAGCACTCTTTCTAAGTAAAAGTAATGGAAATCGAGTTAGCAGTACAATAATATCATTATATGATACATATAGACAATTAAGAAGACAATCGTGTGTTCGACGTATGGGAATAAACCACAAAAAAGTTAGCGAACCCTCAGCACAGCTTGCAATCATAGAGAGTTACACTCATCTGTCAAGATTTACACTTCGTTGTGTGTCCATTTTGAATATCCACTCCAACTTTGTGATACTGATTTCTGCGGAAGGGAAATGGGTAAGCAACTATGACAGTCCAGTTGGTAGCATCAAAATATACACAGATGGTTCGATTGTTAATGGTAGAGCGAGTAGATATGTATATTTCCTCAAGTAAAATTCATTGAAACTTCTCATTCAAGTGGCGGATCGCATCAGTGTGTTCTAGACCGAAATATCCGATACCATGACAACATATTACAATCGAGAACCGAACACAATCAGGCAGCAATTAGAGCCATAGGCTTGGTCAGGAAAAAATCTTCACCTGATCTGGCCTGTCGTAGACCTTTTAAGGTGGTGTCTGAACAAAGCAAACTATCTCTCGTATGGGTTTCTGGTTAAAATATGAACAAGTAGATTTTTCCAGAAGAAAATCGCGGAATACTAATCTCTCGTCGCAAGCAAAGTGTTAGTCAATTCGATATAAACATGACCGAAATGGCACCAAAGTAGGTCTTATGCCTTACACTCTGAAAAAAAAAAGATTATTTCAAAGGTTATTTTAATCCTGATAGGACGGTCTTATAGGAGGAGTTTTTCAGAAGACACTCCAAGCGCTGTAGCTGAAATAGATTTTAACAAATCAGTATAATTTTCTCATCGTTTGGTAGAAGCTGAAGCATGTGACCTTTCAAAATGTCTAAGGGAGTCCAAGTAGTGGTTATATAGTCAGACCTAATCCAGGTAAACTACAAGAGTGGCTCATTGGTTTTGTAATTACCAGTAGTTATACGAAAATATAGTAAGAAAAGAATCAGACTTTTAATCTGAACAATACAAAATCACGACGAAATATTTTGCAGACTAGAACGGTTTGTCACAGAAAGCTACTTAAAAAATTCACATAAAAATCATTTTCAAACAAAAAATTTTCGCCAAAAATAGAACGAAGAATAGCAACCGATTGATGTTTAATGATTTGCAATTATGCGAATTTTATTGGAATTTTAGACGATTGTGACGTCAATGAAATTGAATATTTTTGCGAAAGAGTGACCAAAGTTTATTGATATTTTGTTTGTTATTGTAATACAATATGAAGCCGGCTTTAATATTGTTTATAATCAAAATGCAAAGCGCGTCTGAAATATAAATAAACAGTTATGCATTTGTATACATACAGAGCGTATATACCTATGTACATATACGAGTATGTACCAGCAAAGAGGATATGAATTTATTTGATAAAAAAAAATTTTTTTTTTGAAAAATAAAAATTCTAAATATAAAACAAATGGTTCCGGCTTAAACATATTCACATATTTTTCAATTTTTTTATAGAAATTCTTATATAAATTATTTGTTTGTTTGTTTTAATTTGTATATTTTTAATTGTTTTTTTTTTAAAGAAATATATTAAGTGAATTCTAAATGTTATTTTGTTCTTGCAAATTTTTCGTGTTCTTTTTGTTTTGCTAATAGTTTTATGTATGTACACAAAGCGCCAATTGTATATATAATATATGTGTTGTGTATGCATGTTTGGTGCCGGCCGGTGCTAAGCTCAAATTTTATGCCGTAAAAAAAAGAATGATTTGCAAATTTTTATTTTTTTTTATTTTTTTTCTGTTTCTTTTTCCTTTTCTTTACTTCTCTTTACTTTTGCTATCAACTCTATCGGTTGTATTAAATGAGTCGAAAGTGTGTATTACTAACTCATTTGAGAAGCGACAGTGAAATGAATGTGAATTTATTGATACTAAAAGCATTCTACTCAGTGCATATATACTATATACGTGTATACTTGTATATATATTCTTGTCAATTTGAGTGATGAGTGTCATTAAACAAATCCATTGAGCATTGAACTTGAATTGGGCGCGCTTTTGAGTAGCTACATCCGTGCTTAGTAATAAATGTATGTTTATTTAATTAAATATTAAAATTTACTAACTTTAAGGGCTATTGAAGGCACGGCACTGCAGTCTGTTGTAGTACTTATAGGGAAGTTTTTTTTTGAGTGTTTTCTCTAAGCACCGGGATACACTTAGCAGCGCATTAGTCATGCACTCACTCATTCATTCACTTGACAAAAGTACTTTCGTCTTTATTATTATTATAAAATTGCAAGTATTAAGCATTATTAAGTATCTAGTTTATTTGATAAAGTTTTTAGTATTTTATAAGACGCACATACATACATATGCCTTAAGTTCCTTTGACTTTTAAGTATGCAACATTTAGGTTACGACAGTACGACGGGCGACATCATTTAGAAGGCAGCATGGCAACAAAGGGGCAGAACTGTGTTTTGTCACATGAAATTTTGAATAAATAGATAAAAAATCTTACATAAAATAATTAAAAATATATCTCATTAAGAAAACAAATAATAATAGCTTCCTTCATTGTTTAAGTTCAATTTTATTTCCTTCCAGTGTTCAAAAATATCCATAATTTTTTATGTTTTAGTGAAAAAAGTCGAATACTAACACATATTGTATGATATTTTTTTATATGTATGTATATTTTATTAAATTTTTTAATGTTCTCTCAGCAAATAACTTGTTAAAAAATATTAGGTTATATTTTTTCGATCAGATATAATATTTACCTTTCGATATCTACACAATAAAGTAATGTTAAGAGTTGTGTTTATATACGACTTTATATATTGTTTGCTATAAAATAATCATTACTTAAGGCTTTTTGATAAAAAAAGGGATTTTCTTTTGAGTTTATAATTTATTTTTTAATCAAAAATATTCGTTGTCCATTAAGTTTTGAAATTTTCTTAAAAAATAATTATCATTTTTTACTTTAATTTTTCTGATCGCAAATAGTTTTTTTTTTAAGCAATATATTCAAAAAACAAAAAAAAAATTATTTTTATTTTTTTGGATCACCTCTAATCGCTGAAAATATCTTAGCACCCTTCGGATAAATGGTAGTCGATAATATAAAAAATATTTTAAGTGCATTTTATTTACGTTTATGTTCAAAACTGTGAACTGGATAACCCTGTATATATCTTTTTCTCAGTGATTTTCTTTTTCGCTTGTAAGATACAACTTGAAGGTATGTTTGAAGCATTCAAAAGCGGTCCGCGCCATCTTAACTTGCATCTTTTTCCCATTTCCTCAATGCCTTTGTCAGATCATTTGCCTTACTTTTCACTCGCATTTCCTACTTTTTCCGGCAAGTAGAGGAGATCGGAATGAGAAAAATGTTATTTTTAAGCTTCTGGGCAACCTTAAGCTTGAAATGCTTTTACTAATTTTGACGATTTGTTTGCAGTTAGGGAATACTTGCCTTGAATATTTCCTCCGAGAGACTTTTCGTCATTTTCCGTTGAGGCTAACCTTATTAGCCCAGTGATTTGTTTGGTCTGTACTACCACATAGACACAAGAAGTCATGAATTTTGGTAAAGGAACTTTGTTCTCCTAATCGATTGGAACTATAGCCTTTAGCATTATATTAACAAAAGCAAAAAACATCGCAAAGGTTCCTTTGTTCGTGCTATTGATATATAATTTTTGCTATATGTTTTTTTGGTTTTCAGCACACCCTAATACATGCAAACATATATACATAGATATCAGTTAGATCTGGCTACATTACTGGTTGTAAGCAAAAAAAGCTTTTTAACTGAGAATTTTCCACGGAAATATGTAAATTGTGCAGTTGAGTGTGTCAACCAATTAAATCTTATCAATCGTTTCACTAATTAACTTATTGCACTTATTTCTTTGAAAAAATAGTATTCTTTTGAAATTTATGCCGATGAAAATTCTATACTCAGATGAAATAGATTAAGTCTATTTTTCATTTATATTTATTTTTCTAAGGTATACATACATATATATGTCATTAACTCAGCAATAGTGAGGAAGAGAACTAAAAACACTATAGGAAGAGAGGCGTTACAGCGCTATGATCGCTTCGCACGAAGTCATCTGCAAAATACCTGCTCAGATTGGGGTTCACTAGCAAGGTGGCTGGGTGAAACCACATGCAATATAACCAGGCAGTTCGATACAAGAAGGACTAAGCCTCTACTCCTTCTAAACACACCTTCCACGAACATATAACCAGCATAATAATTGGATACTGAGATCAACTGAGAATATTGCTACTGTAACTCAAAGTGTTGAAGAAAACCCAGGTTTGTCCATTCTTCGTTGTTCTTAGGAGTTGGGCATTCCACAAATGTCATTACACCGTAAATTGCATAAAAACTTGAGCTTAAGACTTAACTTAACCCAGCCGATTAGCCAATCAGTCGCATCAGGGGCTCCGAAAACCCAAGATGTACTGTTTAAAAGCCTCTACATCTTCAAAGTGTAACTGTTTGGTGGGGTTTATGATACGGCGCCGTCATTCCACCTTAGCTTTTTGGAAAATGCGGCAAGATCAACAGTTACGGTGAGTGGATTGTGCTATGGGGAGATGATTTACAATTTTGCTATGGTCGGTGTCGAATGATATTGACTTGGACAACCTTAACTTTTCATAAAACGACGCGACGTGCCACACAAATAAAGAAAACATCGATATTTTAAAGGAAAAGTTGCCGGACCGTGTTATGTCTCGAAAAGGTAATCGGAATTAGCCACCGATTGGGAACAGGTGAAAGAAAAAGACTAGGTTAGCAGGCCGACGTTGTTTCAGGACCTCAAAGTTGGAATCCGTGAAGCTATTGAGGGCATACAGCAACACTTTACGATTTGGTAATGAAAAATTTTATAATTATTTTATAAACGCAGACCTGACGGCCATTTAGCTGATATTGTTTTCCATTATTAATGGTACATCTTCCATTTTATATTGAAATAAACATCCTATTATTTATTTCAAAAAATACCATTTTTCTTTGAATATCAAAATAACAGCTCTTATTGGAACACCCTGTAAAAAAACTAGCTGACGCGAAATCACCCATAATTGGCACTCTAAAATGAATTTGCTTGTCTGTATATTTTCTTTGACTGACATTTTATATTTTTCTTAGAAATTTTCATTACATTCAAAAACAAAAAAACAAAAATTTAAAAAAAAAATGAAAAAATTAAAACTAAATTCCACTTACCGCCAACCGCCAACTTTCGTCACTTCGTTCGTTTTCGCTAACTCGCACTATTCCACAAATTTTCATTTATGCAGTTTCACGAAATATTTTTTAACATCTCGTAATTTCCACGTTTTTTCCCCCGCGAATACTGAGAAAACTTGATAATTTGTTGTTGTTATTATTGTTATCTCACTACGATAATAGACTTGTTGCTTGCGAAATAACTTAATTTGGCATTAAATTTTTATTTCACTTTTGTTGCCGCATTTCACGTTGCAACCATAATTTCTTCACACCAACTCGTCAAAGTTTTACCACAACAGCACCAACAACAAAGAAGCAAATTATTTATTTTCAGCTACCAAAAAAAAGCTCTTTGTTTTGTACTGTCTGCAGTGCCACCGCAAAAACACGTGAAAAATGTAGCTTTGACTTCCTGCTGTGACCATTAATTTGGTTGCAAGATTTGAATATTCCTCAAAATTTGAAATTTCTTTAGGCTTTACGTCACACACACAAACACAGACACAAACGACCGCTGAGGTGCGCTCACAATGAAGCTTAGCTGCTTCGCTCAAATGCCCCAAAAACGCCCTCTCGTACAACGTACACTCACTCAGCCGCTCGCTAGTTCGGCACGTGTGCTTTGTTGGCGCGTTGGCTAGCAACTGAACTAACGGCGGTGATCTTTAATGGCTACATATGCTGTGGAAAGCAATTGTGAGATCTTTTTTTTTGTTTTTCTTTTGCCTTTACTAGTTGGTAACGTGCGATTTTTCAACGCTTCTTTTCAAACACTATTTCTGAGGCGATCGTTCAAGTGTCTCTACAAATTGATCATGCGGCTGAGGTGAGCATTAGACCGCTGTTTTGTTAGTTGATTTCGATTGTGCGCCACTCAGCAACTCTGTGGCTTGTTGGCGCTAGACGCTCGCCTCGCTCTCTCCATCACTCACTCACACTAACTTTTGTGGCGCTTTTGATTTCATTTGCCCTCTCCGCGTGTTGCTTCCGCGTGTCGAAAGTTTGTTTACCAACTTGTTCGTCCGTTGGCTGTCGCTAGTTTGATAGCTCGTATTTGTTGTTATGTACTCGTATGTACGTTTAACGGTTCGCTACGTTTGAACCCTTTTACATGTTTATTGATTTGCATTCACGTTATTTGTTGTTGGTAAACATTTTGTTTTTGTTTTTTTTTGTATAATGTTTAATCGCTTTTAGTTAACGCTTATTTGAGTTAGTAGCTGCAGCAATATTGAGATGTATGTTTAAGTTGTTGTTTTTGTTGTTGTTAATGTTGTTATTGTTATTGTTATTGTCGTTGCTATTGTTGTTGTTGTTGTTGTTGTTGTTGTTGTTGTTGTTGTTGTTGTTGTTGTTGTTGTTGTTGTTGTTGTTATTGTTGCTATTATTATTATTGTTGTTGTTGTTGTTGTTGCTACTGCGACTACTACTGTTGCTGTAGTTGTTGTAGTTGTTGTTGTTGTTATTATTGTTGTTGTTCTCGTTGTTTAAGCACGCCACGGTTTTGTCAGCTGTCTGAAAGGCATTAAAAATCAATATTTTCAAAATATGCTAACTAAGCTGAAGTGCATACATTTTTTTATTAACAAATTTTTGGTTATTTCGTGAATAAAAGATGATAAAAAAAGGCTTCATTAGTTGAATATTGATGAGTTCGGAGTTTAAATTGCACGCTTGTATGTATGTTTATGGGTATACATACAGCTGTTGACAGCTAATTAGAAACGATATTTATTTTAAATTGAATGATTCTTTTTTGCCCATTAAAGCACGCATTTTCATAATTTCTTTTGTAATTTTATTTAAACATATACAAAACTTAAAATCATTTTCTAAGCAATTTATTCAAAATTCAATTTCGACATGTCGTTCTTACTTCCCCGAAAGGACATCCATATTTAAGATATTTTTAACACGAACGACTCTCTTAACGTCACACCAGAGATGTTATATAGGATTTAAGTCTGTACTGAATGATGTCCACTCTAAAACATTGATGTAATTTTCGTAAAAAAAATGTTTCATCAACTATTCGGTGTACTTTGTATCGTTATCCCGTTGAAATTTCCTTATAACAGGCAAATTATCCTCAGACCAAGGCGAAATTTTCTCCTTATTTAAAATTCCATATATCCTATAAAGTGGACTAACATCATTCCAGGAAAAACATTCCCATACCAAGATTGATCCTCCACCATGCTTTACTACTCGTGGAACATAGCGAGGATTAAATTCTTGATTAATTGGCCAACGAACATACCTCCTACCATCAGAACCAATGCTCCAAACGACATACTTTTACCGGTTTAGGGTCCAAGATCAATTTCAATGGGCAAAGTCTACAGGTTGTTTTCTTGGGATTTTGGTCAGAAATGGTTTCTTGTGTGCTGCTCTTTCATGAAGTCTAGATTCGACCAAACGCCGTGCAATTGTTCTCTTCGATATTTGAAAACTGAATTCATCTTGAATTTCACGTTGAGTGTCCGAGGAAATTTTTTTTGGGTCTCTTCGCGAGATCACTGCTATCCTGTGGTCTATTCCTTCATAAAAGCATGCTGCGCTTAGCCAATGAAACCTTATCTCAAATATAAACTTTCTTTGAATGTTTTCAGAAGGAATGATGTTTGATTTGTTGGTCTGTAGTATTTTGAATAAAGTGAAATTCTTTTGCCTGCCTTCACTATGAATATGACCCTCGCCTCTCTCCAAAAGATAGCTACATAGTTAAACCTTAAGCATCTTTCGTATATTGTCATCAACATCCAGTAAACTCTCGACATTTTTGCTCTGTAGTCTAGAAGCTGTCGGTTGCTTGGATAGCAGTTTCCTAAGCCTAGCCAGCTCGTGAAAAGGATGGATAGGGATGGGAAATATAAGGAGACACTTGTGTTTCCTATTAGTTAAAAAAATTTAAAATTTCAGTGCTTTTAATCAAACTTTTCATTGAATCTCCCTTCATTTTGTGGTGTGCCACTGATTTTTTCCTTCAAATTTATTTACGACCAGCGAGCAACTAATGGACTTTAATCAACTGCTGTTATCTTCTCGCCTGAAATTCTCTTTGGGTAACAAATGCTTTCAATACTTTAGACAAGAAATTATGTTAAAAAATGTGCAATATTGTTATTATCCTAAAGCAATTGCTCGTCTCGTTGGTAGTGCCACACATAAATAATTTATTACATAATAAAACTAAATGAAATGACAAAATAGGTCAAGAGTTCTAACGACGCACACGCGCAAATTATTTTCATGAATATTTAAATTATGCCATCACCATTTTTATCTATCACACACACACATAAATATATATGTCAAATATTTGCGCAAACCGAATTTTGCAATGTGTCAGTCATTCGTTTAAATATATAGTATAACTTGTAAATGAATAAACGTCCATCAATCAATCAATCAATCAAATATACTGACGAAACTAGAAACTAAAAACTGAGCAATTGTCCTTTTGGCCGAACGAATTTTTCTTTTATTTTTTTATTATTATTTACTGACATTGGCAAGCGAGACAAAGACTGGCCAAAAAGCGAGTTGATTGTAATGAAATAAAGAAATGTTCGAGCACACTTTAAATTATTTGAAATAAAAAAGAAAATAATAAAATGCAAAATTCATAAAAATAAAATATATAAAATAGAATTTCAAACCCTCACTTCTACTCTTAACATACGAATATAATATAATTTATTCACCGTAAGCAACAGCTGACAGTTTTGTTATCAACTCCATCGTCAAAACCGAAATGGCTGACATTTAAGAGGATATTTTGTGGGTAACCTAAATCAATCCTAAATGGCGAATAAATCAACTGTCTATTTACCGTTGTTTGTTGAAATATTGCGATACGCAAAAAAATGTTTCTATTTTGTTATTTACATGTGTGTGCGAGTTTTTTCTTAATATTTTTTTTTATATTTTCTTTATTCTCTTAAATTTTTATAAGTAATTTCGTTTTGAAAAACGGATTTTCGGCGATGAAAAGAAGTTTATTTAAATTCGTAAAAAATTTAGATTTTTTTTTAGAAAATTTACAGACTTGTACTGCTTAATAGAGGTGTAACTTCATGGAATCTGAAGCTAAGCCCTTTACTAAGTTCGAATACATATTATATTAGGTAAAGTAAAAACTTCGTTCGGTTTATATCCAAGAGATAGCGTTATTGCCCATAGTACTAGTGTTACGTGTTGCATCATGTCATACTATACGTCACTGAAAACGTGTTTATTTGCGCTAAAAGTTTGTCTTTGACAGTTTTTCGCTTGATTGACTCAGTACGTTGTGAGCGCTCGTCAAAGATGGACACCAGCAAAGTGAAAATTCGCTAAATTTTACAATTTTTCTTCGATCAAGGCGAAAAAGTAGCCAAAGCGGCTGAAAAAATTAATTTAGTTTATGGGCCCGATACTGTAAACGAACGTGTAGCACAAAAGTGGTTTGCTAGGTTCCGTTTCGGTAATTTCGATGTCAAAGATGTACCACGCGTCGGGAGGCCTGTCGTCGAAAATTGCGATAAAATCATGGAAATAGTGGAAACAGATCGTCACGTGAGCACTTATTTATTTGCTGAGGAACTAAAGATAAGACAGGAAATTGTTTGGAACTATTTGTATAAAAACAACCGAACGAACTTTTTACTTTACCGAATACATATGTATAAACGCCAAAATAATTTTATTTGAGAAATATTCTATAGTACTTCCATTATTTATTTGCCCTGTATGTACCATATGTGGCGACGTTTCAATCAGTAATGCAAAAATAATGTTTAGTTTTGATCTGATTAATAATATTATTGTATACTTTTAGGCTAACTGATCACGTACAGCATATTGGAGATTTTGAGAGGCACTGTATTAGATGCTGAGCTAACAATTTCCAATTGGAAGCTTGTGACTAAATTTCTCCCAAAATTTTCTTTAATGAACATTAAACCAGCAATACACATATATACAGTACTAGTGTTTTCGTTGATAACAAAAAAATTTTCCTCAAAACTAGCAGAGTAAGGCTTGACTGACCTGTAGCTGAATTAAGACGGTATCACATTCTACATAACTCACGTAACAATGGTCCAATTGAGAAGCAAGTCCACTAAATGGGACATTTGAGCGGGTAAATTAGTTGCCAACCCATGAGTAGCCTTGAGTCACGGAAAAAAGAGAAGAAGCTTCAGCGAAATCACTAAGACGCATTCAACTTAAATGTTCGCCGAAGTCTAATTGCGACGCCTATTCACCAGATGTACCGCTGCGACGCGCAGCAAGTGTCTTAAGAAGCAGAGAAAGTTGTGAGTTTCGACCATACTGGAAAGATCAAGTGTAGGTAGGACAAAGTTTTACTTGGTGTCTTCAACTGACTTCAAACGACGAAGTGTAGGAGCTACTGACGCGTTTTTTTTGTTGCCTTCACCTACTGAGAGGAAGGGAATATAGAAATAAATGAACGTGTATGTGTGCTCTAAGTAAGCGTTATTAATACTACCATTTTTCTACTCAACATTATCTGAAGACATGACAAATTATCGCTAGTCTACTTTAAGGCGCACGTCATTACTCATCGCATACATTTTTCATCGGCATCACTCAACCGTAAATTCACAAAAAAAATAGTAAAAAGTGACGAAATTCACTGTTCTCCTGTTCTTCTGTTTACTATCGCTTAAGCACATATTAACTTAATTTGTTTATAAGTGAGCGCAAATCTCTGCGACGACAGCATATCGTTAGGCGTTTTGGCCAACTCATCACTTTCTGCCGAGTGGCTGTTTATGCTGCAAACATATGTACAAGCACATTTGAGACGCTCTTTTTTTGTATGTTTTTGATATTCTTTTTTCTTGACTTTCTTTTGCTTGCACTTCGGTTTGCTTTGATCTTGTTTTTTTGTTGTTTGGGTGTTTTTTTTTTACAAATTTCACCCGTGTCTATTTCATTTACATCCGTTCGCACAGTACACTTGTTTCGTCGTGTGTTTACTCAGCGTTTTTACGATTTAATTTCGTTAAGCGTTGAGTGAAGCATATTTTCGCCTTTTTGCTTGAGCATATTTCGCTATTTTCAAGTCTCGTTATCGCATTTCATCCTTTTTTTCTTGGCTTGTATTTCGCTTATTGCAAATGTTTGCATAAATTTTGGGTCGCATTACCGTTAGGTGTTTTTTGCTTACACTTTTTCATTTGCAGTTCTCATTTTCTTTGTTTTCTCTTTTTATTTTTGTACAAATTTCTTTATTCCACTTTTACTCTATATCAAATTTCCAACTTTAAATGCGTTGCTTTATTTTTGCTTAGTTTTTTGAATTCGCTAATGTTGCAATTGTTTTTGTAATTTTCTCTTTCATTGTAATTCCCGTTTGTATTACCGTTCCTTTTGTTTAACGAAGCAAATCAACCAAAATTACTATGATCCTTTCAACAATCCTATTCATTTCGAACTTTATGCTTTCCATGCGAGCTTTCGCTTATTTTTCCGTCGGTATCCTGTTTAAACCATCGCTTTGGCGGACCTTTTTCGCTATTCACTTGAGCGTAAAATGTGTAAAAAGCGCTTCAGTCGTGTCCGCTCCAGCACTTAAAGGTCTATTGTCTATTTATGAGTGTGGGTGTACACAATTTTTATTGTCCTTCAGCATCACTGGATTTATATGAATTTTATAATGCCGTTTTGTGCCATACATTTCAGGAGACATATCGTGGATTTAAACGTAATAATTCTAGGCATGAACCAGCAGATCAAATGTTTGATTCATACAGAAGTATGCTCCTTGCTTTGAGTTCTTAGGCAAGCCACCACATCTTCTCATGAAATCTTCAAGTAATAACCATGTTAGAACAATCTCTGAACGAAGTACAGTACTGCCGTGGTCTGGGTACCTGGACACAGGGACATCCCAGGCAATGGCATGGCAGATGAACTAGCAAGGGAAGGATCCCTTTAATCTATGATAAAACACGCACACGATGCGAGTTTACCTCTGTACTTACATGTTTAAACTGGCCTTCACGAGGGAAGCAGACTCAAGATGGTTGAACGAGAACAAGTTGGACCCGAAAAAATCAAAACATCCTTATGCTTCTGGACCCTGTTTAATGGGGTTTCACGGGAATAGGATGGCCTATTACTCTAACGATTTCTGCCGCAGCTGTAGGGACGAAGAGGAGCACTACCTCTGCCACTGTCCAGCCTTGATATTTGCGCGACATAAATTCCTTGGGAACCACTTCCTCGACTGTCTCGCTGAGTTGGCCTCAGCTAGTATTGGAAATCTCGTTGCCTAAATATGGCACACGAAATGGTTCGCCCATTTGAGAAGGTGAAGGCTGGAGCCTGAGCGGTATCACAATGGGATTATTGGCCTAAGTGTGCTAGGGTTGACCAGCAGCCGCATCAACTCAACACAATTCATGTATGAACTTTTGTTTCAACTTTTCACACTCACGAAGTGCGGTTTCTGTCTTATTCTCGCACAACCACAGGGAGTTCGCATTTGAAAATTGGTAAAAATGCTATTTTTTTATTATTTAGTGATCCGAGTCGCTACCTCCATCTGTGTTTGGTCACACTAGTTCTATCTCTTTCTGATGCCATTTCATCACTCAAAAGAAAGTGGTGATGAATTACAATGTATGCAATTGTAGTATACTTTTTGGCGCGCATTCATGTGAATAATATTTAAATTCATAATCAAATCAAAATTTTGTTAACTCATTCATTCACAACGCAGCAGCCTCAAAGAACTGTCTAAGCGCAAGCGAACAATTGAAATCTGCGCGCAAATAAAGTTTACATAACAAAGACTCTCCTGCTCGAAACTATTCATCCACCGGCTGATGGTTTATTCATCATGCGGCTGTTGTTGCCGTATCCTCAGACTAGTTTATCACTGCCGGGCAGTAAAGAAGGGATAAAACTCTTTAAGTGTGCTTAGTGGTTGAGTTAGTCGGAAATTCTAAATGCTAATTTTTTATATGCAAGTTTGAGCATGAGTTTTTATGGTTTAAAAAGTTTTTTTTTGTTTAAAAAAATATGCCAAAAGAACTGTGAGTTGTATGTTGCATCTCTTGAAGGATGTGATTATGATTGAATTTGAACAATATCTATTATGTTCGAATTCTCAGTAAAATCCATATTTATGAGAAACCTGCTGATTAGATCTTATCAGTTTGGCATTAGACCTGATCATTCCACATTTAACCAGATATTCACTGTGCGCCATATCATGGAAAAGACCTTGCACCAAAATCCAACTCAACAAGGTATTTATCATTCTCGTCCCACTATATTTCGTGAACCGCAGACCCCAACCATAACAATCCCCTCTGAGGGTGCATTAGATGACAGATATTCCTTTATCGGAGATTTTTTACCAATTTAATGGTGTCTTTGAAAAGGGAGAAATGGATAAGTAAGGGTTAACCGTACCACATACAGACTCAAAACACGTACAAGATTTCTGCTCCATGCTCAAAACATAGGTGCTTCCATTGGAAGTCATGGCAGCACTTCTTCTATATTCTAATCCGTGCCCACCCTTTCCTTTACTTGCTTCAGGAGTATTGAAATCTTAAACACACTATAGACTCTTTGTCATTAAGTTAATTGAATTCAGTGCCACAAATAGTATTGATAGTCTAATTGGCTAGACTACATCTGTAGACAGACCTGTGTTTGTGTGAAGACGATGTCCAATTGTGGTCTATAAAACTAACTGAACACTGCTCTTACAAAGAGCTAGCGTATCGAGTGCCCCCACATAGCCAGCGCCAGAGTTGGAAAACATATAAAAATCTTGTGACTTATTCAATTTAATACTAAAGAAACTGTACAAGCAAGCAAAGCGAATGGTCTGTAGTAGACAAAGGCCAAGCACTCGTGTCTGGATACCTATGGGCAAATATCGTAAAAACTCGAAAACTCCAGCGGAAGTAGTGGAAAATAATGGTCTCCATTTCGTTGGAAAGATCAAGCGGAGAAGAACTTAATTTCCTGGCAGAGACGGTTCGTAAAACTAAAACATTTCTCGGTCGTCGTGAAGCACCTTGTCGGACCGCAATATAAAAATTGTTGGAAAAAATTAAGCTGCTGGAAAGAGTTAGTGAGGTGAAGAATAAAACAGATGAGGCCCATTTCCAACTCGATGACTACGTCAATAAGCAAATCTCTCGCATCTGGGGCTACGAAAATTCAAGATTTATTGTTGAAAAGCCTCTCTATTCTTAAAGTGTAACTGTTTGGTGCATTTTATGGTACGACGAGGTCACTGGATCTTATTTTTTTCGAAAATGGGGCTGGAACAACAGTTACGATGAATAGATTGCGCTAACGAGAGCTGATTAATGATTTTTCATGGTCAAAATTGGATTATATTGGTCTGGATAAAGTTGACTTTCCACAAACTGGTGTTTCGTGCCACACAAGCAATGATACCAGCGATCTTTTAAGGGAAAAGTTTCCGTACACTGATATCTCTTAAAGAGGTGATCGTAATTAGCCACCGATATCTTGTGATTTAAAAACTTGCAACTTTTTCCTTTGGAACCACGTGAAAGATAAGCTGTACGTCAACAGTGCAAAGTGGATTCAGGATCTCAAAGTTGGAATTCCTGAAGCTATTGAGGGCCTACCAGTCACTTTGCGATTTGGTGCAGGAAAATTTCATACAAAGGAAACGAACCTGTAAGCGTAGACGTGCCGGGCATTTGGCTGATATGGTTTCCCATTATTAGTTATTTCAAAAAATGTTTCTTTGAATATTAAAAAAACACCTCTTATTGGCTCTTTTTGGAGAAACCTTGTATTATGACTGATTCGACTATAATCGTGTAAGCTGGTTACTGAAGCCAATGATGGTTCATCAGTGACTGGTTTTCTTTGGTCAGCTTAGTCTCCATAGGAGTTCTTCTATAAAGTTTTTGAAATTTCATTTTACTATTACTCCGGGAGATGTGACTACTAAACTGCTTTACTGAAGAAACCAAACTAATAAAATTCACCAACAAACTTGGGAATGCACTCAAGTGACGCGGAAGTTTGTCACGCATATCGATGTACACATCTACCCACTTCCAAACGACAGGAAAGCGTCTACGTAATATTCGCGCCGAACACAATCAATATATGTATTGACGGCACACCCTTCCCCTCGGTGAGCAGCAGCAGCAGGAGCAGCAAACAAGTCAGCTAACAAACGAGCTGTACACACACGCACACATGCATACACTCCCCATCGTCAAGTTCAATATCAAAATGTATTAAGGTTATGTGGTTAAGGTTTTGGATTACACAATGCAGCTCGTACATAACAGTCCACCAAGAGCAGCGCGTTGCAGAGTGAAGAACGTCTTTCAAACAAAATGATTGTTGCAAATTCTAGAGGCGAGGTCGTATTGCGGTGGCTGTTTCATATGCATGTATGTATGTATGTATGTATGTACAAAGGTGCAACCAATTTGCGCAAACACGAGAAGCATATATTTAGGTACATGCATACATATATGAACACATACAAATACCTGTATATATGTTTACATATGCACATACACACAGTGCTTTGTAGGGACATTCTCTTCATGTGAAAGTCTAACCATTTTCTGCGTATGAGCCAGCGTTTGTGTGTGTGTATGATTGTGTCTCGTAGAGGAAACTGCCACTTTGGTGCGACTAACTGCCGTGATTGCTGGTGTTGTTGTTGTTATACTGCTATTGTTGCCTTCACCTTTCAGCAGCCGCACTTGACTTGCCAGTGCCGCATACAATTGCCGATGATGAGTTGTGCCGGTGTCAGGCGGTGTCAGCTCATCTAATATTCCAAATCGATATTTTCTGTATTTTACATACACACCTATACATATGTATATTGATATAAATATATATACCATATATCCTTAAACATGTGAGTAAGTATGTGTACCATAAAAGTGCTTGTCTGGCTTTTCACTTTTATCGCACACACATCTGTTAATGTATGCTTTTGATGGTGAAGTTCAAGCTTTTTATTTTTCCAGTTGCATACATAACATACATATATATACACACATATATATATTATATTATACATATCATCAAGTGCACTCATGCATGTGTTTTTGTGCTGCTATTTCCTGCGCTACTTTTCTGCTCTCTTTGACCTTTCTATGTTTTCCTGAAACCCTTTGTCGCATGTTGCATGCTTCATGTTGCATGCTGCTACTTTACACTTGTACGCTTCACTGCCGCTTCCGTTCCTTCGCACTTTGACACACTTTGACACATAAACAAGTTGTGTGTGTTTTTTTAATTTTTATTTAATTTTTTATTAGTTTTTCTACACATTCTCTCTCTACCCCTTGCCACACTTGCTCCGCTCTCTACCTCAACTGCTTGTTGTAAGTTTAATTTTACACAACCCGTAGGTGGCCAGTACTCAGTGGTGCCACTTGTTCGAGTATAGAATTATGTGTCGGTGAATGCGTGAGGAAATCCTTTCACAGCAGTCACCTTTGATCGAGATTGACAGGTTTTTCTGCTCCTACGCTCCTGTCATGCGTTCAATGTGAGTGTTTGTCATTGTTCGTTATATTTGCATGTCGTTGCAGATTGTAAATCAATATATTTATTAATATTTATAGATACTCTGGAATGGCAAAACTTTTCTCTCGAAGAATCCTAGAGCCGACACCGTCCACGCCTCTGCGCCATATAGTAGGACCGGTATGATGAGCGACTTATAGAATTTGTTTTTGCTGGCCTAGAGAGGACTTTGCTTTTCAATTGCCTACTCAGTCCAAGGCAGCACCTGTTGGAAAGACTGATTCTGTGTAGGATTTCAAGGCCTTACATTATTATTGCTGTTGATGCAACTAGCTACGACCTCGAAGTTGCGACTGTAAATAGTACCGTGGGAGCCACGCCGTAAGTGTGCCTATTATTTGTTTGATGACTGGAGATATTTTGTCTTGTCCTCGTTCATTACCAGACCCATGCGCTTCGTTTCTTCGTCAAACTTGTTCAGTTTGTACCTTGTCTATTCAGCTTATATTATTCTCTCCAACATCAAATAGAAGAAGTCGCAAGATGGGGAATAGCTATGTCTGAAACCTCATGTGGTATCCAACGGCTCGGAGGGGTCCTTCCCAATTCTGTCTGGGATTTTGGTGCTGCTCAGTATAAGTATAAGCAGTATAAGTTTTGCAGGGATACCAAATTCAGACATAGCGGCGTAGAGGCAGCTCCTTACAGTCGATGAAAAAGTGATGAGTATCGATGTGGTGCATGGTCAATACCTGGTCATTGACGGTTTTACCAAGTCTAAAGCCATACTGACAAGGTTGACTTGTTGACGGTGGGCTTTAGTCGTTCACCCGATAGGACTTATAAACGATACGAGTATTTAGGAGGCTGGCACAGACTGCGGGGTCCTGTTTTTGTAGGCACTCTTAAATTAAAATCGTCCGAAAAGCTCTCGTGCGACCACATATTGCAAAGAAGCCTCTTGTCAGCTCTTCATCCCTATGCTTGGATAGCTTAACCGGTAGGCCGTCAGCTCCAGCCGTTTCCAGCGTTTCCTCCATACACCAAGTATGCTCTGGACATCGGTCACCCGATTACTACATCGGTGTCAATATGATTTTGCTCCGATCTTCTGCAAGTTGCTGTATACTTTCATAAAATATTCGATTAGTAGTCTTATGATCCAGCTTGTCTAGCTTTTC
Organism: Ceratitis rosa; assembly: GCA_037013455.1. Classification (NCBI taxonomy): domain Eukaryota; kingdom Metazoa; phylum Arthropoda; class Insecta; order Diptera; family Tephritidae; genus Ceratitis; species Ceratitis rosa. The sequence continues at coordinate 3,923,082 of JAWMAG010000041.1, forward strand.
ATATTCATACATTTCGGCCTCTTTCTTTTTTGATTGCAAATGCTTCTTCCTTCGCTCTTAAATTCTCGGGATCTATCCCATTCCGCAGGGTTGCGAGATAGGCAGCGTATTTTCTCTCCACTGCAACTAGACATTCTTCATCGTACCAGCTCTTTTTCGACACATCCGACAATTTTTTCTGCAGTTCCACGGTTCCCTAATATCGAATTGTTGATGAGATGCTTTCAGAAAGCAAGTGCGTATCTTCGCTGCGACCAGATACCGATCTAAATGGATGTTGGGGACTTTAAGTGTACGCGCGTAATAAACCCTGGATACATCTCGTCCGTCTATCATAACATGATCGATATCGTTATGAGCTTTTCGATATGGAGACAGCCAGGTAGCTTTCGGATCAGCCGCAACCCACTTGGGGATGTTTTGTTGTGATGGCCGAATTTTCCGACAGTTGTGCTGCAGATACTTGTCTAAGGGGTAGGAGGGAGAGGATTTTTAGGGAAGGTGTTGTTAAATAATACCCTTAACTGTGTTCATAGAGCCGTTTGGATCTTAATGGAGTTCGGGTGTGAACTCCACAGGAAAAATTGCGGTGCGCGGTGACCATTCCTCCTTATACACTGTGTATTTATGGGGTGGAGTTCAGGGGTGAGGTCCGGGTGAGAAATTTGGAGATGGTGCGTGGTGACCATTCCATTTGTTGCGTTGGGAATTTATAGAGCGCCATGGCTCTTCAAAATTTGTGCATGCATATACGAGTATGCATAAGCATCTAAAATGACAGGAGGCAAAAACTAATGCCTAAAAGTATGCAGGGCAGCGCTTATAGGTAAGTAGGCTCCATGCGCACATGAAAGGCATGCTTGGGCACATCTTCTTTTCCTTCCACGATACCTTAAAAGGTTTGGCACCGGGGTGAACGCTTGTACTCAGCGACGGAGTTCCTCTCCCACCACAAATCTGACGCCGAATTTGCCCTTCTTTAAATGACATGTATCACATCTTCCCTCCATTGCACTTCTTGAATGGCGCTGATGACAGGCTTTTGTCTAACGAGACATCAACCAGGCAGTGGCACTCTCCCATCGTCAACCTTAATAGGTTTGCAGCGGTCGTCATCAAAAGTGGGTTCTCATCCGAGGCGTTGTTGAACTTTTCATTGGAGCTAGTTTCTACGTAGAGGGTCCCAAACCCAGCCCATAACCTCTCTAGGTGAGTAAGTTTACATTTTTTATATTGTACATTTTTATATAGCGTGCCGCTCGCTACAAGATCGACGTCCGCTTGCAGCCGCAACTCTGGTGAAGAGACCCTGAATTTAGACTTCAACAAACGCTTAAACCGCATAAGTCGGTGTGGTTACCGCATCTTGCACAGGGGTTGGCCACATTTCCAGGGTGTGCGACGTGGGCGCAAGAGTCTGTAACAGCATACCCTGAAGCTTGCCTACACCCCATTACACCCCGGTATTGGCATTATTAAGTATTAATTCAAACTCAACTGTTTCATTATGGACTCCTTGCTGTGAGTTAAAGCACTCTCTATTTTTCGAAATTATTTCCAATTTGAATCTTTCGTAAATTTAAATGTATAAAAATTTTGAAAATGAACTGGTCTAAGGATAAAAAGTGCATGCTCTCTTAAAACAAAGCAAACTCTCTTACTGCTCCCTCTTTTCTTCATTAGCTGGCCATTTAGCGTGCCCTAATGCGATTGCAAAGCTTTTGTGCTTACAAAGAAAAAAGCTCTAAAGCCGCTACGAAGATATCCTTATAGCAAGTGCATACAGCGAAGCAACGAATAAAAGTAAACTATTTTACCAAAAACGATTTAGTCTTCGTTATCAATTCAACGCGAACAGAACGTGACTGACAGAATTTCTAAATATTTTCACTTCACTTTACTCTTGTGCTGGTAGATTGGCTAAGAACGGAAGTAGTAGTGGCAGTGCAGGTGGTTAAGAGGTTAAGAGAAGAAACAATGTGTTTATGTAGAGAAGAGTAAAGTAGGCGAGAGCCAAAAAACGAAACAAAAAAATGCAACAAAAATAAATTTAAGAGTCAAACAAAAGAAGTAAAATAATAAATAAAGGATAAAGGATAAAAGATATAACAAAGCGTCCAATGAGACCGGCAAAATAAGTAAAAGTGAAAGTGTAACAAACAAGTGTGCTTGTGTCTGTGTGATACATATGTATATATTATATTTGTGTTTGTATGTGCATGTATAACTGTATCTTTTCTAACAAAGCAAGCAACCGTTAATACAATTGGCAAATAATAAAGTTTGCGCTAACTTTCCATTTCATTTCGCTTGTCGTGTGTGTGAGCTCGAAAAAGTAGAAAATCGCAAACGAATTAGGGCAAAAGTAAAACAATTAGGTTGTATATACATATGTGTAAGTGTGTTTGTAAATATATATGTGTGCTTAAGTAAATGTCTAGATATTTATACAAATCGAATAGAATGACTTCGTGATTCTTTGATTTTTTTCGTCCTTTTCTTTGTCACAGACAATGACAATTCGTGCACAGAGAGGCGACTACAAAAACAATAGTTTTTCAAATAAACCGCCAATCAGCTTTACGTTTAACGGTTTATTTGCTGCATTGTTTGTTTGGTGGTTTACGCTAGAGTAGTTTGTGTGTACACACGATTTCCTCCTAAACTTTGGAAGTTTTTATTGGTGGATTTTACAACAAAAACAAACTGTTTTATTGTTTTCCATTTTACTAAATTAAGCGCAGATAGAATTAATTATGCCAACGGATACATAAATAAATAATTGCTGACAACAACGCGATTGCTTTACGCTTTCGTTCTGTGCTATGTGAGTATAATTAATTATGTATGGTGTTAATGCAGCTACTGCTGCGAATGTCGTAGTGTTGCTGGGAATTTTTAATCAATTTTAAATGAAAATTTTTGCACTCGAAAATAAATATTCAATTTTAAATTGGAAATTTACGAGTTTATGAATTATTGTTGTTGGATTAAAAGTGTAGCAGTTGATTCTAATAAAAATAAATAAATTAAAAATCAATTGATAAAACAAATACAAATCGGTTATGAAGGAATACTTTCAAATTATTCTAATTTTAATTTTAATTTTTTCTTTGACACATGGAACGTGAAAAATAATTATAGAAGTATATTTTAAATTTTGATTACTCTATTTTTTTACGAAAAATTTAAATTTAAAACATAAAAAATAAAATAAGTATAAAGAATAACATCTTAGTTGATAAATAGCTCCTATATAGGTGTACCATTTAAGGTATTTTATTTAAGTAAAATATTTCATTTTATGTCCAATGGTCTTCGGGACTGATTTTTGACTTAAGGTATTTCATGGGGTATTATTTAATGTTTATCGTTTATTATTCATTATTTACTATTTATTATTATTATTATTATTTTTTTATTAAATTTTTGATTTTGCCAATTTATTATTAATTGTTTATTCTTTATTTTTTATTATTTATTCCTTATCAATTTTTTTTCTTATTTATTATTTCCTATTCAATATTCAGTATTTAGTATTTTATTATTTTATTTTTCATATTTTGATATTTATTATTAGCTATTTGTAGCTGATTATATATTTTATATTATCAGTTGTTTATTTTTTAATAATTTTGAATAATTATTTAATTTTAATTTTTTGTTATTTATTATTTATTATTTATTATTTATTTTTTCTTATTTATTATTTATTATTTATTATTTATTATTTATTATTTATTATTTATTATTTATTATTTATTATTTATTATTTATTATTTATTATTTATTATTTATTATTTATTATTTATTATTTATTATTTATTATTTATTATTTATTATTTATTATTTATTATTTATTATTTATTATTTATTATTTATTATTTATTATTTATTATTTATTATTTATTATTTATTATTTATTATTTATTATTTATTATTTATTATTTATTATTTATTATTTATTATTTATTATTTATTATTTATTATTTATTATTTATTATTTATTATTTATTATTTATTATTTATTATTTATTATTTATTATTTATTATTTATTATTTATTATTTATTATTTATTATTTATTATTTATTATTTATTATTTATTATTTATTATTTATTATTTATTATTTATTATTATTACGATTATTTAATATATATCATATATTAATTATTTTTTACTTTTATCTAAGAAAATTCCCAAAAAGTCATGAAGGTTAACGAATAAAATATGCCTTGAGCCACAAAAAAAAAAAAATATTTCATGCATTTCAAACCATTTAAAGTAGCCATTTCTATTCATTAAAAAAATATTAAACTTTTCAATGTGCCTCAAAAGGATAAGAAGTTCGGAATAATAAGTTAAAATGGAAAAAACTGTGGAACTGATTATCCCTGAAAACTCTTTGCAGTTTGATTATTTTTTCTTGTAAGCAGAGTAACATATATTAACATTTTTAAACCAGCTCAACTTAATATTTTTCTGAAGGCAATAGTTTGCATAAAAGCAATTAAGCTCACGCACAGTCAAGCTTAGCAGCCGCAGTTATCGCGTGTCTAGCAATGTGCTACATTGGGTAATGAGCTAAAATTTTAGCCAGAATAACAGACAAAGTTCTGGAAAATAATTATTTTGTTGCGAGAGGGAATGTTCACCCTTCGATTGGTTTTCTTACATGCAAAGATAAACTCTGTATAAAAATCCATCAGTAGCTATATGAATATAGCTATATAGGCTGAAAATTATTAGAATTTTATCTGAATTTTCACATCATGCGTTAATGGTACGACAGTGCGTATGAGTAACATTTTAGAATATTGTAGTAATAAATATTTACATTTTACCTCGTATGTACGGTATAGTCGGCGTCAGAGAGAGATAAAAATGTATGTAATACACATTAAATTGATTAATAAATAATGTTAAGAACTTATTCGGGTACATTTGAGTGCCCAACAAATATATGTAGCTTATCACTTATCACTTATTATATTGACGCGTTGCTAGAATCGCTTTATGTGTTCATATTATTATTAATGTGTTTATATCTTTCTCAAACATAAAAATGTTTTCCCAATATATATTATTTACTTTGATTGACGTGTGGGTCATAAAAATTACACGAATATTGTGATAAAATAATTGACAGATTATTGCAAAGAGAAATTACCCATACGCCACGTGTGTCCATTTTGCGATTTTTTGCGTTCATTTTTTTGTTTTGATTAATCACAAGAACGTTTGGTATAAAATAAATGATTTTTGTAAGGAGAAAAATAAAAAAAAAAAAACATATGAAAAATGAAAAACATAAAAAAATGTGTAAATATATAAAAATTAAAAAAAATAAATAATAAAAAATTTTATAAAACTATTTACCAACTTTTTCTTATATATTAACACATATTAACAGCGCTTATGAGCATAACACTTACTTCTCTGCGCTAAAGATTTTAATATAACATTTGGTAAAAATCAATAATTTTTTGCGGTATTTTTAATTAAAAATTAATTAAAATACATTTGCTCAAAGTTGTATGTATGTTTATATGTAGCCACATACATTGTTCAAACAACACGTGCCATGTTTAACCAGCAGTTAATGCTTTAAGCCACGGTATGACCGCTAAGTATAAAATTTTAATTTTCATTATTTTGATATCCGAAAACACTTAAGTTCAACTCAGCAGCAAACAGCCAACAGTAAAGCCAATTTCTCTCATAAAATATGCACCAGGCCAGTAGACAGTCTTAATTTTTGGGAAAAGTTGTGAATTTCCTTCGTCATTTAATAATTAAAACTTTACTTATCCATTAGGCAAGTCACTTTTCACTTTTCACAACCGCAAGAAACCAAAAACACACTGCGTCAGCCCAATGCTTTTGGCACCGGCACTTAATTGCTTACAACGCAAAAATATTAAATCGCGCCTGCAAACCGCCGCTGTTTCGCGCTTACTGAATTAGTGTAAATAATTTCTTTTACGCAATGCGAATTATAAAGTCATGAAGGTTAACAACCTGGGCATTTTATAAAATTACAAATACGCTTCTTTTACTCGTGTTTGTGGCCACTTAGCACCGTCATTTTGCACTACAACGCAGCGCGGCCGTAACACTATTCCCCATTACTATTTGATAGTGCCTCACCTTTTGTCTGCATGAGTGTGTGTGTGTGTGTATGAACGATAAGCACTCGACTTTTCGTCGAAAAGTTTATTGGCTGGCCAAATTTTCATGTTTGTATGGCATAAAAAAAGTTAAGCGGATAATATGCACGGAATTTCATATCTCCTCACAACTACAACTACACCGACAAACACTAGTGGGTGTATATATTGTATATATGGTATGTGTTATTGTGGTAATCCGGGAGAGTGGTTTTAAATAATGGAAATTAATGCGAACATGCTGAGATTATTTGCATTGCGTTGAGTGCTAAAATGTTGAGCTGAAGTATGGAAAATATAAGAAAATGTATGTTTTTTATGTGTACTTGTTAAGCAAATATGGCTCCATTAATATCTAAAAATAATCTCTCTTTTTATCTTGCTTGAAATATATTGTAATGAGAACTACTGTGTGGAAAATCGATATTAAGAAATTTAATATTTTAAAAGTTTAAGTCGGTAGGAGTGCCTGCAGCTGAAGAGAAAACCACTGATTTTAGCCAAAAGTAGACCCATTACGAAATTAACCTGATTTTTCCAACTTACTTACAAGTTATTAGCAATAGCCAGAACTACGGTAGTAAAAAAAGGTGTTCACTTAAAGCGACTACCTTTCGGCACGAAATGCCAGTATCACTGAGAGTATTTTCGAAATGTTAAAATAAAACATTGGATGCTCGCAAGGGAAAGCTTGACCAAAAGTTGCCATGATTTTCTAATTATTTTTTAACTTTCGGCCTCAGAATGGGCTTGCAGTAATGCGTGTATGAAGTACAGGGAGACCGGGGTGAGTGAGACGGTAGAACAGCTCCTTTTTTCTGTCCGGCTTTATCTAGAACACGGCTTTGAAACTTTGCAAAAAGCGTTGACGTTCTACTGGATGACCATTTTGAACAGAAAACCAACTGATTAAAATATATAAAAAATTATTTATGATTGCCGTCGGCCCTCGGAAGGGAATGTTAGCCGCTCCGAATATATTTCTCGCATAAAACTTTCATCAGCCGTTCGGAGGCGACTTAAAGTAAACTGTAGGTCTCTCCGTTCGTTGGAAAAACCTTAAGACTCACACCACAAATTGGAGCTCTTATAGTAGTATAGTGTAATTGCAGTGAAGACTTTGATTATCTTATGTATGTGTGCTTAACTTTCAGTTCGTTTTCAAAAAGTGACTCCACCTGCAAGTCTTAGCCGATCTTGGTGTATTTCATTGGAAAGGTTTCATATATCAATAATAATTAGTGTGCACCAGCGTCGACTTCTAACACCAACGTAGTTATTTGTCTTCTCGAAAATGTCTGGATTCGTGTAAGAAGAGTGCTGCTGAAGCCCATTCACTAGAAAATGGTCAGACGGTAACTGCAGAATGGTACCATACACTGAAGAGTGGTTGCCAAAGTTTTGACAAATTTGTTGGAAAACAGGAAGAAAGAGGATTTGCGGCGCTACTTTTTTTCTGGTCAAGACAAAGGCTATACTTACTTTATGCTAGGCTTACTTTATTCCTCTCGTACATAAATTTAAATAATAATAGTAATAAATAGAAATAAAAAACCCATTCTGTATTTCTCTCATGCAAAGGAGATATTTATCAGTATTCAAAGCAGTCATTTACGAGCAAACAGCATGTGAAGCATATAAAAACGAAACCCAAAGGCCAGCTATGAAAGATTCCTGCCCATTCTTCTTTTACTTTTCTTACCTCTTAAATAGTAGTTTGACTTTAATTCGCTGTGACTGCAGGACACTGTCTTTAACAATTGCTACTGTCCTAATATAACAAAAAATATATAAAAAAAGAGTCTTAAAAACCCAATTCATCTTCTACCAAAACCAGTCACTCTTCATTATACGAAACAGGTAAATATATGTACATATTTCATAAATCAGTAAATAAATAAATAGAAATTGAACAGATAAAAAGCGCAAAAATATTGAGACAAAAACGATGTCAAAAAAGTTAGGAGAAAAATATAAAGAACATAAGAAAAATGTCAAACCATAAATGAATTGTAGGCGATATGCAGTGCCTGCTCTTCCCTCAAATAAATACAACTTAGTCTTTTGAGTTATTTGTGCTTGACAATGCTACTGTTTTTTCTCTTTTATTCATTTTTTTGAGAACTTATTTTTTTATTTTTTTATTTTCATTTTTTGTATTTATTTATTCTTTTTGTGGCACAAACTTTCAACTTATTTCTGTAGACGGCCTACATGGGCTCGCAAACTGGCCCATCGGCTATTTGAGACATACATAAATTAAATATGCCTGCATTTGTATATTTTATATTCAAATGTGTGCCAACATTATCAGATGATGGAGAAAATGTTGTTTTTTTTTTTTGAATATATATGAGTATATAAAACTGTATAGAATTATGTTCTCAAAGCTTTGTTTATTTTTATGGTAATGCGACCTTTTTCGATGGATTTCATAACATATAAAGCATTGAGCTTGAGTGAGTTCTAAAGTAAAAAGAAAGTAAAGCCTCTCAGCTTGTCTTTATTTTACTGACAAGGGAGACGGTTTTAGAATTTGGAAGAGTTGTCCGATTCTCCCCCGCTAACTCCCACCCAGACTTTTCAATGATGATCAGCATGCCCTCAAAACAACACCATGTGCAGAAGTACTACATGTAATTTTAAAACCTGGTAACTCAAAATAGAGCATTCCTATCTACTGCGAGACTACATGCTTCCCGGCAGCTGAAAGTCTGGCCTTACCGGCCAGAGTAGTATAGCGTTACCCCCTTATAGACTACGTAATCCCGCGTCTGAATTTCAGTAGGATGTTTTCAGCTACAATAGAGGCAAAGGGCTATAGCAAAGGTCTGAAATATGCAGACAAAGCTCTTTACGTTTTCACAGATCGTTCTAAAATAAAGGAAGGAGTGGCGATTTCAGTCGTATAAACTACCCGAACATATCTTCCAAACCAAAATTTTTGCCATAAAAAATGGCGGCAGAGCTACTGCAGTGTGCCAGCTTTCAAAGAAAATAAAACACACATCTATGTGGATAGTCTAGCGACCATAAAAGCCTTAATTTCATACAGCATGAAGTCAGCTGTGGTTGCACTATGTAAAGAAGCGTTTCAAGTACTGTCTGAAAATAGAGGAGTGTACGTTTAGGGGATGCAAAGCCACAGGAGCACTAAATGTAATAAGATAGCTGACGAATTTGCTAAGGAGGGTGTCTTAGAACAGGACGCAGCATCGAACCTTCTAGATTCCTTCAAGGAAGTGAAGCAGGAGCAAGAAGTAATAGTACTTCGTCTGGTGAATAGACTCTAGGAAGGAGGAAACGGGTGCAAATTCGCAAAGACAAAGTTTGTATTAACCGTAAAGAGGAAAAAATCTAGGCTACTGATAGGATTGCTAACAGAGCATAGACTTCTGGCGTCTTATGCGTTTAATATACACGTAGGTCTGACAGAGGCTGAGTGAGGTTACAGGATCTCCAATCAGCAATAGGGGTCCAAAATGTCTACTTAAGTTCGTGAAAAGAACAGCAATGTTCTTCACACGAGTACAGCTTGGTCGCATGTAGTGTGCCTGGCAACATTATGAATGTATCGTCTATGTGAGACCCAGTGGGGCGGTCAGCTTAACCTAACATAACCAAAGGGTGTAGTAATTAGTAGATTATATATATAAAAAATAAACTGAGCATAACCGATCATGATTTTTTGAATTTGATTAGGAAACCCCTTTGCCTGGTTAAATGCTAGACCAAACTGGTATGTTGTTTGGCAGTGATGCAAGGCATGAAACCCGCATTTTAAATTCTCTCAAGTTGGAAAAATACCCAACTGACACTCATTGTAAAACTACAAATTAATGCCGTGGTAATAGCCGAGTAGTTAGCATTGCGGACTAACATGCTTAAGGTCAGGGATCGAGTAGTGTCATTCAGAGAATGTCAACTCCACCGAGTGTATTGCTGACATGAAAATCAAAGTTCCTCATAAAAGTTCATCGGCCGTTCGAAGGCTGGCGGTTCCTCCATTTGTTGGGAAAACATCAAGAGGCACACCACATATAAGAGTATGAGGTGTTATTGAATTTGAAAATTAGTAAATCAATTTTTAATTCCCTTCTAAACAGGGAAAACATTATTTTGGTTCGAAAAAAAGCTAATAAAATTTTTGACTATTTGTAACTGGTATGAGACTGGTATATTTTTGACCGAAAACTGACAATTGCCTATTCATGAAGCATCGCAATATTAAAAACACTAAATTCTTGTATGTAAAATTAAGAGCACAATGCCTAGTACTAGCTTCAAAGTCATTTTGAACCAGTTCATAAGGGGGTAAACGAATAGCATGTGTAGAAATGCTTTGTATCACCGCTCGATAATTATGCGGACGCAGTTAGACGTGCTCATACCAAAGCATGCCAATGAAGACCGAATTAATTGAAATAGACGCACAAAAACGGATGAGTCTCTACAAGAAAATACAAACATTAGGCTGGTGAGATTTCCTAGTTGGACTTATAGTTCAGTCTAAACCGTCTTCGGAGCGTTTGATATTTACTACTGAGGCGAAACCGTATTTAGACATATTTTTTTTTGGTTGTGGCAAAAAATTTACTTTATTTTTATTTAAATTATTATTATTTTTTGGACTTCTCTAACATTCTTTTGCATGTAATAAGCAGAGCAGACTCTTTTAAGCCGGTCGCTGCATAACACCATAACCTTTGTGCATATATTTGTGTATATATTGAGATGTTTATGTTCCAATCTTCCAGAAATTTTTCTATTTACCATTATTATCCTTAAACATGTTAAAGGCTATGCACGAAAAGAAGTCTGTATACGAGTATGTACATTTATTCATATGTATGAGTGTCTGTACTCATTTAATGGGAGAATATTAACTTGAATAATGTAGGCAGCCGTTTTGGCATCTCTTTAATTCTTGTCATGGTCAGAATTGCTGCCATTTCTAAATACCAACATAAAAGCCAACATATTTTAATGATATAAACATACTTACATGCTACGCAGCGTACGTTCGTACATATTTTGGAGCGGAGCATATCATGGCTGGGAGTGTAGACAAAGCCTACTAATTTGCTGATTATATTGATATAATGAAAATGGACGATAAAATGATGTTTTTAGCAGAAAATAAATTAAGCTTCGCTAAATACGTATTATGCGTAAAAGTGACGTCGGTATAGTGGCGCTATCTGGGAGGACTTGTATGTATTGATGGGCAAAATAAATGCATACTTATGGCTGTATATAAGGCATTCATATTTTTATCACGCTTCTTGAAGGTAATTTTGTGTATTTTTGGGCCATTCGAATATCTTTTGCTTTCTCAGAACTGTTTTTGGTAGCATTCAAAACAACTTATCTACGAAAGTGCTGTCTGCAGGTGTGTATGTCACTATATAGCCAATTTTCTTAACATTTTCCGGATAGCTTCATGAATATTGTTCCTATATAAGTTGGCTAAGATTCAAAATTTATTTAATTAGGACTTACAGCACAGTTATAATAACGGAAGGTATTTGAGATTCTAAGAGAGTTGCCACCTACTCAAAAGTTGAACATAAGGCCACTTTCATACAGGTTGAAAAAAAAGAAATGGAAGCCTTCTGAATAACCTAAATAAATAAATTTTTAGAAAAGACTTGCCACGTGTTTATGAAAATTCAGAATGAGAGAACCGCGTATTGAAAAAACTAGAAATTCATTTTTGAACACTTTCATTATCTAAAAGAGTTGCCAGCTCAGCAGAATTTAAAGTTTAGCCAAAAACTTAATTTACTTTAAAAATGGTAAGCATTGCATGTAATCCATTTTTTTTATCAAGAATTACTTTTGGCTGAAATTCAAAAAGTCTTTCACTTTTTTTCATCATAAGGAAACGCGATTATTATGGAACATGTAAATCTTCGCCATAATCTTAATAACCCCGCATCTTTTGCGAACGTTTACATTGTACTTTAGCACTCAACACCCTTTCGTAATTCATTATGTTCATGCTCCAGTGCAAAATTATCGCAATCAGCTTCGCTAACAACTAAAAAGCGCAAGTGAAATACAATAACAATACTATTGTAATTTAACTTTCTTTCAGCTGGAAATTTAATGTGTTTTCCTTGTTTTTAATTTCTCAAAAAAGTTTGACGGTAACGTGAGCAGCAATACAGGTAGAGCGTGAATTAAAGCGTTGCGTTGCGAGAGAGAGAAATGAAAATGGAGAGTATAAAGTGTACTTTGAAGCGGCAACGCAAAGGAAATGGTAAAAAGGAAAAAAAAAGCAAAAAAAAAAAATGCATAGAAATTAAAGTGCAGCAACGGAAACTTAAAGTGGGAAATGAAAGTAGTGAAGGACTTCCGAGTGGACTTTCTATTTCTTTTGAGACATAAAACCAGCGAAAAAGGGTGAAAAGGCTTGACGGAGGGAGAGAGACAGAGAGAGAGAGAGGGAAAGCGAAGATAAATGCATGAATGGTTGCCACATAACTTTTTCAAATTCACAATTTTTTCTTTTCTATTTTTCTTTTATTTTTATATCAGACTAAGTCAATGTGCAAGTGCGCCGCTGAACTTTATTGACGGTGGTCAAACGCTTTACATAAATTGGCCATAATGTTAAGCACCAGTGCAGCAGCTGCCAGCTTTCCGGCGATCAGCGGCATTCATACACGGGATATATTATATATATATATAATTAAATCACTGTCTTACTTACAACGCTTTTTGCAGATTTTACTGAAATTTACTGTTCCGTTCTAATAAAAAGTTCGTTCTTAAATTGAATACTTTTGCGGTATTAAACCAAAAAGTTCACTGTAAGCAGACAGTTAATGGGGTATTTTAATATACAATGTTGCTCGTCATCCATCTAAAAAAATTTATGTTCTCTTTAAAATAAAAGCTCTAAGGAGTCTTTAATGCAGATTTCTATTAAATATGAGTAATAAAGAAAATAAAATGCAATAATATAAAATAAAATAAAATAAAATAAAATGAAATAAAATAAAATAAAATAAAATAAAATAAAATAAAATAAAATAAAATAAAATAAAATAAAATAAAATAAAATAAAATAAAATAAAATAAAATAAAATAAAATAAAATAAAATAAAATAAAATAAAATAAAATAAAATAAAATAAAATAAACTTAAATAAAATAAAATAAAATAAAATTAAATTAAATTTAATTAAATAAAATAAAATAAAATAAAATAAAATAAAATAAAATAAAATAAAATAAAATAAAATAAAATAAAATAAAATAAAATAAAATAAAATAAAATAAAATAAAATAAAATAAAATAAAATAAAATAAAATAAAATAAAATAAAATAAAATAAAATAAAATAAAATAAAATAAAATAAAATAAAATAAAATAAAATAAAATAAAATAAAATAAAATAAAATAAAATAAAATAAAATAAAATAAAATAAAATAAAATAAAATAAAATAAAATAAAATAAAATAAAATAAAATAAAATAAAATAAAATAAAATAAAATAAAATAAAATAAAATAAAATAAAATAAAATAAAATAAAATAAAATAAAATAAAATAAAATAAAATAAAATAAAATAAAATAAAATAAAATAAAATAAAATAAAATAAAATAAAATAAAATAAAATAAAATAAAATAAAATAAAATAAAATAAAATAAAATAAAATAAAATAAAATAAAATAAAATAAAATAAAATAAAATAAAATAAAATAAAATAAAATAAAATAAAATAAAATAAAATAAAATAAAAAAATTTATGTTCTCTTTAAAATAAAAGCTCTAAGGAGTCTTTAATGCAGATTTCTATTAAATATGAGTAATAAAGAAAATAAAATGCAATAATATAAAATAAAATAAAATAAAATGAAATAAAATAAAATAAAATAAAATAAAATAAAATAAAATAAAATAAAATAAAATAAAATAAAATAAAATAAAATAAAATAAAATAAAATAAAATAAAATAAAATAAAATAAAATAAAATAAAATAAAATAAAATAAAATAAAATAAAATAAAATAAAATAAAATAAAATAAAATAAAATAAAATAAAATAAAATAAATTAAAATAAAATAAAATAAAATTAAATTAAATTAAATTAAATTAAATTAAATTTAATTAAATAAAATAAAATAAAATAAAATAAAATAAAATAAAAAAAAATAAGATAAAATAAAATAAAATAAAATAAAATTAAATAAAATAAAATTAAATAAAATAAAATCAAATAAAATAAAATAAAATAAAATAAAATTAAATAAAATAAAATAAAATGAAATAAAATAAAATAAAATAAAAATAAAAAAAGGAAAATAAATGTAATGAAATACGAATTTATCTAAAGTTTAAATCTTTTAGACAGTGGTGAATTTTTCTTTAATTAAAAATACCTTTTTGAAGTTGAAGTAGTTATATATTTATTATTTAAATTTTTCAACTACCCCACCATCGATTTTTAGTTATAAAACCAATTACTTGCAGCTTTTCTTTGATGTTCATGTGTTTGTGTGCGAAATTTATAGTTTTGTGTTTGCCTTTAGGTTATTGATGTGCGCTAATTTCCGCTAATTAGCGGTCATAAATGTGTTTTTAGACACGCTGGCTACTTACTAATAGCAGCCTGTGCTAATAATGATAAATTAAACCATCGGAAAAAGGGAGAACCTTTCGATATAAAGAGCAAAAAAAAAAGAAATGAAAATGAATGGTAAGAAAAACAAATATATAAAGCGGTTACAACTTTTTTTAATTTTGTTTTAATATTTATTTTTTGTTCTTTGTTAAAGATAAGTAATTATAAAACTCATTTAATTTTGTTGTTAAAAAGTTTGGAAATGTATAATAAATGAAAATATTTTATATAATTTATAATAAAAAGATATATATGGATTAATATTAATTAGAAATTGTTGCATGACTCCACAATTACAATTACGAGTATTATAAGATTAAAATTTAATAATGCAATTAGTTGTATAAAATTATGTAAATATTAAAATGCTTGTGGTCACATTAGGCATAATGATAAATTTATAAAATAAATAAATGTACTTATTTGAGCTGAAGGGAAATGTGGATTATTTGTATCAGTGTGAGTGAAATTAAAATTTTCAATTTTTTTTTACTAGAATGCGCAAAATGATCTTGTGGGAAGAATTTTTCTCACCAATCAAGTTATTAAAACAATTATATTTTATTTCAACTCGTTAAATTTTAATATAAAATTTTATTTATTGGTAGAGTAATGCTTTATGAATCACAATACTTACATTACTTTCCTATAGCTTATCCCTTAAAGCTTAATTCAACGTTAATGATAGACATTTCTTTGCACTTTCCTACACTTTTGCAATACTTAAAGATGGAAAAAAAAATTTCTTTCTTCACATTTGCTTTGTTTATTCCGCACACCCACTATACCTATTTCTCTACTTGCTTACACTTTTTCACAATTTCTTTCATTTCCCATTAATTACATACTGCTGTTGCTGCACAGCTGCTTTACTTAAAGATAATTTCACAGTAATGCATCTTTAATATACACAAACAGCCACACACACACACATCTGCCACTGCTACGTTGCAGTCACTATAGAAAACCGTTAAGTAAAATTTATGACCTTGCCGTTGGTGGCGCCAAACACCGAAAATATGGGTTTCGTTGCCCGGAGAGCTTGTACACCTCAGACGATTTGCACAGTTAATGAGTTGCATTATTTACACACTGTTTATATGAACGAAATAATAAAAATAAACACAGTTGAATAGTGAGATTATTGCCTTGTATTTCGAACTAACGAAGGGTTTTAGGCCGAAATTCTGGTAAAAAAGAAATTAAAAATTAATTTGTTTTGTTCGGCAATAACAAAGTTAAATTTAAGTTGATTAAAAAAATAAATAAATAAAAAACAAAAGGTTTTATATTCTATTTTACCTTCAAATAATATTTTAATTTATTTCGCAATGCTCACTTAGTAGCCTTCATCTCTATAGTAGGTTTGCCAGCAACAATTAACTCGCCTGCGCCGACTGAGTTTTTCATTAATATTTGTAAATGTGGCAGATGTGCGACAAACAGATTTATTGCTGACGCCATTGCTGAGCTAATGAACCATAAACAATAGCAACAACAACAATAGCGATAACAACAATATTAACATCAAAATCAACAAAGGTGGGCATGAAAAAGAAGTAGCCTTCGAATCTGTTAAATAGATAATTGGCAAGATAAATAAGCATTTGTTTACATAGCCATTATAAATATGTTAAGTACAAGGCTGGATCGTAATGATAAATTTCAGGTCAATCAAAAAAAAAAGAAAAAAAAATTCCATCGATTCGGTTGAAACATTTGGAAATATTATCTTTAAAGCATTTATCGAAATAAATTTAATCTAGTTTCTACCCAAAAAGAAATGCTGATGAAATAATGTTATATCGTTAACAAATAATGTTAAATCGTTAACAGAAAATGTTAAGTCGTTAACAGATAATGTTAAATTCTTAACAGATAATGCTAAATCGTTAACAGGCAATGTTAAATAGTTAACAGATAGTGTTTAGTTGTTAACAGATAGTGTTAAGCTGTTAACAGATAATGTTAAATCGTTAACAGATAGTGTTAAGCTGTTAACAGATAATTTTAAATCGTTAACAGATAATGTTAAACCTTTAACAGATAATGTTAAATCGTTAACAGATAATGTTAAATCCATAACAGATAATGTTAAATCGTTAACAGAAAATGTTAAGCTGTTAACAGATAATGTTAAATTCTTAACAGATAATGCTAAATCGTTAACAGGCAATGTTAAATCGTTAACAGATAGTGTTAAGCTGTTTACAGATAATGTTAAATCATTAACAGATAGTGTTAAGCTGTTAACAGATAATGTTAAATCGTTAACAGATAATGCCAAATCGTTAACAGAAAATGTTAAGCTGTTAACAGATAATGTTAAATTCTTAACAGATAATGCTAAATCGTTAACAGGCAATGTTAAATCGTTAACAGATAGTGTTAAGCTGTTTACAGATAATGTTAAATCATTAACAGATAGTGTTAAGCTGTTAACAGATAATGTTAAATCGTTAACAGATAATGCCAAATCGTTAACAGAAAATGTTAAGCTGTTAACAGATAATGTTAAATTCTTAACAGATAATGCTAAATCGTTAACAGGCAATGTTAAATCGTTAACAGATAGTGTTAAGCTGTTTACAGATAATGTTAAACCGTTAACAGATAATGTTAAGCTGTTAACAGATAATGTTAAATTCTTAACAGATAATGCTAAATAGGTAACAGATAGTGTTAAACTGTTAACATATAATGTTAAATCGTTTAAATTTCGGTGCGCTGTTAAAAGCATAGTATGCAGACATTTTAAAATTAACATTAACTATAAATTTAAATGGTTTTAACATTAACAATTTCATTTCGTTTCGATAACATAGCATCGAAACGAAACAAAATAATTTCGTTAAGTTTATTTTTCATATTAAGTAAAAATTTTGTTAATGGACCATCTCTGGTTTAGTATATGTACATACATACATTTTAGTGTGTTTATTTACTTAGACATTTATGCTTAGTTGATAAGATAAAATTGATTGCAGTGATTTAATTCGGTGCACATTGTGTTTGGAAAAATGCCTGAAATGTTATTTTGAGGGAAAAAACTACTAGTAATAAGCAACAAAAAAAAAAATGCAATAAATAATAATAATAATAAAAAGGTCGGTAGCCTTTATGCATATGTATAAACGGGTATGTACCTCCAACAACATTGAAAATGTGTACAGTCCACAAGTATTCACAGTGTCCATAGTACTTTTAAGAGCAAAACAGTTTTCGCATCAGTCACAGCTTTACCACTCATTAATAGCACATTTAAGTAATGCTCATAAAAAGTATATACCCGTATAAACAATGAGTGTATGAGTTTGTGTATGCCTTGAAATTTGTGTTCACTTTCTGTCCACTCTCATCGATTGATTGATTGATAGATTGTATTGTTAAAGCTTTTGAATAGCAGAAAATTCCTGCATTGAATATAATTTAACATAAGCAAATTGTTTGTATGGAAATCATTGTTGTTTACTTATTTATAGTTGAATTTATTACTGTGGCAGTAAAATGATTGCATAAAAGACCGGAAATGACAGTGAAACAATTAAGTGAATAAATAAAAGCAAAATATACTGTAATTAATATCTGTAAATATGTGTTAATCGATTTCTGATCGGCCGTGTTATAGTATAACAGAAGGGTGCTACTACTACTACCCAGCACCCCTAGTAGTAGTAAAATAGTAGAACCGCTGAGAAATTTCGGAAAATACTGCAATTTTTTATAACTAATTTTTTTTTATAACTAATTTTTTTTATAATTAATTTTTTTTTATAATTAATTTTTTTTATAATTAATTTTTTTATAATTAATTAAAATAAAAAGCAAAAAAATTGTAATTACCTGGTTTATAAGGAAAAAACAGGCACTGCCGCAGTTGGCTTTTTTTTCTTCTTACAGGATTATCCATTTTGCGGATTTGAAAATAAACGTAAATAAAATGCGTTTAAATTAATCTTTGCGTGAATTTTTTTTTATTACATTATTACTACATTATTCGAATGACCACCTCGCGAATTTGTGCAGAACTCGTTCCGTTTGAGTTAATTTTGGACCATTTTTTGGCACATATTCAGTGGATTCACAACCATAACTTGACGAATGTTGGCTTTAAAGTGCTCAAGAGATAAAAATATATAAGCGTAAACCCCACCTCCGTCACTCGCTTAAACAACTTGTAATATCTATTACCCATAGTACAGGCGAAGGCAGTTTAAATTCCAATTAAAAATAATATAATTCGAGCTTAAAAGTTACAGAAAGACTCGCTTCATTATGGGGTCGGATCTTGTGCAGAACAAACATCCAAACCGATAGTAAACCATTTATTTAATTGATATCGTACCTTGTCTCACAAAAAATAAAAGCTCCTTATAAAAAATCTATCATTCCTGAGGCGGTTTAAAGCTGTAGGTCCCACCTAAACTTGTGCAATCTCTAACTTCTAGATTAATTCTCTTTAAATACACACACAAATTTTGTGTAAAATCAGTCATCCAAAAATGTATGCATAAATCCATAAGGAAATTAAAATCATAAAATTAAAGTAAGAAAATTTTATTACCAACTCAATAGAACGGCAAGAAGGTGAAAAGGAAAACTCAAATAAAAAATATATTCACCCCATGAGACCAAGACAAGAAACATTATCACACTGCTAAAGTACATAAGTGTACACACACACACACATGTACGATTATTATAAGAATTTTCGCAAGCAAAATAGTCCCCTCCATAAGTAGTGTGGGAAAAGTGGTGAATTTTTAGTTTGCTTCACTGCTCTGCCGGAAAATACCGTAATGCGCAAAGCAATAAAATGGCCAACGTTGTTTTATGACAAATTTTATTCAAGGCTTCAATTTTTCATGCCGCTTTAATGCAGTGCCGTAAAATTAAATTTAAACTTTTTTTTTAACTTTTTTTTTTGGGTAACCTAAGCCAAGTTGGAGGGATTTTAATTAAATTAAAAGCATGTGGTGAAAAGTGCAAAAGGTTAAGAAGATGTGCTTGTTGTTGGCGCTAATATTAATAGTTTTTTGTAAATATTCATAACGGATTAAAGTTCGCTCGTAAAAATACAAGAAAAAATAATTTTTAATATTTAATAAAAAAAGTGTATATAAATAAAATTGTAATATAACATTTAATTGCTTAAAATGATGTTCATTTTATGTATGACTTAATGAAAATGCCATGCTTATTTTAAATTCATATACAAGTATTTATACACGTATATTTATGTATGTACAAATGGATTTGGTCAAATAACTCGCCGCAGAATTGCTGGTCTAACATTTAATTGCCATCAACAAGCCAAAGCCGCATAATTGTAATTATCTGCATTTCACTTGAAATTCCTGCCGCAGTATTTTAACATACATATACATACATATATAATATATCTGTTCGTATATTAAAATTGCAATTTCCACTAAAAGTAATTTGCGAATAATCTCGTCAACAAATATATATGTAAGAGTACGCAAAAAATATTAATAAATATTATGAATAAATTATTAAATTTTAATGCAAATAAAATAAAAGGGATATTATTTTTTAATTACACTTTGATGACGAACGAAAACCAAACTCATCACTGATCGCTCATCGGGACGGAGGCATGGCCATATATTAACATAGTTCAGCGAATCAAGAATAAAAGAATTCTCAATTTCTTCGTTAAACAAGTTTCTACTTATCCACGCGTTTGTTTTCACCATTAATCGAAAATTCACAAATTTTATAATTTAATTTAATTTTTCACTTGAAATGTTACGTATACGCAGTGGCATACATTACTTTGCTGAATATTGGATTCTTCATATTAGTTTATTATTAATTAAATGTTAGTATTAAATTGAAGTTTCTTAGAACTTAAAGAACATAAAATTTAATTCGAAAAAACTTGGCCTGTGTATGTATGTATGGCAAATTAGTCTTAAAGCTTCGCTTTATTTGAAATGAGCCACCTACATGTATGGTATACTCCAGCGCATTAGGCGGATATTATCGCAGATTTATTACAAAATACTTAACTCCGCTCTTGCATTAAATCCGCACACGCTGAACTGTTGCCTATCACCTTGTTGCACAATGGCCATTGGTGATTGTAAAATTACAATAGTACAAACAGTTCTTGTTTAAACACACACAAATATATACGTGTATGTACTCATATAAGTTCATAAAAGCCCGCACAAACATATATGTCTTGCTGAATGCGCACAACAGAGAATTACGCGCTGGACACCACAATATCTCCAACTGTTGACATTTACACAGGAGCTTGTGGATTTTGATTGGCACTAATAGCATATTTTGAGGTACAACTACACTGACAGTATTACTCAAACACACATATACATACATACCTATATTTATTCAGTTTATGTTGGTGTGTTTGCTTTGTGCTGTGATTTGAGGTACTGAATTCAGCAGCTTAGTTAAGTCGTCAGCTGTTCAGTCAAGTATTTGTTAATGCTACGAAAGCTTTGTTTGATGAGTGCTAAATGGATTTTGGAATTTGATCCGTTTAAACTGTAATATTAATATTTTTTTATTGGTAATTTCTTTTAATAGCACCAAAATTATGAAATTTTGGGGAGTTTATATTGAGGTAGCAAAGAGATGAAATGAAATAAATAATATATTTCGATTATTTAGATTTATACAAATTTTCGTTCGATGAATTTGTAACCAAAAAGAAAATCTACTTTGAATTTGAGTGTAAGTAATGAAAAAACAACTTTTTTTTTGGCTAAAGTTACTGTGAAAAAAGATTGCATCAAATCCAATTATTGACATTCTAGCGTCTTATAATAAAAATAAATTATTCAGGTTTACTCTTATTTAGCAAGTCATAAATCAATACTTTTAAATCTTACTTAATACTATAAAGAAAAAGAAGAAGTAAGAATTAGTTATAGTTAGTTAGTAGGTTACATATCAGATACCACTAACCTATGTACGTGATTTTCGAACTACTAACCCCGAAAGTTTAGTCAATAGTGGTGGTGTACCTCTTAATATCGAGTAAAGTTCGTTAAAATGGCAAAAAATGTAGTTATCGGTACTGACCAAATTTCGCGAATTAAAAGCGGGTACAATTTTGAGGAATTTTGCACCGCTGAATACTAATCCAAAGCTTACTTAGATCATACAATTCTTTTTTTATACTTTGGCTTTAAATAAAAAGAGCTCTAAAGATCTTCTCCGCCTAATTGAAAAAGTGAAACAAAATTAGGTCTATCAGACCAGTCGTTCTCATTTAATGAATTGTTATAAATTGTGTCACCACTTTTATCAATATCGTACAGATATATGTACGTTTTAGTAAAGCGATTTCGATTTCAATTTTTTATATTTTATTATTTATTTCATTCTTTATTAAATATATTTGTATGCATATTTGAGATAGGACACTTGAATCACACCGCTTTTGTTAAATTCACTACAGAATAAAATTAAAATTTTTCTCTCTCGCACGTGCACAATAGAATTCTGATTTCAAATCTTAACTTAAAATCAGAAAAACTTCATACAATACAACAGAAATTTAGATTAAAAATTCTTGATAACTCATGAAAAGTTACGTATACGCAGCGTAGTGCGTCAGCAGACCATGCTTTTTTTTTTCTTCGAGAGAAATCACTAAAATGCATTTTTTCTACTTTATTATGTAAAAGTTCTGCTTAACTTTAGTAAAAGAAAAATTTTTTTACAATTGCAACTGAGCAAAAAAAAAATAATAAAAAAAATTAAATAGAAATACAAAAACTGCCAACACAATGGTATGCTGTTTAACATAAAAGAAGTCTTAACAAAGCAGTAGAAAACTTAGTAAATATGCAACAGGCTTCGTAGGGGAAGACTTTGGCAACACTTGCAACAAATGACGCACATTAAAAAGCAATTGCCGTTAGTTGCACTCTCGCCTTCAGAGCACGCAACGCGGAGCAGCGCAGGGCAGGGCAGCGCAACACCTGCAACTGAACGCGCGAAGTCAACCAAAGTCTCAACGAATGGACGAAACTTTTTGCCGTTGCATGCAACTTGCACTTGACTTGTCAAAAGTTGGCTGTTTAGTGGCGTTTTTCTGCGATTTCCTTGGAAGCGCAGCTGGCTGGTTGGCAGGCTGGCGGTAGGGCTGACACTGTCGTCTCTACAGCAATGACAATGGTGGCAGTGACTGGTGGCCGCTTTTACTGTTTGACATTTTTTTTATTTGACTTGTGTGTGCGTGTGTGTGTGTGTGTGTGAGGCGAAAGTTGTGACACAAACTTTGCTCAATACAAATGACAAGCGTCTTCCGGTGGCAACTTCCGCTCCCACTGACTGCTTTCCTGGCTTGACTTTATTATTTCTTATAAATGCAAGCGAGTATACCATTATATATACAAAAATATATTTAATATGTGTGTGTGGAGAATTTGATGAAGGAAAAATTAATGTGAAATTTAATATACGCGAAGACTTTACTGGATCTGATTTTTTGAACTTTTGCTTATATATTTTTTAAAGCTGCTTTTGATAGCAGCTGTTGTGCGCTGTGCTTTTTAATTTTTTATTTATTTTTTTTTTTATTTTTTTCTTGTCTTATATTAGTGGTGTTCCATTTTGCTTAAGTTGTAGAATTTTTCTTTTGGGTTTTTCTGCTGTTTAATAAATTAATCATGGTAGAAAAAATTGGTTAAAAATATTAAAAAATTGTTTGGTAATTAAATATAATTATAATAAATAAAATTAGAGGGATTGATTGCCCTAGAGAATATTATTTGAGGCAAATATAAAATTTTTTCCAATGGAAAAGGTAAGTTTCGAGCGCTGGATGACTGAGTCCTTCATAAAAAAGTAATATATGCAGCTCGTTTTAATTTACACAATTTCTTTTACCGTGTTATTTAGGATGCAAAAGTTTCCCAAGGGGTTTTCTAGGCCTCACCACTC
This sequence comes from Ceratitis rosa, assembly GCA_037013455.1. Lineage (NCBI taxonomy): Eukaryota > Metazoa > Arthropoda > Insecta > Diptera > Tephritidae > Ceratitis > Ceratitis rosa. The sequence goes on from JAWMAG010000041.1 coordinate 3,946,837, forward strand.
CTTTTTTGCTTGAAAGTAAAACCCCCCACCGATGAATAGTTCTTGACAGATGACTTACGCGCCTACCTTTTTGTCCAGCTTTAACCCATTGATGAAGAAGTTAGTTATTAGTTGGTAGGTAGGAAGCTAAGGACTTGAGAACACAGACTAACTTAGCACAAACTTTAAAATTTTCCTTTGAATCTGCCTGAGCTCAATGTAGGACAGTCAAGTAGAAGAGGAGCATTTTTAACCCCTTCTTGATCATTCATATTTCAGTCAGCTGTCCAGACTTTGTAGGTGTTGAGATATTCACTATTTGTTTTTTGTTCCATCTCTGTGAAGACTGATTTTATTTTTTCTTCCTCATGAGAACAGAGAATAGTCACCCCCAAATTTGTGTTTTAAAATGTGAATGTGATTAGAGTTTACGTGTAAGCAAAATAAATAATATAAAACAAATATATGTACACTCATACTCATGTTTCTTACCACAAATATTATTAACCTTCAACAATTCCAAAACTTCCATAAGTTTGCATATAAACAATATGAAATCTGTGCGTTGATAAAATTTCACTAAAAAATTTGAAAAACGATGAAACTTTTATCACAACAAATGTGAAGTGTAATAAATCAAGGTTACGTGTTCCCACAAAAAAAGATAAATAAAAAAAATTAAAAAGAAAGAAAAAAAAACATTTTTCAGCACGTAAACCCAAGGAAATTGAAAACTTTCACCAATCACGACATACAAAGCACCAAAGAACAATGCCAGAAATTTGTGATAAAATAAATAAACGAAAAGAAAAATGAAAAGAGAATAGCAAAATAACAAAGTGACACTTACTTATATGCATACATATACAATACATACATACATACGCATACTTGCATAACGCAACAAACCACCTGCATATAAACGCCTATATACATACATACGTGTATGTATTTACGTGTGTTGTACATGAAAGTCTTGCGTTGGCAGACAGCGCCACAGACGCTTGCCTTGCCTTGGAAAATGCAAAATAATTTATTTGAAAAGTAAAACAATGTCACGGCAATTTTGCATTAGTTATACTTGTTGTTGTGTTTGCAATATTTACAGGCGTGGCATATTCACGCGCGTTGAACAACGGTATGCAAGCACGCAAGTGTAAAACAACAAATATGCCATGTTATGTATATTTATCTATAAAGTTATATTATATACGTATGTATGTACATTTGAATTCTTGTCAAAACTCACGTGAATTTTCATAACTTGTTTTTCGGTGGGTGTTATTCTTGTTTTTGGTGTTGTGTTGTGTCAAAGTGCGCCGTTGGTGTTTGGTTTAAATTTTATTCTTTTCAAAAATTTTTGTTTTCTCAGTTGATGCTTACGTTTAATGCACAGTGGTGGAGGAATAGGAAAAAATTTTTCAAAAATTCAATATAGATAGAAATGGCACTCAAGTGCCACAGTGATGGAGCCAAAAGCTATAAAAAGAATTTAAATAATTTATATGTATAATACTTCTGCTGCCATATTCGATTTAATGATCATTTTTCCTTTTCACAGTTCAGCCATCAGTTGAAGCCATGTCTTTTTCCAGCTGATGAATGAAAGCCTGCCATTTTCTTTGCTTCCACCGACGGATATCGCGTCGAAAACTTTCAAAGCTGGGGGTCTTTCGACTATGCTGACGTCATGACCAAACCAATTTATTTGCTGAACTATATAAATAACTTCACATAACTCTTAGTCCTTATCCCACCATCGTCCACGGTATTCCCTATTTCCATACGCAAAGCAGCAGATATATAAAAAAAAATTCGTTTCTTTCGAAAAATTCTTAGATCGCACTTATTTTAATACCCGCTGAAACGATTTTCAGCCGAGGTCCTCCTTCACTGGCTGATGATTTCCTATGAGGTGGCTTTATTTCAAGTCGGAAAGTCAGAAATATACTAGGAGGGCTTGACATTCCGTGACAAGGGGTGATCGCAATGAGAAAAATTAACTTAATTTTTTATTTAATTTAATTTGTTTAATTTTTGATGTTGGTATAATTATGATTCGAACCTTGGCCATTCGAATGGCAGTAACCTGTAGGCAGCCGCCTTTATGGTATGGACTTTTTGTGCTTCGAGAAATGTCTTTACTTTTCCTGTTCAATCCACTCGGTGCGATTCTGCTTTTGATTTTAAAGTTGATATTGTTAATGGAGATAGACGGAATCCACTCTGGTTTTGGTCAAGCTTCGGCAACTGGTACCTTTGTTATTAATCCCATTCCACCTTGGAGTATTCATAGAGTTGCTGACGACCACTTAGTTCATCTAAAAAACCTTGCATGGTCCATTGACACCTGATCTTTGCTGGTTAAGAACGGTTGCATACTTTTGTCAATTCAACATGGTGGTCTCAGTCGTGCTTATAACCTTGGTGTATACCCACATACGCACAACACCAGATACATATAGGTGAATTTTCTGGTACTTATGCTTTGGGTCATTTATCCATAAACCTTACTACTCCGCGACAAATTCCTTTGCTTGGAAAGCAGCTACAGAAGTGGCAACATCTATACACTTAGGCCTGAGTGGGGCTACTGTCTATCTCTTTCGATGCTAACTTTGAAAAATTATTGAGGAAGGCAGTTCCCAGACATCGAAGTCTAGCTGTATCCAAAATGGATCAGTCGCAAGATAAGACCATTTTCGTAAGCCTTCTAGCTTCTTTGGTTTAATTTTATCAAAAATTATTCTGTCAAGACCTATATTCTCAGAGAGATGTTCATTTAACCAGTCCAATGCTCATCCAACTTAGTCAAAAAATTTCTAGACTTACTTTAAGTCACAGTGCGAGCCTATCTTATGCGGCCTGCTCATAAGCTGTCATGCAAAAGTCAAGAACAAAAGGCATAACAATGCATTATTTATTGGGAAAAATCTACTTTCTGGCAATATTGTCAGTCTTACAGTTTACCTCCGTGATCCATGGCTAGGATATCATTTCAGATACAGTCTGATGTGCTTGGTCATCTCTTGTAGTGAACTGTGATAGTTCAGCACATTTTCAGAGCTTATTATAAATGAACATATTAACCACTGCCAGACTATCACTATAAGTAATGCTAGTCTTGCCTGTGAGTTTGGACTCAGTCTAACCTGCAGCCTTCAAAATAATTGGAATTTTAGCTTAAAAATCAGGGCAATGATCGAATTTCGTAAAGGAGAAAGCATCCACCATGGTTTCTTGGGGAAGAAAATATCCGCCAACACTTCCATTGAGCTTCCATACATATGTATTTATATGTATCTCCAGAGTGTAGTGTTAAATATATCGTTTTATTCTTCCCATCTGGGGTCATATAGTCTTTCGTCATACAGTTGTTACTGGTATTAAGTGCTCAGCAGCAGCGTTAGGCCCAAAGGTAAAGTGTTTCGTTTTGTTCCGAATGCACCGCTTATGCTAATCAGCGCTGATCTTTGGAATTGGTTTCTTTTTAATGAAAATCGACCCAAATTTTCTTCATGAAATTCTTCCAGTTTCGTACCATTGTGCAGAAAGAAGTTCTTTTGAGTGTTGGCGTGTGTGTGTGTGTGCGAAGGTGTTTTGAGTGCTTCAAAACTTTATTGTGCACCTACAAAATCCGCTGATCCACCTGCAAGCAGCGAATTTCACACGTACCAATGCACATAAAGTACTCGTACACACAAAGTCAGCTCAAGAGAGCCAAGCATGAGATGTAGATTTTTGAACATGAATATTTCTACGAGTATGTATGTAAGTATGTATTTTTGTATGTACACGTATGTGTGTTTGAGTTTCGCTTTATGTTATTGAAGAATAACAAAATTTCAAAGTTGTTTTAAGTGAAAGGTTCGAGCGAATTGGCGGCTTAGTGGGTGGAAAATTACGCTTCAAGTATTTAGATATGCTCGTACATATATATATATATATATGTATACATATATATAAATTATGTACGTGTATTATGGCATTATATGAGCAACGTTTACAGTTTACAAATCACTTGAAGTACAAATTCACTAGATTATACATGTACATGGATATATGTATGTAGGTAGATATGTATTTACCTATGTATTGCACACTGTGCGAGTATATGTCAGTCATTTACATATGTACACACAGCTCTGTCAACATGCAGATACAATTTGTGTTTTTATTATTGCCCGTTGTTTTGTTTCGGGTTTAGCAAAACGCTGCATGTTATCATGTCGCGAGCTTAAAAGTGTCAGCGGATGCGGAAAATCCGACAGTTTCGAAAAAAAAAAATTCGCATACGTGTTGTGCGCTCAAAACAGCTGGAGTGTACTTTTGTTCTGCTTTTAGGACTTTGGAGCAGACGTTGCCAGGGAAGCGCTGTATGTATGTGTGAGTGTACTGATGTACTGATGTATGTATGTGCACATGTAGTGGTTCAACTAATGGAATTTAAACGACGTTGTCAAGTTATTAGGGCATATCAACATATTATTTAATCACAACTACGTGGTGTTGCGCGATGTTGACGGTGAATTTTATTTTCATAACGTAAATTTTTGATCATATAATTTAATTTAATATTTTTCAAATAAAATAGGATTTAATAAAGGGAGAAATTATGCACATTTATTTACTTTAAAAAATTCATATAATAAAATATCATGAAAACCTTTGCTTTCTTTGTTGGTATGGGTCTAACGAAAGCCAATGCCAATAAAGCCGCCGAAATGATTGAGCAGGAAGAGCTTGAGAAGCTGGCTGACAAGGGCAATGCTTGAGACTTCTAATGAAAGAGACGGCTACTTACAAAAGGTTTGAAGACCGAAGCAGACTCTTGCAGGACCTAGAGGGGTGATCTAGCGACGGATGCCCAGAATATACTGAATTTATGAAGGGAACACTTCACCAGCCTGCTGATTGACAGTGAGAATAGAACACCCGAAGATAGTGAGCCCGAAACTCCAATTGATAACGATGGAACAGACGTTCCGCTACCCGACCATGCCGAAGTTCGAATAGCGATTGTCGGCTTAAAAAACAGAAAAGCGACTGGGACTGACGGCCTACTGACAGAGCTATTCAAACATGGCGGTGAAGAACCGATCAGGTGCATGCTTCAGCTTCTTTGCAACATATGGTTGGATGATTGGAACCTGAGTGTGCTCTTCCCAATTCACAAAAAAGGCGATCACACAGTCTGCGCTAACTATAATACCATATAAGGTCCTATCAAGCGTATTGTGTGAAAGACTAAAACCTACCGGCAACAAGCTGATTGGACCTTATCAGTGTGGCTTCAGACCTGGTAAGTCAACCATTGACCAGATATTCAAAATGCGCCAAATCTTGGAAAAGCCCCGTGGAAAGAAGATTGAGACACAACATCTTTTCATCGATTTTAAAGCAGCCTTCGACGGCATGAAAAGGAGCTGCCAATACGTTGCTATATCTGAATTTGGTATCACCGCAGAACTTATACGGCTGTGCAAACTGATTTTAAGCAACACTAAAAGTTCCATCAGAAGTGGGAAGAACCTCTCCGAGCCGTTTGGTACCGCATCGTTGGTTCTGCTTTCTCCAAGCTTGACAAAGAAGTGAAGCGAATGGGTCTGTTAGTGAACGAGGGTAAGACGACCACACTCTACCAAAATCAAATATCTATGAAATCTAAACGTTAGCGGAGGTATGGAGTTGGGAATGGCGAATACCGTAGCCAGGGGAATGTTGAGCTGTATGAGATTTACGACGCCATTGACATAGTTGAACGAATCAAGAAACAGCTGCTGTGCTAGCGATATCATGTAGTCCGGATGGATCAGAATACTCCAACTTTTGAAGTTTGCGATGTAGTGCCATCCGGTGGAAGCAGAGGAAAAGGAAAACCTCCACTCAATTGGAAGAGGACCAGGCTGTACTTGTCATCTTCAATTGGCACCAAACATCGAAAATAATGTTACTTATTAAGAATGGTGGTTTGAATGGATGAACTTTCGCTTTTCTAGTAAAGAGGCAAATCTCGGGGTTTTTCCAGGCTTACAGAGAGTCCTTGTATCTCAGTCCAATCAGATACAGTAGCAAGTCTTTCCGCCAACACGTCTGACCCAGTAAAGCAGCAAATGTTCCACCGATACAGGATGCTTTAAGCGGTTTAAAGCTTTTAAAAGCTCTTGTCACCATTTCAACGTGAAAGCTGAGTAAGACGCTCGAAAGTTTGCATGTTTTCTTACTTACACGCTTAACACAGAATTTATCGGTATCAAAGCATTTGGCTTTGTGGAAGACCCTTCTACGGTTGCTCCTGCAAGTGGATTTCCACTTTCATGGATATCACCTGGGTTAGCACAGAAACCTTGAGTTAAGTTGATACGGTTGCTGATAAGGCCGACCAGCTTAGGCCTAAAGGCGCATTGTCTTACCTCTGTGAAGTAATTCTTAACTTTTCATATGTACGAGCCATTTCGTGTGTCTTATGAACGATGCAATACTGCCTATACCAGCCATTGCTACGTCAACCAGGCAGTCAAAGAAGTGATGTTCCAGTAGTGTGATGCTTAAGGCTGGACAGTGGCAGAATCCCATTCCAACAGTGTCTAGTTGGCAGGGCTATTGTTGAATTAATGGTGAACCAGTCTAGGTAGATTATATTCCTTGACCTTTTAGTGTCCAGGTCAGGCCAAAGCTGTCTAGCCATGTTGCAAGTTCCTTCGTCAAGCTGGCGTTGGCTGCTTTGTTGAAAGTCAGCTTTAATTGTAGTTAGAATGGCATCTTCTCTTCGCTAGCTCATTCACCATACAGTTGGCTGGGATGTCGCCCAGGGAAAAAATTTTACAAAACATTTTCAATCTTTTTTTTTTGCCCCTAACTATCGTGGCGATAATATACAGATGTCTATAGAAAGTTCAGAATCACATCACGCATGGATCGTTGGACATAATTTAATGGTTTTGTAACCCCTGCGTAGTTTTATCAATTATATTCTCTTATGTATTATATGTATTCCTCTGATTATTGTAGATGTAAACTCTAAATAAATAGCCCTAGTGTATGGTTGTATGCATTGAAATGAAGTACATATTTTTCTGAAATAATAAAATTTAATTAACTTTTCAATATTTATAAATTTTACTACTTTTTATATATATGGTATAACTGTGGAACAAGCATCTCAATGTCTTGATATCGTACGCACTGTCTATTCACATCAGATTTCTTCAAGATCTCAAGTCATACCAGTATTTGCCCAGACAATAACGCTTCAAACAAGCCATTTCAATAAAAATAAAAGCATATTCACGAAAATGTTTGCTGTTCTTTAGCTTAAGAGAGATTTCATATACATACGTACGCACATACAAACCTTTGTGAATTTCTAGTGCAATACTATTGTGAAATAAGTTTGATGCTTACCATATAGACATAAATGGAAGTTTATATAACAACGTATATATGTACGAGTATAAACAAAAAATAAATACTTGAAAAAATAAAATAATGCAAAATCCTGTCTCAATTCTTCACTCGCACTTCGCACTATTTCGTTTTATATGACTACATACTGGTATGTTTGCAGCACTTGGAATTTTTATTGCGCTGGCAGAGTGTCAAGGATTTCGCATGCCACTAATGCATTGCGAACTTATCGCTTACCATATAATGGAAAAATTGTGTAGTTAAACAGGAGCATATACATACCTACGCATATGGATGTATGTAAATAGTTTAAGACACTTTAATGTGAGTGTAAATGCACGAATGAGAAACTTTCATTATGCTGGCATAAAAATCTCATTTTAAGTGATCTTTGAGAGCTTCAAGAAAGCTCATAGCCCTCATTGTCAGTAGATATAAGTTCCCGAGATGTTACGAAATGTTCATCAAATTTATGGTAATTTTTTAAGAAGTAGAGAAATGCATAAAACTACAATTGGAAAGCCTTAAATAGTTTTTTAATCTTTAATTTAAATATTTATTGTTGCAAGTAACTTGGTTCGAGTTCAATGGAAGTTTCAAGAAATGAAAAAAATATTAAAGCTTGCGTGGGGAACATAAAGAGCTTATTTTGCTTTACATAATTTTCTTGCATCTATCTTAAGGACACTTTAATATTTAAATTTTACCACGAAGCGACCGATAATCGCAGCATATTCCAGAGCGCTTGAATGGTATATTCGTTATAGAATTCACCAGGCCAAAGTTTAGAAAGACATACTTAAAAAAAACTTATTTAAACTGTACGCCAATCTGATCCACACCCTGCCAGCAGCTTTCATAAAAAACAATAATTATATTCGCCCAAATTTATTTACGTATTTAACTTTTATTTATTTTTTTTTCATTTTCTCTCCATTATACAATTACCAATTTTATTTTGCAGACTATTTTCACAACCAAACCAACATATTTATAGCACTTTTGTGGCTGCTTGCTCCGCTTTATGGCTGTGGTTATTGAACTTGAAAACTCATAACGATTTAGCAACAATGACATTTTTGGTTGAATTATGAAATGCAACAGGCCAACAACTGATGTTTAAAGTGATTTAACAGACATTTCATTGAGTTATTAAGTACAATAATAAAATTTAAAATATCGTTAAATGAAGTGCTGCAAGCTTACAACTTTTCATCTATTTTAATATATTATAAGCATTTCGCAGCTTCATCTTTAATTCATAGCAAAATTCGTCTGGGTGCGACATGACGTATACGCAACATTTAATACTACAAAAGATGCCATAAAATATTTATGGTATATTCTATGGCAAAATCAGACGACGAGTGGCAAATGCAGTAAAGATTTGAAAGGAAATAGCAAGAACTGGAAATACGTAGTTCATATTTTTTTTTGCACTTTGAAGAAGTAGAAATAATTCAGAAAAAGAAGTAGAAAAGTAGCGAAAAAATGCGTATACAAAAATAGCAACTGTGCAAGGCGCAATGTTGATTTAGTACAACCCACTTGCATTAAATAACAGTGTTGCAGACATAAATAGACGAATATATTGTGGGAGGTTGCAAAATTACATTTTATACTTTCGTTAGTTTATAGTAATTATTCTGGTTTTCTTTTTCTCTAAAATATTTATTAAATATATATATAATTTGTATGTTAATAAATAAGTAATACTATAACTAATGGAAATTATATCTATTACAACCTTATAGTTATCAAATTCCGCCCCTAATTAACTACACATTACATGCGCCTTCAATGCTAATACAAAAATATGTAATTTCCACTTTCGATTGTGACCTCAAATATTAGTTTATCAACGCCAGCGCGTGGAGTGAATCTTTCACCTAGATTGTAATTATTATTCCACACATATCTTTAATCACAATGTTCACAGCAATTAGTAACATTAACGCAAACTCTTCATTTTTCCCAAACACAAAAGTCTTGTCGGAGCACATCGTCGTCGCCATACGTCGTTGGAAGACGTGTGTGTACGTGAGCGCCGGGTGAATTGAAGAGACCTACTGCTCAAGGCCAACAACTGTCTGTCAGCAAACCAGCCATTCAACAAACGTTGACACATTTGTGCTATGATTAACAAAAACCTAGACGCCATGAGCGTCAAAATCCTTGTACTCATACACTCGTACTCGCTCGTTGATGGCAATAATTAAGTTCTTGGTACGTGTGAGTACGTGTGAGATGAGAATATTCTTCATTAAGACCGACTGACTGGCGTCTTGAGTACACCACACTACTTACTATACTACTTATACTTATACGAGTATATATATATATACATATACATGTTATGTTTAAATATTTTGGTTGAGTTGTATGTGTATGTATGTTTGTTTAGTTTTATTTTAGATATATATGTGCATGTTAACATAAGCATGTTAACATGTCTACCAAAGAATCAAAGCAAGATTATTTTTGAGGCAAAAGTAAGAGTTTTTTAATTTATGTTAAGCTAAACTAACCCAAGCCAATTTCAAAACAAGGTTTTTTGTTAAATAAATCCTAAAAAAAATATGGAAGAAATATTTATTTCAAAAAAGGCTGTATTTAAATTGGCTTTGAGCTAAAAAATCACAAAAAATATATTTTTTTTTTAAGTTTTTTCGAACACTCTAATGTGCACGCGCCTGCTAGGCTGTCAGCAACAAGTGCTTTAAGTTTTGAAAATTTACGGTTGAGTAATACATGTAATACATATATATGTATATATATATGTATGTATTTAAAGTGCCAATTTTCATTAAAATTGTCATTAAAATTTCTATTTTATATTTGAAAATCTTGCTTGTTTATTAACAATAAATCTTAATTGATTGTGTCTATTTTAATTATAATTTAAACTTAAGGATTAAACTATTTAATTAAATTTTTTATTTTCTAGGAGAAGCTGTACTTGGATACGCAAAGATAGTCGAATGTGGTAAGCATGCATGTATACATACATATATATTTAATAAACTTAACTATATGGCAGAGAGTGTGTGAGATGCGTCAACCAACCCATATGAAGCTTTGGGTAAGGGCTTAAAGAGCGGGAGCTTTGAAAGAGTTAAAGGTTAATGGGCTATTTTTAACAATAGGGCACAATACAACAACAACTACTACTACTACTATTACTACTACTACTACTACTACTACTACTACTACTACTACTACTACTACTACTACTACTACTACTACTACTACTACTACTACTACTACTACTACTACTACTACTACTACTACTGCTACTACTATTACTACTACTATTACTACTACTACTACTACTACTACTACTACTACTACTACTTCTACTACTACTACTACTACTACAAATCCAAAAACAACAAACACAACAACAACAAAACAACCTCAACAACAACAACAAAAAACACAACAACAACTTGTACAACATTATTCACGAAGATACCTCTCCAAATGGTCTCAGTCTGATTGATTTCACAAAGCCCCATTTATTATAGATTCCTTTGCAAGAATAAATCAATCATGGTATTGGGCTACCACAGGCTCGGCAAACTCGAAGGGAGATTGACGATGTTTTTATAGACAGAAGACATGTCTCCAATGTTTTAGGCTGGAGTACTTTTCAGGGCCTTAACAAGAACTTACTACCTATTCATCGGTTTCTAAGCCTCCATATACAGCAATTTCCTTCCCATGCATTAGTTCTAATTTCTCCAAGAAAATTGTTAATCATATTCTTCTCACTACACGGTCAAGAGTATAAATAGAGAGGCTACCCGCCTCTCAGAGAAAGTCAGTCGTATGAAGGTCGGTATGTCAGCTTTGCTTATACACAGCACCCGCTGGGAGTAAAAGGGGAATAAGGAAAGCAACTGATGAGATACACTGAGAGAAAATTCAAAGAAAAAATTCTCTTGTAATCTATACAGTTCTATTTAAAGTCTTTATTTGTGGCTTCTTCTTCTTACGCGATTATAGCTATTCATTTCTTCTTTTTGCTATTTCTAAGCATTCTTTTTTCTTCTTATTTATTATTTCCCTTTCATTCAAAGCGTATGCTCCCACTTTTACATAAATATTTGTGACAAACATACGTTTACTTAAAGTTTTAGCAAAAATTCGGAAACTTCAATCGTTTATCCTTTGCCAAGTTCGTTGTTGCTTTTGCTTTTGCCAGTGGGCAGTCACAAAGTCAAGTAAAAACTTTCCACGCCAAAGGCAAGTCAAAGTATTCACCGAATAACGATCTCTTCTGAATTAGCAAAATTTAATGGAAATACTTTTGCAATTCAGCTAAATATGATGACCGTTAAACCAGCGAGTATGAATAGAGTTCAGTGTTTCCTTTTTATTTTAGGAATTAGATAAAAGTAAGAGATATGAAATTTGTTTTTCTTCCACTTATGACAACAGTTGCTTGGTTGGTTTTGTGATTTTGGTAATTTTCCAAAGTTACCAACACATTAGTACGATAATAATCTCATATAGCAATGTTAGTTGTACTTCAAATTGTTGGTTTTTGGACAAAGTATTTCTGCTATATTAATAATGTAGTAAAAGACACGGTGTGAAGTTAATTAGGAAACCAAGAGAAAAATATCTGCAATTTTCTGAGGGAACTTTTAAAAGGAAGTTTTGCAATTGACCAAACTAGGATTGCCGGTACCATGGAAATTCGGTACTTTTTTTATATTTTTGGAATTATTAAATTTTTCTCTAAATTCCTATCGCTATAAAAAATGTAATTTTTCTTGGAACATACAAATATCACCTCTCATTGGAAAACCCTTTATAAATATATGCGTCTTGTCAGCACTGTTTTGACTGTCCAGGGTTGGCAGGTAGTCCCCTTCAGCTAAACTTCTGATTCCAACCTGGCATTAATTGTACTGTCTGCAAGAAACCCTCGGCCTGAAGCGCTCGGCCTTGGCCAACAGGAAGGTAAATATATTTTATAAGGATAACGCCAGACCACACACATCGATAATGACTCGTCAGATGTTCCTTGCACTTAGTTTTTAGATTATTATGCATCCACCTTATAGTCCAGATCTTGTTAATGGCGAATAATTTGGATGAGAAAAATTTGGCTTCAGGAAAAGCCTGCGAAGGTCGGTTGCTCCAATGTTTTTTACCAATACATTTATACTTTACATTTTATCAAAGCCTTAATTTATGACTAATGAAAACCCAAAAACAAAAACTCTGAACCTCCAAAAAGGCATTTATGAAAAGAAATTTCCCAACCAATGCAAAGGTGAGAAAATTTCAGAAATAAACAATAGCATTCCTCGGTATTGCATAAATATTCAGTCAAGTTGGCATAGCCGTTGGTTGTTACTTCCTCAATTATAAGTTTGTAAATATGTTTTCCACTGGTATACAGACTACCTACCACTACTACCTACTACTACTACCTAAGCAAAAATGACCAAACGTATTTATTTACAACTACAAGTGTATTTGCCAGTTTACAAAACTCTTCATCTTACCCCCAGCTGCTTTCAGTTTAGCTAGTTGGCTTTAATAGCATCACCTGCTGTGAGCTTTCCATATTATCCTTCAGCTGTGTTTAAGTTATTCATCGTTGTTGTTGGTCGCCGGTTGGGAAATTTGTTTGCCGTTAGAAAAGTGCGTTCCATATGCAACAAACCAACCACTTTCTGCGGTTTACTGCTTTCTGCTTTGCATGGCTTACGAAATTACTTTCCTCAATTTTTGAAGTAGCTGAAGTAGCTTACGCTCTCTCTCTGCTTATTATCTTGGAAGCGCACAAAGGTAGTGGAAGATTATTCAAATTTAAGCAGATTTAAAGAAAACAAATAAATTTTGAAATGAAATACGAAATTAAATATAAAAAAAATTAAAATCGTTATTAAAAAACATGTATTACTATTATTTTATTATTATTTTAGTCCGAGAAAATATAAATTTTCTAATTTTTCTCGTAAAAATGAACTTTCAACACTTTCATTTACAACAGCTCAGCTACGTACATATGTATGTATATATGTACCAGTTTACTAGTGGCTTGTGGTTTGGTGCAACTTGTTCGTTTGGCTCGTTAAAATTAAATTTGTAGCACAAACTGACTTTCATGCTTGTTTGCCTCTTCATTTGCTCATAAAATTTATTTATGTACTAACGACGAGTTGTGGACAGACATTGATGGGGGAGTGTAGTAGTAGTTAACCAAGTCAAGTTGCAGTTTCTGTCTGCTGTGTGTGTATGTGTGTGTTTTTCTTAGTGGTTTTCCAACCAGTGCCACTGTCAATGCTACGAGTATTGCTACAACCCACTGCTGTATTTTTGTATTCCTTATAAGTTGCCCTTAGCGAAATTTCAACTTCATAACTGCTGCTTGACTTGGTAGTCAACCAAATTGCTCTTTTCGTGATGTCAAGTGGCTGTGTTTGTAAATAAATATTCACCGTAGTATATGTCTGTATGTCTGAAATGTGATACTACATCTTAAATGAATTTCCGCTCGACTGCTTCTAATTGTCTCAGCCTGGCTTGTTTGGCTCGTCGTTACCAAAAATACTAGATTTTGCTCTCTGCTTATATGGACACAACAATAACTGTAATTTTTTCCTTCAATTATCAACTTGTTTGCCATCAAATAATTTTTGACTGATTCTATAACAAAGTTTGTTGGTTCTATTTTTGAGGTTATGCGTTTTCTGCTAAATGACTCAGTCGGAGATGCTTATTTAATATATTTAAATAAAACAAATTAAAATAAAATAAACTAAAATAAATTAAAATAAAATAAAATAAAATAATATAAAATAAAATAAAGTAAAATAAAATAAATTATAATAAAATAAATTAACATAAAATAAAATAAAATAAAATAAAATAAAATAAAATAAAATAAAATATAATAAAATAAAATAAAATAAAATAAAATAAAATAAAATGAAATAAAATAAAATAAAATAAAATAAAATAAAATAAAATAAAATAAAATAAAATAAAATCAAATAAAATAAAATAAAATAAAATAAAATAAAATAAAATAAAATAAAATAAAATAAAATAAAATAAAATAAAATAAAATAAAATAAAATAAAATAAAATAAAATAAAATAAAATAAAATAAAATAAAATAAAATAAAATAAAATAAAATAAAATAAAATAAAATAAAATAAAATAAAATAAAATAAAATAAAATAAAATAAAATGAAATAAAATAAAATAAATTAAAATAAAAGAAAACAGAGAAGGAAAAAATAAAAGTAAGTTGAAGCAAGATAATAACAACTATCATATTTCTCTTGTGTGTTTTCTTTCTCCCAAGAATAACATTTCCGTTGTCAATTATTGCCATGAATTATATTTCTCGTTTTCATTGTTGCAAAGGACTGCGAAAAACCTTTGTTGGACAAGTCCCAATTGGCTCCACGGGCTGCTCGAATATTTCAATTGAAATTGAGTCGCTTTGTAGCAGAATAAGACTCAAGGCTCCCCAAATACTCAATTCACCACCCAATAATGATTTAATTGTCCAAAGCAACAAGCATTCAACAAGAGACGTTTAAAATTTGTTGAAAAAACCAAGAAAAAGAAGAAAACGAAAATTGAAGAATAACCAAAGAAAACAGACACAATGAGCATGCCAATTATTTTAAGTGGCCACTGACTGTGAAAATTCAAATTTAAATGTCTAAGTGCTACTTATGAGGCTATTTAAATATTTTCTTTGTAAAAATCGGAGTGAGTAAGCGTGAGAATATTGAAAATGAAGGTATGTGGACAATTTTGTTGTACTTCAATATTGAGTGAGTCTGAGTACTCAATGGAATGAAAAATAATTAATATTTTCTGCCGAAAATAAAAGTAATAAATAAATAAATATTTTTTCAGAGATTTTCTGAAACAAATATTTTTTTTTAGGTGGACGCTTTCATTTACAGCTACTTCATTATTCGGGTACTTCAACAAAAACCTTCCAAAATGGAGCCTTTTCATTAATTTTTCATTAAAAAATCCATTTTTTTAGAAAGTAAACCTTACATAACTCGGCAAAATTACGGAGCAACCGCTTGCGAGAAGCAAAAGTATATAAAAAGGACCAAGACTAAAAAGCTCAAATGAAAATACAAACTCAATTCCATATCTTTGCTAAGTAATTATAATTTTTGAAATGAAATTATTTTTCTATTGTCAGCATTTTTTTTACATTAAAATGTTTTAAAATTAATCTCCTTATATTACTCCATACTAATGCTGGAAATTTTAATTAAAATGTTTGTCCTCAAGCAAAAACAAAATATTATTGTGGACATTGAAAAATAAGCAAACTTTGCCCTGTCAAATTGGAAACTAAAAGCGCGCATCAACTTTATGTGGACATAAATATGTATATAGGAGTATGTGTTTAGTGTGGTGGCCTTCATAAGCTTTAGGCAATTTCCTTAACTAAAGCAATTTAATTTCAAACAAGAATGCCAAGTGAGCTGTCACTACTTTTTTATGTTGCTTAAGTCCGTGAGCTTTGTGTCGTCCAATTTCTTTTTTATTTACAAACAAATATAAGATTTTCATTTGCTAGCTGACAATCCAACAGGCACACTTATTTTTCTTTTATAGGCATGTGAATATATACATATGTATATATATTTATTTAAGTATTTTTTTCTTTGCTCGTCGCTTTAAAGTTAGTCGCACAGTCTGTGCGCCAAATGGTCGGTCAGTTTTGTGAAAGCTCACACAAACGCTCTACTACCCAAAGACTTACCAAATGCAATAACAAAAAACAACAATAAAGGACATGTATAAAAAAAATGTCTATCAGACCAACACACATATATACGCACTCATTCAGATCATGTGAAGATGAAGCGAGCGCAAAAAGAAAGAAAGCATTACTATCATTAAGTGCGTCCTTACTACTGGCTATATACGAGTACATACCCATGTATGGTGTGTGCATGTGTTGACCGCTTGTTTGTTTGTGTTATGTGTGAACAAACGAGTAAATTACTATTTCATTGCCTTAAGCTAAGTATGTGTTGCTGATGAAGATGACACACGCGCGCCAATTGCTTCTTCTCTGCCCTTAATTTTCCACAGCGCCATTGAAATGAGAGGGTAAAAGGCATTGGCAGTTTCAAATAGACATGCCAGTGATTACTAGAAATAAGCGCTTAACTCAAAATTTAATAAAATTAGTTAATTCCAGCCTGGTAGTGAGTGTAGCAGACTCTTTAAGGAGACCGTCTTGAAATTGTTCATCTCTTTAAGCAGAAATTAATTATCAATTTATCGAGCAAATATTTATTACAAAATTTTTTTTTGAAAAGCTTCACTAACTATTTTTGCCTTAATAAACTTTTTCGAGGCTTGTTGAAAATACAAGTAATGAGCTTTTGCCTTGAAAGCACGGATGCTATGAATGTATACATAACTACGACTATGCTCACTGGGGAGAAAGGTTAAACTCTTAAGCTGGATTTATTAAAAAAGTGAAATAAAATAACCTCATTTCTAACACCACTTTTATCTTCTTAAGAAACTGGGTTTCTTAAATTTTTCTACTATTTTCTTCTTTATTTACTTTGTTTCTTCACTACATTCCATTCATTTGTTTGTTAAAGATAAATTTTAATTTGTTGATCAAACAATTATAGGTAAAGTTCTTGGGTCAAAATAAGTGTGATAGAAGATATTAAAGAAAATAAAATAAAATAATATAAAATAAAATAGAATAAAATAAAATAAAATAAAATAAAATAAAATAAAATAAAATAAAATAAAATAAAATAAAATAAAATAAAATAAAATAAAATAAAATAAAATAAAATAAAATAAAATAAAATAAAATAAAATAAAATAAAATAAAATAAAATAAAATAAAATAAAATAAAATAAAATAAAATAAAATAAAATAAAATAAAATAAAATAAAATAAAATAAAATAAAATAAAATGAAATAAAATAAAATGAAATAAAATAAAATAAAATCAAATAAAATAAAATAAAATAAAATAAAATAAAATAAAATAAAATAAAATAAAATAAAATAAAATAAAATAAAATAAAATAAAATAAAATAAAATAAAATAAAATAAAATAAAATAAAATAAAATAAAATAAAATAAAATAAAATAAAATAAAATAAAATAAAATAAAATAAAATAAAATAAAATAAAAAAGAAAAAACTAAAATAAAATAAAATAAAATAAAATAAAAAAGAAAAAACTAAAATAAAATAAAATAAAATAAAATAAAATAAAAAAGAAAAAACTAAAATAAAATAAAATAAAGTAATTTAAAATAAAATAAAATAAAATAAAATAAAATAAATAATATATTTGCATGTTAGCAACATAAAGTGATCATTAAAATACTTCTTAATTTTATACTTTTTGGTTTGAGTAGTTCCTCATTTTACTGATGATTTTTTAATTACACTTCATTTGCCGGCTCTTTGCTCTGCTCATTACACATACTTCAATTTAAATAAGTTTTGGATATTTTTCTGCTAAGCGTACCATATATTAATAGATAGTGTGAGATTTTTTTAATGTTAATTTTGTTGCAATTAAAAATCTAAATGCGTCTTAAATTAGCTAATTTAGCCCCTGTGTGAACAGCACTGAGAATACCAAAATTTGTCTGAAACTTTGTTCTCATAAAAATTTGGATTCTTTGGTGGCTGTACGGAGTAGAAGGTGTCCCAAGTATGATTTTTTCATAAAAGGTATTGACAAAAAATATGTATACAATTTTTTTTTCAAGTAAAGTACGCGTTGACAACGCCACGTCAGTTAAAACTAGTTTTCACCGTTTCCATATTTCCAATGAATATGATAATAAGGAAATATATTTATCTATTTTAAAAATGTATAGCATATACCATAAGGATTATTTTAATCTCATTACAACATCAACTGGTTTTGAGACCCAAAAAAAAACATAAATTTTAGTTTCCCATACAATTATCTTAACCCTTCTATAATACGTCCTGTAAAACTCTATCTTCCACGAAATTTACAAACAATTAAATTTCACATTAAATCTTATTTCTTTTTTTTAATTATTTTTTTTTGCTCTTTTGTTTCAATAGTAGCTGTCGTACTTATTTTGAAAAAAAATATTGTCCCTTCCCTTTGTGTTTTCACATTTTTCCATTCCCGCCACGAAACAAGACATAAAATAAATGATGCTTCAAAGTATCTCTTTCTTTTGTACTTATTTCGTTCAGCGTCTAATTGGCAGAAGCATTAAAAAGCAACGTCTACGCCTGTTAATTAAAAATATTTTCATTTTAAAGTAAATACTTCATTAGCTACTTAACCCGGAGCGTGCATTCTGTGTATTTACTAAATTACGAAAATATTTCAAGAGGACCTCGCCAGGCACTTTTACTTATGAACACTTCATTTGTTGGAGGTCAAAAACCTTGTTGGTCATTTGTAACAACAATTGTGTTAATGTGCAATGTATACAACAACAATAACAATAGAGTGTCATCAGCTATCAGCCAATATGAGAGCACTAACAAAATGTTGTTCGTACAAGTGCTTAAAGTATTTGTTGGCTCTTTAAAAGTGTTGTTGTCATTATTATTGTTATGTGTATGAACAATAAACGTATATTTCTCTTCATTCGTGCTTCGTTTACATCAATAGATTGAAATAATTTGCGGAATGTCAAAATTAAAGCCGAAAAATATGTCATTGGAGTGGACATGTCTAAGGTTGATCTCCAAATATCCCTTTGCCGTCAGTCTAATCGACCGACATGTCCATTTTGTTCGATTTTGGGCAGTAAAATACATCACTGGCAGTCCAACACGTGCATCCATCATATTAATGTCTTAACTTCAGCTTTATTTACTCACAACGATACACACAAGCAGATATAAATATAAACATACACATGAATATGACACAAATAGTTTTTGTTTGAGTTTGTATGAATTTATTTGTCCTGCTGTCATTTCCCTAAGAATTTATCTTTGTATTGTATTTTCTTCTATGAGATAAGAAACACATATGTATGTATGTAATTACGAGTATTATGGGTAGGATTCTTTATTACTACTGACAACCGGACAAGGTCATAATTAATATTGGTCATATTCCATATTAAAGCAAGAAGTTTACCAGAAGGATATAAAAAGTTGTTGTTGTAATTCCACACTGCAGCAAAAGGAAGGAAAGAGTGTAATCATGTAGCACGTGCCTTTGTTAAGACCCATTAAATTTATGTACATATGTGTGTCAAATAATACATAAATATTTATACAACCACATGAGGAATATTTGAGAGAAAGTAATTAACTCATTTGTAATTCAAAAGAAAGCAAAAGAAACTAGCTTAACTAATGTAAAAGAGAAACTTATAATTGCTTCACCCTACCACATAAAAGAAAATTTAATTAAAGAAACCAAAAAAAGTAAAATAAATAACAAAATTAAATAAAATAACGTAAAATAAAATGAAATAAAATAAAATAAAAAAAATTAAATTAAAAAAAACTGAAACAAAATAAAAAAAAAAATAAAATAAAATAAAATAAAATAAAATAAAATAAAATAAAATAAAATAAAATAAAATAAAATAAAATAAAATAAAATAAACGAAATTAAAAAAAAATAAAATAATATTAAATAAAATGATAAAAAATACAAAAAAATAGGAAAAAATTAAAATAAAATAAAATAAAATAAATTAAAATCAAAAAAAAAAGAAATAAAATTAAATTAAAAATAAATTAATATTAAATAAAATAAAATTATAAAAAATGCAATAAAATAGGAAAAATTAAAATAAAATAAAATCAAATAAAATAAAATCAAATAAAATAAAATCAAATAAAATAAAATCAAATAAATAAAATTAAAACAAAAAAAATAAAATCAAATACAATTAAAAAAAATAAAATAATATTAAATAAAATAAAATGATAAAAAATACAATAAAATAGGATGAAATAAAATAAAAAATGTAAAATAATATAAAATAAAATTAACTAATATAAAATAAAATAAAAAATAATAAAATAAAAAAAATTAAAATAAAATAAAATTTAAAAAAATAAATGTACATAAAAATATATAATGATATTAAAAATAATTGAACGAAAGAAAATATAAGTAAATTAAATCAAAAAGTAGAATAACATTAAATAAAATAAATTAACATAAAATAAAATATATTAAAAAATTAAGTAATTTTCAGTTTAATTTAAATTAAGTTAATAAAAAGGAAAAACAGAAAAATTGTATCAAAATCTTCCAAAAAATATGTACAACACTATTATTCACAGTTTTAAACCGAATTCAATTCACTCTGCGGCAATATTTTCGTTACAAATGCAATTGATGTCATAAATTTTTGGGAGCTGTAAAGTACAAATAAATTTCAACACTGTAATAAACAATATATATGAATACAATGCAATGGTATATGCACACCTGGTTTATTTTTTTTTACATTAGAAAAGGTGTTAAGCCACGTTTGAGTTAAATTACACACGCATATACATATAGATATTTTTGTGTTTGCTTCGCTTGTGTTATAAATATGCAGCCATACAAGTGTATTAAGCACATCGTAAAAGTAATGCATCAATATCATTATTACTAGTAAAATTGCATAAAGTCGAATTGTAAAAAATGCAAAAGGCAAAGTCATAAAATCTGAGTTATGGTCAAGCGAATATTAAAAATGTCGAACTGAAGCAATGAAGGGTTTAGTAAATGATTTAAAGTTTGCTAGAATGTATATTATTTTTTTCTATGCATAAATAAGTTTGATAAAATTTCAACTTATTAAAGTACAATTTCAAGAATATTAAATAAATAAGTTCAACTTAAATTTTATATTAAAAAATGGAAAAAGTTTAAATTTTCATCATTTCTATTCACCAGCAAATATTGCTTTACGTCCAACTTGAAGACCAACTTTTCTGTAGCCAAATATTATTGCCCACTGCCTTGTGGTCTTTTGGCAAGGCAATCAAAAATTTCAAATTAAATGTCTACGAGCTAAATATGTAGAAAGAGGCCAGAGCAACCACTTAAATATTTACATTGAAACAGTTAACAGTGCCGGTAAGTTCGATGTTGGCGTACAAAAGCAATAAACAATAAACTTTAAATATGCAAGAGTTCATTTCGAAAGTTAAAGTGAAACAATTAATTTCAATTAAATTTTTGTTATAGAGAAATTGTAAATTTTTCGAGTGTAAAGAAAACTAGTATGTTAATTAACATTTTATTGCAATAACATTTATTAAATAAAAAATGTGAAAAAAATATTTAAAATTTTATCATAATCATTAAGTGGTTAAAAATTCAAATTACGGTAATTTTGAACTATTTTGGTAAATAATGAGGCCGACTCACTATACTTTGGAAGAGGGAGTTTAAGGACCTGACCGCAAGCAGCCGCATCTAAGCTATTAAGCAAGCTCATTGTGCTCCCCGTGTAGCGCACTTCCGTGAGCTTGGGGCTGGGTGTATGGTGGAAGATGTGAAGTCTCAATTGGCTAAACTATAGTTACCATTCTATGGTCTTTTTTTGAGGCTAATGACAAGACACTGCTTAGTGAATTAATAATGAAAAAGCCTAAAAATGTATCTTTTGAGACAAAAGCATATCCTTAAAACGCGTGACAGCTTACTGAATCCTGGAATCGATCAGACTCAACTTCTGAAGAGACAACCAAAACTATTATTAAAACCTCAATTATGGGTGTTTTAAGCTTCATTAATTGCACTTGCACATACATATATATATCCACGAGTACATGAAAAATGCAAATCCGCAAAGCATACGTCCAAACAAAGAGCACATCCCTTAGGAATTTTGAACACGTTCGGTTAATTTGCTATAAAATGTAAATTTTATTAACACTTTTTCAGCTGAAAGTTGCCAACAATTGCCAGCAACATACCGGTCTCAGTTTATTACAATGAATTTCAATATTCGACATCGAAACAAAAGTGCAAATTAATTACTTATACACAGAGGAATTGAAACTCACAACAATGTAAGCTGATTATATATTCAACACACACACATACCTACATACATTAGCTGGAAAATATGGTAATAGAGTAGTGCAACATCTGTTGAAATTATTGTGTTTATTTGTCATGAACAAATATTCAATGAAATGTGAAAGTGAACAGAATTTTAAAATGGACTAAACTATTTATTATGCCTTTTAAATTTTGGGGTGATGTGTGAAAATCTATATGTAATCGAGTGTTAATAACATGTAGAATATATATTCCTAGGTGAGATATCCAACTAGTCAGGATAAAATCTAGTTTACGAAAGAAACATTTGGATTTCGATGGATCCTAACAAATGTACTATAGGTAACAGGGTCGATGGCGGAGTTTACTCAAAGGATCTCTCGGTATCTGTAAATTCTTTCGTTTACCGCCTCACTATAGTGTTATTTCAGGTGGAATTGGTGGCTTTACATGAGGCTGTCAATTGTCTCAGCTCAATGGTGCTCTCTGGTAACCCCATCCATATTTTTTCGGATAGGCAGGCCACTTTAAGAGCCCTGGAATCTGCCACAAATACCTTAATTTGATGGTTAAGCAGTTCTCTTTGAGCCTGGTATGAGTGCCTGGACACAGTAACATATGAGATGGTGGACGAGCTTGGAAGAAAGGGCACTTCCTCCCCACTTTCATCATCATGCAAGAGTGGGGCATACCGCTCTCCACTCAGCTGAGACAAGTTGAGAGAGTCATTAATTAAATATTCTAGTTTAAGAGGAATAATTCTTAATACAATGTGGCCGGAGTGAAACAGAAGAAGATGACATATTTCAATGGAAGGCTTGCAGAGCGGTTGAGCATACTATCTAATGATTTCTGCAGAAGTTTCAGACAAGAAAAAGAACCTGAAATCTTAGGGAACTTCCTCTGCGATTGCTCTGCACTCTTGAGGAGTAGGTTGAAGCCTCTGGGGCTGGCAACCTTTAGAGACATGAGTGAGATAGCGAGGCTAAGATGCGACGAATGCTCAGTTTTGCAAACTACACACAATGGTTTGATTATCGGCTGCGGGTCATCAAGATCCTCAGAGGTATCGCAGCAGAGTATCGCTTCTTTGGTGGCCTAAGATGGACTACACTTCAAAGTCATTAAAAAAGTGATTACCACTGTAAATACAACAAGTGTTCAGTATGTATCAAAGGATTTCTTCCGACGATGTTTGGTTAGTTGAAGTGGCTGCCGGGCATCGGCACATCTAGGCCCCAAACGGGTCCATTGTGATACCATTGAGAATCCCAAAGACCCCCAGCCGCTAATCGAACCATTGAGTGGAGTAAGCTAAACTGACCAGTTGACGCATCTTAGCCCCGCTATCTCGCTCAGGTCTCCAAAGGTTGCCGCCTCTAGAAACTACATCCTACTCCTCCAAAAAGTTCCTTAACGTTTCCAGAGCTTTTTTCTGTCTGCAACTTCTGCAGAACAGACTGCGGGGGTGACAGTCCTTGGCCGGATAAAAATATCCGGGTCGTTCCGGTATAAAGTCCCGATTGTCGCGAGAACTATTGGATTTGAGTCGCCTCTTACGACAGGCATGCCTTAACGCCGGTAAATTCTTGAGCCCCTAATCCGCAGGGATAGACCGCAACCTCATCGTACCTGCTGGTTTTTTGACCCTTTCGAAAAAAAATTGTTTGTTTGCAGTTCACTGTCGGCCGAAAATCTTCGTCTCCGTAACTCCTTTATTAAATTAGAAAGAATAAGTGAAAATGTCACTGAGAGCCAGGTCCAGCCGGAAGGGTGGATGGTCAATTTCTATAAATCCAGCAGCTGTTAAGGTACCCTACGCACCCGAGCGGTGTAAGCGGATGTGTTGTCTTGTGGAAACAGCACTCCGCACGCTAACTTGCCACGTCTCCTTTGTACGACTGCCTCACGCGCCTGACTCAACAAATTAGCTTAATACTGGTTGCACGTTGTTGTTCCTTTTGGCAAGTAATCAATTAATAATATTCCCTCGCAATGCGGTTGCAAATTTCATCCAAATCATCTTGACACAACTCCGAAAAATCTTTGCAACTTTCCAATCGTCGCTGCTTGTCGAGCGGTGTGAGCATTCGCGGTACCCAAAGCGCATTCATTTTTTTCATATTCAAATGTTCAAGCAAAATCTCTCCAACTCAATCTTGGCTAATTTGTAATCCTTCTGATATCTGCCACAATGTATTTCTTCGATCAGCCAGTACTAATTTTTCGACTTTCTGAATATTTTCTGCGGTCACGACCGTCACTGGGTGCCCCGGGTGGGGGTTATCTTCACAGATCTCCCATCTTTGCTGAAACAGGCGAGCCCATTTTTTCACCAACCAGTTTCCGTTGGCAAAGTTTTGTTGCTTGTTCCAGGAATGAAATTTTAATGAACCCAAAAGAAAAGTTGTGTTATTTATACTAGTAACGAGATTATGTGTCATCCCTAGCTTACTCTAGTTTATCACCCGCCCCTCGTAGAAATATGTACATATATATTTAACACGATTTTCGTATTTTTTGCTTAACGCAAAAAGTATCAAATGTGCAAATAGCCAATTTAACTGTCAATGCCAATTGCTGGTTGAGGTTCAATACCAAATGCCATTTACGCAGTCAAGCGTTAACCCAAGTACTTAAAGTTAAGCTTTTAGTTACATCGAAAAGCGTGTATGAAAAGGAGCTAAAACATATGTATTAGGCTAATGTATGTATGTGTGTACGAAAATTCCTAAATTTTTTTTTTTGAATTCAAGTCACGTTTATTTCTAGTTTTTCCTACTTTTTTCTACTTTTGATTGGAAACTCAAAATTTAAATTGTAAGAGTTTGAAAATATGCACACACACACCTATACATTTACACATATGGTTACAAACATATACATATGTATACCGTCATTTGTTATTCATGTATTCTAGGCAATTGCTTAAACGATATTCACACGTTTTCCTCCAGAGCAAAATAGACAGCAGCGTGAGAGTGTGAAAGTTCAAAGATTATCGAGCGTGTGTGAGCGGGTGTGTGTGTGAGCGTAAGAACTGAAAACTTTTCACCAGCGCAATCAGCAGGTGAATCAGGAACAAATTGTTGCGCAAGTGGCGGTGGCTACGAGCCCAATTATGCTTTCTGGTGTTGTGCCGCTGAGCATATATACAGATATCGTATATACATATATGAGTATATAATACAAATACGTATTTGTTTTTCATATGTGTGTTTCGCTGGTGTGAGTTGGGTAAAATTAATATCGTTATGTTGCAAGTGTTGAGCATGTGTAAGAGACTATTGAAAGTTTTCGTGATATGAATTTATAAAATGGATTGTACCAAATGAGCTGAGAAGTTGGCGATTAGCGACAACATATTTGTATATCGACGTTATTTAGTTGGACATATGTGTGTGTGTGTGTGGAGTGATGTGTGAATTCAACGAATTTCCGCAGTGAATTCTGAAATTCAATAACTGTCATATAAAGGAAGCTAATAGACTTGTTACGCAGTCGAAAATGTTGCTCTTCTGGAAAATATTTATCTAAATTTATAATTTCTTTATATCAAGTTGAAAAGCTCGTTGAGAACGGAACAGGTGATCCGAGTAGAGGTACTTTCTTCAATAGCCTTTTTTTTGACAGATCACGCGTGAGTCTTGTGGAGCTGTCATGTTAGTTTGGATCACTATTGTTTGGTATTTTATCATGGAAAGACTTACGCCTAAACAACGTTTACAAATCGTTCCACTTTGTTACGAAAATTCACGTTCTGTAAAGAATGTGTTTCGCGCGCTTCGCTCAATTTATGGTGAACATAATTGGCCTACTGAACGTACTATTCGCAACACCATCACCTATCTTGAGATCCAGCATTCACTATTGCATAATATTCAACCGAATAGGTCACGTCTAGCACGCAGGGAAGAAATTATAGCGCTGTAGCTGAGAGCGTACACGAAGACCGTGGAGAGTCGATTCGGCGCCGTTTGCAGCAACTTGGACTGACGCATTTTTGGTCGAGATCTTATGTTGAAAGCGTACAAAATGTAGTCTGTGCAAGAGCTAAAGCTGCTCGACGTTCCAAGAAAACATTGGTTCGCTCTATCGACTCTTAAAAAGTTCTAGAAAGATCCGACGTTTTCGAGCCAAATTTTGTTCAGCGATGAGGCTTATTTCTGGCCCAATGGGTATGTAAACAAGCACAATTGCTGCATTTGAGACAAAGAGCAACTCGAAGAGATTCAAGAACTGTCATTTCATCCAGAAAGAACAACGGTTTGATGTGCTTTGTTGGCCGGTGGAATCATCGATCCATATTTCTTCAAAAATGATGCCGGTTAAATAAGTTCTATTGATATCGTCATATCATTGTCAATGCAATGGACTCGGATGACTAAATTCCATTGCTAAAGGCTGCGAACACAAGTAAAAATTATTTCCTTTATGGACTTAACAACATGCCAAAATGTCTGTCGCCAGGAGGACTTTTGAATTTCCATAGCCATTATTCGATCTAGAAAACCGATTACCCGAACCCGAACATATACGAGTACATACATACTCTTCAAACATATGTACTGTTGTGATTAGTTTTTTGAAGCTTCCGCAATCTGAACTTGTGAAAGGGTGCCGGTGATGGAGGTCGTGGAGGTCGAACCAAATTTTATTTCTAATTTCTCTTTCTTCTATATGAACTACTAAAATAAATACCAAAGAAGTTGGAAAACTCCAAAAATATCCGAAGTTTGAAAAAAAATTCACTTCAAAAGGAAAACTCCTCATTTATAGTCTCTCAAACGCTATAAAACCTCCAAAATGCATTCCATGTCTCAAACTTTAAGCCATTATTACGAAAATAATAATAATAATAATCTCATTTAAGTTCGCCGCTGTTCATAATTCAATGGCAAGGTAAAGTTCCGTCAGACTTTGCGATGGCAAGGAAATGAATGTTTGCCTGGCTAAATAAATAATTATTTTCTTTAAAAGCATATAAGCTATGTAGAGATCAACAGCTTTCTTCTATGATTTACTTACATATATATTTCTATGCCATAATATTTTGTGTAAGTCTATGCAGATACACACACATATATACACACCAACCAAAGCTACAAAAGCTCACTCGAAATTTATATTACTCATAAACGGACTGTTGACCTTTTCATTTTCGTCTTGTTTATTTCAATGAAAATAATTCAGTTATGTTTGCATTTGTATTAGTCGTTTTGCCAACGCAAGTAAACGCATAGTTGGGATTAGTGTGGCTTCAACGCCTGTGGCAGGCTGTGAAAAATGCCAGACAAACTGTGAGAAAGTGTTGGTTACCTAGCGACACGTGTAACTGAAAGGTGGTTGGTGCAAATGGATTTTTATTTATTTATTTATTTTTTAAATAATCAAAGGATATACAAAATTTAATAATAAAGAATGTGAAAGAATTTGAAAAAAAAAAAAATATTTTAATGAAAAGGGATTAAAATAAATGAATAAAATTGATTTTAATTATTAAATAGTTAACTAATAGTACTTTAATTGTGTGATTTTGTGAAATGCGATGAAAAAACCATTCATAGTGAAGAAACATCTTAGGCTCATTGTAAATAAAAGACTAGTGTACAGCGTTTTGTCAGAAAATTACCGTAAATTATTAATAAATACGAAAAAGAATACAGAGTTTTCCAATAACAGCTGTTATTTTTATATTCAAAGAAAAATTTAATTTTTTGAGATAAATGTTCACATACCAGAAGTTTTGAAAACTAGTTTAGATTTTACCGAAAAATATTAGTATAATTCTAGCCTATGGCAAATTAGTATATTTTTGTCCTTTAAATACTGTAAGAATCCTTTTATGATTTCGTATTCAAAATACTAGTATTTAACTAGATATTTTGCTTACTAGTCTACCCTTCCCTGTAGGGTATATGTATATGAAAAGGAGCTAAAACAAAGGAGCATATGTATGAAGCTAATATCTGTATGTATGTACGAAATTTACTAAATTTTTTTTATTGAATTCAAGTCACGTTTATTTCTAGTTTTTTCTACTTTTGATTGGAAACTCAAAATTGTAAGAGTTTGAAAATATGCACACACACACCTATACATTTACACATATGGTTACAAACATATACATATGTATACCGTCATTTGTTATTCATGTATTCTAGGCAATTGCTTAAACGATATTCACACGTTTTCCTCCAGAGCAAATAGACAGCAGCGTGAGAGTGTGAAAGTTCAAAGATTATCGAGCGTGTGTGAGTGGGTGTGTGTGTGAGGGCGTAAGAAATGAAAACTTTTCAGCAGCGCAATCAGCAGGTGAATCAGGAACAAATTGTTGCGCAAGTGGCGGTGGCTGTGTATGTATGTAAATTACTAGCTGTAGCCCATACACATTGAATGTATGAGTGAAGTGAAACATGTAATATCTTTTTATCTTAATTTTATTTATTTACACTTGTGGGTATTCAAAATTTTTGATTTTACCATTGACATTGGTCCATTTCCCGGAGAGAAGAGTATTTTTCCTATTTATTTAAGCAAAAATCTATCTATGCACCAAATTGCAAGTAAATCGAACCATAAAAACGATTTGTTTTTCGAATAGGTCAGTCCCTGGTCCACTTTCCGAAATTTTTTTTCTTCGTAAAAACCTCGCCAGGAACCATAGAAACTATTTGACGAAATTTCAAGTGATTTGATTTTTACTGAGCGCTCAGTTCTCTGAGTTCATTGAACACATTGTTATCTCACTTCGAAAAGCAGGGAACGTCACAAATTTTCTAATTTAATCTGCGGTTTGGGGGCTCTACAATTAACCCGATTACAGCAACAACAACAACAACAACAAATACCTCTAAGAGGTTTTTTTTTAATTAATATAATAGCGTCCCAAATTTTTCTTTAGATTTTAGGATAAAAAAAATCTATGTTTATAATAATCCCAAGTACCTTTTACTTGAAATTTTATTAGATTCTTTTCATGGTTTTCAAAAAATTCTTTTGTATGATTTGATTTACTTCAATCTGTTTAAAAAAAATATTCATATTCATGTTTCATTGTAATTAAATTGTGAGCTGATATGCTTAAATAAATGTTTTTTTTTGTTTGATGAAAATACACCAGGAATCAGAAACAGGTTCGATTTACTCGAAATATGAACAATATTTTTTTTACAGGAAAGAGATTGTCGACAGATAAATAAAAATTGGTGTTATTTGGATATAGATAAGCATAGCTCGTGCGTAGGTATGTCTGGTTCGCCTTTTCATTATTCTGCGACCGCGAGTCACAAGCTATTCTTTTACGTTTAACTGGGGTGTGAAGAACAAATGAGAAACTATATACATATATCTATCTTTCTCTCTATATCTCTCTGTCTATCTCTCTCTCTTTATCTCTGTGTCTATCTTTCTCTCTGTCTATCTCTCGCTCTCTGTCTATCTCTCTCTGTCTAACTCTCTCTCTCTGACTATCTCTGTCTCTGTCTATCTCTCTCTCTCTGACTATCTCTCTCTCTCTCTCTACATCTATTCCTCTCTCCGTCTCATAACCCACGGGTTGCGGAAATTCACTTGAACACCAAATTCCTGACCTGCCTGCCGTCGCTTAAAGCAAGCCAAAGAAATTAAATCATCCAAAATGTTAAAAAAATTTTCTATAAATAATTTTTTGTACGAATTTATTATGTGATTTATCAAATCTATGGTTATCTTATAAATAAAGTGCTCAACCTTACTAGAATTCTCACATCTTCGAATTTTAGAGTTATTATTATTCGCTTCGCATAAGCTGAGAGTCAAAGAAAGAGCCAATAGAGACAATACTGAGATACAAAGCGAGTAAGCAGCCAAAAGTGAGAGAAAGGCATCGGCTGATATATTACAATGCTAAGAAGTATAGATCAATTTAGAGATCTTTTTCGAAATTCTCAAGAAAACGTTAAAGAATTTAGAAGCTTCCCTCAGCGATAAATACCCTTTATTGTATGAAATTTCTTCTACTCAAAGTTATATTCCCAAGCCATAAAAGATTTATTTTAGTACGGTGTATTGTAAAATAAATTTATTGTATTTTTTATATTATTAAAAAAAAAAAAAATTGGTGTGTTGCCATTAAGCCAGACACAGGTCAGGTACTTTTCTGGGCATTGCATCAATATAATTTTAATTTAAGCAACCGAAGCAAGTTTAAAGAATTAAAAAAGCATTTATGTTTTTTTTTCTGTATTTTATTTATTGTATAATATTTTTATACTTACAAATAGCACAACCATAAGTTTACAATATGTTTTGCAGTTTTCATACAATATATAAATTTAGGAGTTTAAATATTATATATAATTTCATTATTCAACTTTTCGATTTTTTTTTGGATCTTATATCCCATTTGAGAAATCGTATCTTTTAATTTTAATAATAGAATCTCAGTCTGATCTGATGTATTCTCGTTCTTGATTGCTTCCTTTCGAATAGTGTCTAAGCCTTCTGCAATTTTTTCGCTTGATCTCACGTCAACGGTTAGTTGCGCCATTTGAGACTGTTTGTAGTCATATGCAAAGTTCTCTTGTTTATTTGGAACCAAGTGTAAAGGCACCTCATTTAACGACATCTGAGCAAATTTTTCTCTTAATAGCTCCATCTCTTCATTCATCTCCTCTTCAGGGTGGGGAGTGGTTTCGGTTAGAAAATCGGTTTTGCTTTCGAACTCCTCCACACTCAACATTTCAATGTCAGACTCATTCCAAGTGTCGTTATGCGCTACGTTGCTGAACTCATAATCACTTAACATTTCAACGTCGCTGTCAAGAACGCTCTGAATTACAGATACAGAGTGGGATTCGCTCCGAATCTCGTCTTCGGTTTCGCTGTCAAACTCTCTGTCACTTCCGGCATAGTCGCCGGCTTCACTACGACTCTCGTTGTCAGTTGCGCTGTCGGACTCGCTATCGCTTCCTGTTTCGGAATCGGATTCGCTCCCACTCTCGTCATCCGTATCGCTATCGGAATCACTCTGGCTTTCCGACTCTGAATCGGATTCGCTCCCACTCTCGTCATCCGTATCGCTATCGGAATCACTCTGGCTGTCTGAGTTATAGTCGGATTCGCTCCAACTCTCGTCTGCGGTTTCGGTGTCGGAGTCTATATCACTTCCGGCACTACTACTCTTGTTATCAGTTGCGCTGGCGTACTTGGTTTCGGTTTTGCAATCAGTTCCACTATCAATATCCTTTTCGTTTTTAATTTTGGTTTCATATCTGTATTCTTGCTTTAAGTCTGTTTTACGCATGGGAAAGACTCCACTTTGAACATCGCAATGGGCATCCTCACCATTTTCTGATAAATGTGAATCATGAAAAGCCTCGTCACTCTGCATATTTGTCTTCGTTTTTAATGTATCCATGGTTCGTTAAAAAATTTTAGTATGACGAAGTGCGCGCCTTGCTGGGATAACTCAACTGGATGCGTGTTGAAATCGAAATGATAGCTAGGCTCTCTACAGCGCCCTTTTTATGCTCTACCTCACTCCTCTGCAAATTTCTATGAACAACAGACGAAGGTCAAAGGGTAAAATTTCTGCTTGCGTTAATGGTCTTTGTGTCTGCCTGCGGTACCGCGACTTATGCTGTCCTCTCTGGGCAGACTCGTAATTAAATTTTAGTTTTTTTATACCTGGAACTTGAGTAGATCACTAAATTGCACTATTATATGAATTTAAATTTTAATTGTTGAACGTGTTGTAAAACTGTAAAAGTTATTGTTTAAAATAATTTAATCTTCTTTGAAATCAAATTAAAAAAATAAAATAAAATAAAAAAAATTAAATTAAATTAAAAAATGAACTCATAAATTTTAAAAAATATATATGGATATTAAGGATCAAACATTTCCAAAATAATTTCACTATCATGAAATTAAAATATCCTCATACTTTGGGTATACTCAGCAGCAGCGATATCCAGTTCGGTGCTAGAACATATGAAACCAAATTTAATATAAATATTTTTTTAAATTATATTTTTTTCATATTTTTTTTTATTTCAATAATTTATTTAAAAAGATTAGAAACACAAAATTTTCCATTGCTTTTAAAAATTGCACGAACCACATATCTTTTGTGCGCGACGGTTGACATACATATGTACATATGTATGTATGTATGTAGGAATTACCCGTAGCAGGTACGTGCACATGCATTGAACAAAATTCCAAACACTCAGCATAGCAACATTTACAATTTATACTTAACTAATTTTTTAAGGGTTCAAAATGATAAATTTTTTTGCATATCTCCATTGTTTCATTGTTTAAATTATTAGTTAAAATTATACGGTTGTTGTTGTTGTAACAGCAAAAATATTCCTTAAAGTAATTTTTGAGGAATGTTGCGGGCGTGACAGTCCTCTTACGACAGACATACGGTCCTTTTGTTTGTTTATGTGTATGTATGTATGTATTTCTACGCTAGAAATCTTGCGCATTTCTGCCTGTTGGCGGTGCCATGACTTATTATCCTCTGTCTGCAGACTAGTAATTAAGATTAAAAAAAAAATTTTTTCTCCGAAATTTTTGTACTTATTTTAGCTACATAGATACATACCATATATCTCTACGAGGGGATAGACAAAAATTGATGACATTCAATTTGCTTTTGTTAAATCCAAAAATACCAAATCCTTTGCTATTACTTAATTAGTCTTCCTTTCAAATTTTAATACAATCGGCTAAATTGAAAACGAGAAAACGCTAAATAGCTGAAGATAGATCAGAAGAAATTAAATCACCAAGGCAAACAGAAATTTGCCATATGATTTTCTTCGCGTTTCGGCTTAATTTACACCCATTAAAAATATTCAATGAATACCGAATTTCACATAAAACGATTGCACCGTCTTTTAAGATTATTTCCAAATACTTCCGAAGATTCCAGACCAGACATTTTTCCAAAGAGGACGAGCGCCGAGAAGGTCGATCAAAATCTTCTACGGATGACGTCATTGTAGCACTGGTGAAGTCCACAACTGACGAAAACCCACGATTCACACAAAAAATGATTGCTTATAAATTAGGCTTGAACGCCATGGTTGTATGGCGAATATTAAGTAATCATCTGGGCTACACGAAGAAATCTGCTCGATGGGTACCACGAATTTTAAATGAGGCAAAAAAAAGAGGCTTAATTTTTCCTGAAAAAATTCGAAAATTGTCAGTCTAACAATTTCAGTAAAGTCTTTATTGCTGGGGAATCTTGGTTCTAAAAGTAGGATCCAGCAATCAAACAGCAGTCCATGGTATGAAGCCCAAAAGGAGCAAACTCACCCGTAAAATCTAAGCAACCAAAAATCAGCAGCAAAAGTAATGATTTCATACAAAATTTTCTTCCACAACGAGACACATTTCGCACTCGGGGGATACGTAAGCAAAATTATTTCATTTTTGACTCCGAGGATCGTCAGATAATTGAATGTAATGTCCTCTACATGTCTGGTGCACCATTTATTCAGGGGGTGTGATTGAACCCTACTGCTTTAAAAACAACAATGGCAAGACTTTCACTGTCAATTTGGAGCGTTATAGTTGTTAAATAACCGACTTTTTCTGGCCTGCAATTCAAGAGTACGCCATAAATACTTGTTTGTTAAATGAAATAATGTTATTCGCTATAAAACCTCAAATATTCATTCAATTTCTCAAACTTTAAGCCATTATTACGAAAATAATAATAATAATAATAATCTCATTTAAGTACGCCGCTGTTCATAATTCAATGGCAAGGTAATGCTCCGTCAGGCTTTGCGATGGCAAGGAAATGAATGTTTGCCTGGCTAAATAAATATTTATTTTCTTTAAAAGCATATAAGCTATGTAGAGATCAACAGCTTTCTTCTATGATTTACTTACATACATTTCTATGCCATAATATTTTGTGTAAGTCACACACACACATATACACACCAACCAAAGCTACAAAAGCTCACTCGAAATTTGTATTACACATAAACGGACTGTTGACCTTTTCATTTTCGTCTTGTTTATTTCAATGAAAATAATTCAGTTATGTTTGCATTTGTATTAGTCGTTTTGCCAACGCAAGTAAACGCATAGTTGGCATTAGTGTGGCTTCAACGCCTGTGGCAGGCTGTGAAAATGCCAGACAAACTGTTGATGAAAGTGTTGGTTGCTTAGCTACACGTGTAACTGAAAGGTGGTTGGTGCAAATGGTTTTTGTTTTTTTTTTTTTAAATAATCAAAGAGTATACAAAATTTAATAATAAAGA
This sequence comes from Ceratitis rosa, assembly GCA_037013455.1. Taxonomy (NCBI): domain Eukaryota; kingdom Metazoa; phylum Arthropoda; class Insecta; order Diptera; family Tephritidae; genus Ceratitis; species Ceratitis rosa. The sequence continues at coordinate 3,981,532 of JAWMAG010000041.1, forward strand.
ATGTGAAAGAGATGGAAAAAAAATATTTTAATGAAAGGAGATTTAAAGAAATTAATAAAATTGTTTTTAATTATTAAATAGTTGATTGTCAGTGTTAAAATTAAGTGATTTTATGGGATGTGATGAGAAAACCATTCAAAGTGAAGAAATATGCTGCTATCACATTTCATCGTTACATTCAAACTCTTTGGTGCTCTCAATGAAGCCACTTATACCCTTATTGCTACCTGATAAGACAAATTTGTGAAAGAGCTTTGTACTCACAGAGAAATTTCTCTCTTCCCTTCTTGGCAAACCGAGTGGTTAGCATTGCATACTGCATTCAAAAGGCTAGTCCCAAAGTTACAGAAAATTAAATTAAATTAAAGAAGAAATTGTCTAATTTCGGTTGTCCCTCGGCAAGAAGTTCCAACTCCTCCGAGTGTATTTATGATATGAAATAATGCTCCTCATAAAAAATCATCAGCCGTTCGGAAGCGGTTTAATATAAATTGCAAATCCTTCTATCTCTTGGAAAAACATGAAGACGCACACCACAAATAAGAGGAGGAACTCGGCCGAATATCGCTATTTGTTCAAATTGCAGGTTAAGCACCTTCGTGATCGTTCCTGACGAACGTGGTATTCATTTCGCTTCAGATTCGTCAAGAGTTGCTTCTTCTGACTTAGCCAGATCATTGGTTTTTTCTTTACTGAAAATGTTTCTATGGTCTGGAACCCGTTTTAAGGAAATGATTAGTTGACCTATCTGCCAGTTTATAGCCTTGCTAGCATTATTGACGATGGTTATATTTATTGTTAGCGTCGATAAGACCATCAAAAGCGCCTGGTTAATCAATCATACAATTTCGTTTTTTATACCCTCTCTGTTGTCTAATAATGGTTTCAGACTCAGAAGCAGACAGTATATTTCCAAAATGAAGGTTTAACCTATCCTAGCGCATTAGACCTAATCAAAGTATACGAAATTCTTCTTCTTCTTTACTGGCTTAGCCACCGCTTACACGAATATTTCCGAATTTATGACATTGCGCCACTCATTTCTTCCTTTCGCTGTTTGGTGCTAATTGAAGATTCCAAGTACAAGCAGGTCCTTCTCTAACTGGTCTTTCCCTTCCTCTTCCTCCACCTGATGGTACTGCATCGAAAACTCTCAATGCTGGAGTAATCTTATTCAACCGGACCACATGACCTAGCCAACGTAGCCGCTGTCTCTTCATTCGCTGAACTATGTCAATGTCGCCGTATAATTCGCAGCTCATCATTCTATCGTCTGCGGTATTCATCGTTTCCAACTCACAGAGAATCAAAAATCTTACGCAAAACCTATCTCTCGAAAACTTCCAGTACCGACTCATCAGATTTTGTCATCGGCCATGATGAGCGACTTGTAGAGTTTGGTTTTTCGTTCCTTGAGAGAGGACTTTACTTTACAATTGTCTACTTAGTCCAAGGTAGCACCTGTTGGCAAGAGTAATTCTGCGCTGAATTTCCTGGCTGACATTGTTGTTGGTGTTTATACTGGTTCCAAAATAGACGAGGTTGTCTCCGACTCCAAAGTGACAGGAGATATTTTATCTTGCCCTCGTTCACTATATCTGAAGAAAGCTGAGTTCACGGCGCGGTTGTTGCTGCTCTTTTTTTTTAACAATAAATTGAAGAAGACACACGATAAGGAATATCCTTGTCTGACATCTCGTTTGACATCGAACGGCGCGAAGAGCAGCTTCCCGATCCTGATGGAGCATTTAGTGCTGCTTAATGTCAGTTAACATAGCCCTATATGTTTTGCGGGATACCAAATTCAGACATAGCGGCGTAGAGATTCCTATTCATGTTGTCGGGGGCTCCTTTGAAATCATGGAAATGGTTGATTTACCAGGTCTTAGCAAATATTAATGAGGTTCAATATATTTGTTGATGGAGGGATTTAGTCTTTCACATCAAATGAAAGGCAGATCCATAGAGATAGCATTTCACATACTCTAAACCATAAGGAGTGGAGGGGGATAAGCCTACTGAACTGCTGAATGGTATGGTTGGAATAAAACTAAATCAAATTACATGGCTTTCTGGTAGAATAAAATCTCAGAGGATGTATTGTCAAGTATTTTGTGGTGACTTGTAGAAAAGAAAATTAAAAATTGACTACACAGATGCAATACATTCATGGTAGTTGCATGGTGCCAACATCCACCGATATCGACTTTTATCCACTGTTTCTTTATATTTGAAAAAAGTCTGGTGAGGGTTTCTCTAATAAATTTTCAGTATCCAAAATGCTATAATTTTGCTTGTTTACGCAACCAGACACAAAGGTGTGGGTCATGGGTAATAAAAAATATTCTTTCGAAAAAATAGTAGCACTCTCACCAATTTGGGCGAATGGTTCGCCGTATTCCAAGCTAGGTGGGCAATTGCAAATTTCATTTTCTACAACAGTGATTTCAAATATTACTTAAAAGTGCAGGTACGCAACTATTATGGGTTCTGAGGAATATTCTCACTGATAGCTTCAATCATTTTATTCGAGTTTCCTTATCGCCCATGAACGGTATGACGATCTCCAACTGTCCCGTGCCAAAAAAGTTTAACACCAAACGATGAATAATGTTGTCAGACTGGTCTTGGGAAACGAAGGAAACTTATTTACTAGAATTTGAATGACTTTTTCAGCCGAATGAACGAGTATACTCTCTGTGTTTACTCATGATTCGGCCCAAGTTAGCAAAATAATAAAAAACTGAAAAAATTCTAAGATTAATAATCCATATATTTTGAAGAATTTCAATACCAAAAAAGATTAAACAAATCATATAGAAAATTAAAAAAAAAAAATAAAATAATAATTTCAAAAAATATTTTAAAATTTCTTTTATACGAAATAATTCATAATTTCTTTAAATATTATTTTTTTGCAGATATCGCTTGAAATCTGAACTTACATCGCACAAAAATCTGTTGAAAGTCATCAGAGTCTTGGATTTGTGGTACAAAAGCAAACGAAAAATTCTTCAGGCGCTAACATGGCGTATATTCGTACGTAACCTTCAAAAAATTGGCACTGTACTGTGGAAGTATTCATAATAACCTGAAGGGGAAAGTAAATAAATAAATACCAAAAACCATAAAAGCAATTCATAGCGCAAAAGAATCAAAGTATGAAATAAAATAAACAAATTAATATAAACTAGAAATTAAGTACGCCAAAAAAAAAAAAACAAAGCGAATAAAAGCCAAATCTTCACCATATCCCCTTGCTTGCGTATTCCATAACATTTATGACTCATGCAAAAACCACCTGCGACTCATCACTTTCAAAAACAGCTGCAGTAACACTATTAATGTATGCCACAACAACAACAACACACTTACCTTCAACTAAAAGAACAACCACGAAACCCCTAATAGCGGCTGTAAAAGGTGTGTAGTATACAACAACAGTTAAAGCGCTTCGTGCCACTTTGTTGCGCGTCGTTACAGCATAATACACATTCACGCACACACACACACACACACAACCGGGCAAGGACATCAAACAAACCAAAAAAAGAAGTAAAATAAAATAAAAAACCAAAAAAAAAAATTAAAGCAACAAATCAACAAGCAAAATATAAAAATGAAAGCCAAACATAAAACCTGTGTTGTGGCGGCGGCAGCAGCGGCGACGGGTGTTGGTGTCGGTGCTGGTGAGAAAATGAAATCGGTGATATTGTATCCATATGGACCGTTAACGGGGACAGGATGTTGTCGCATGTTGCATGCGAAAAATTTGGCGTTAACAAGTGCGATTTACACAATTGTGAGTATAATTTTGAATGTGTGGTGAATCAAAAAACAAAAAAAAACAAAAACAAAATCTGAAAAAATTCCAAAAAAAAATTAAATCCAAAGCTGTATGCGGTATGAAGTGAAAATGTGAATTCTGCTAAGTAGAAACAAAAAAAAAAATTAAATTAAGTATATGTAGTTGAGTGATGTGCGAGATGGTGAGCGTGTAAGTGAATATCTCTGTTATGAAATCAAATAATGACTTTGCTAGGGTGAACTCACTGAACTCAAATTATTACATTTTTTCAACAGACAAAATGCTAATATCAAAAATACTTATACAAAATGGGTATAGGTATTAACTTTATTTAGCAAGACTTATAAGATACTATTTTGCTATGTAGCTTCCATAGGTTTTAAATATTCCGTAATATCCAAACAGTTTGTTGCTAAGTAAAGCCTCTTCAATAAAATTTAGAAATACCACCTTAAACAAGGGAAAGGCTTCCCAAGCTTCGAAAATATTATTGTTGCGTGCGAATTAGCAACATTACTTAACTATTATTTTTCCTGCGATATATTGTGAGCCAATTAAATGAGAAATATGAGTTTTAACAGTTGGCTAATTTACATAAGTTATAGAAAAAAGCTCCGGGGTGTCATCATTCCCTTTTGCAAAGCCAAATGGCACTTAACCGTTTCAAGACGCCTGCAAATTTTTTTTGTTAAGAAATAAATTTTACCTACCGTAGAAAAAACATAATTTTTTTTTAAATGCCCTGTACAGTATTTAGAGTCCTGGGTCTAAAATGTCCCAGTAGTACTTCTGGCCGGGTCTAAAATGTCCCAACAGTCGTTTTGGTTGAGACTAAAATGTATTTTTAACCCACATAAAAAAGTGGTGAAAAAAGGTAGTAATTAAAATTATTTTTTACCTGCAATTTCAGATGTTGGTAGTAGATAATCAATCACTTTTTACTTAAAATACTCCAGGGAAAATTTCAAAACACAAAATCACTTGGTAACAAAATGTCATCTGTCGAAAATTTAAAGTTTTTCTCGCCTAAACTGTCAACTGCTACTGCATAAGCATAAAGAACGTGTTGGGATCTGTTTGAACCAATTTCATATCGAATCTTCCAAGTCAAGATTTTTTAGAAAAAGTTTGGTATATAATCATCCCAGCAGTCTCGAAATGGTTAAGAAAGAGTTGAAAGATAAAAATTTAAAAAGAAAAGAAAAAATGCTCAATGGTTAGAGAACTCGCGTTAATCCGGTTGTCAGATGTACCATTTCGTACTTTTTGTATAAAATTTTAAATGCATTTAACAAATAGAAAAAATAGACAAATTTATATTAGGTAAAGTAAAAAGTTCGTTCGGTTTTTTCTTTTTAATACAAATGGTTCCAAATGGTTTTCTGGCTTATCTTTAGTTCCTCAGCAATTAAATAAGTGCACACGCGACGGTCTGTTTCCAATATTTCCTTGATTTTATCGCAATTTTCAACCTAGCAAACCACTTTTGTGCTACACGTTCGTTTACAGCATCGCGCCCATAAACTAAATTAATTTTTTTAGCCGATTTGGCTGCTTTTTCGCCTTGATAACGCCATCTTTTAGATAAAAACCGAATGAACTTTTTACTTTGCCTAATACAAACAAACTTAACCCAAATGGCACCGCAAAACATATATTTATTTTATTTGAGAAATACATTCGAAATTGTTGACATTTCCTACCGAAGTGCGGCCGCATTTGGACTGTCTGAAAAAACTGCAAATACCTAAAAATATAGAGCTCTTGGCTCTCCAGTGCTTCACAGAACGACATGATGAAAAATTTGCTGATCTAAAGCTGCTGCTGAACCTATGAGAAAAATGAGGAGATGAGACAATCTCTCAACTACATAGTAACTGTTCTGAATTGGAGAAAAGTGAAAGTAAATTTAATAAGCCCGAGAAGAAATTTTTGAATTCTCACCGTCCAAAGAAGTCATTAAACTCAAAAAATTGAAAGGATAATCAATTGGGTATGCAGTATATTAACGGAGCTTACATTCCAAAAATGCTTTCATTCATTGTTTGCGTAATTTACATCACACTCCTTAGTGAATATATTTTGTAAAAAATAGCTAAAACAATTATTTTTTAATTAAAATGGTTGCTTGGTTGATTGAAAGGGAAGGTTAAGGACCTGATCACGGGAGGCCGCACCTAAACCACTTCGTAGGCTTGTTGTGCTCCCCTCTTAATTTCAATTATGCTTCCGTGAACAATTCATTCGATTTAATAGATTTTTTTAGCTTATTCCATCCATGTACACCCATTTCTATAAAGCTGGAGCTCAAAGCGTATAAAAAATTTAACGTCTCTATCATCTGCAGATGGGCATTCGCCAAGACTCTACACTCTGCTGATTCAACCTAACTTATGATATCTTAGAGGTATCTTTTGATAAGTGCTAGCGGTAGTATGGTCTGCCTGTAATCTATGAATCTACGCTGATACACAGTAATTTAGTAGTATGTCATACCTTAGCCTAAGACACTACCCTGTAGATTTCTTGGCAAAATATCTTTACAATAAATACACAAATTTTGACTTCAGATTTTCGTTTATTTCTTCTTGAATACAATATTAATTTTTTTGTTAACCATTTATGCATTTCTGAGTGTCTCCCTAATGATCACAAGTAAATATTCATAATATATTCAAAAATATGTGCATATACCATATATGTGCGCCTGTATGTTTGTGACATTGATGTTCAGTATGAGTAATTGAAACAAAAATATGCACTATATATATATATACAGAATATGTACTTATGTATATAGTTATATGCATGTGCGTAGGCACAATAAGAAATGAAACAGCGAACGAAATAAAATCACGCAGACGCCCCGCTGGCCCAAGCAGTGAGTATAGTAAATGGCATTAAAAATTAAATTAAATTTGTGCGCTTTTAATACGTGTAGCGTGTGGAATGTGGCATGTGGCATGCGGCATTTGTGGCATATAGTATACAGTATATATGCATATGCATAAACTTTGTATATTTCTGTTGGCTTATACACAAAAATATGCAAAAATACATACATATTACATATAAAGAATGTATATTTAGTTGAGTTAAGCACTCATATACACATGCTAAGTACAACAATGGCAATGTTGCATTTCGCACGTGCATATTTGGTTATAATTATTTATATTAAATCACATCATCAAATGGCAGCAGTCATGTTGTATGACGGCTTACTTGTGACACATTTGACATATTTATTTAAGCCTAAATCGTAATTGGAGCGTGTGAAAATTATTAAGTTCGTATTAATTTTAGCGGCATTGCGTATTTTTTTCTAAACTTGAAAAAATTGGTATTTCTAAAGGTTTTGGAAATCTATTAATTGCGATGCCTGAATTTTAACTAAAAATTAATACATTTGGCTTGAGACTTAATATCAAAATACTGTCGTGTACTTTTGAAACCATGAAGTAGATAGCTCTTCATATAAATATATTGCTACAGCGAAAATTGAGCTGGTATAATTCTAACTCTTGACGATTTGGTATGTTTTCTTACCTTTTGCGCCAGTTTTGTTATAGTATATTTCCGTTATTTCAATTATTTTTCACTGCCATGTAATGTAAACCCGCACAAACACACTCGTGTCTGTACATATTCAATAATTTACGAGCAATTGTGATACGTTAATTGCATTAATGACATCAATTATACTAATTAAGTGCATTAAAAAATCAAGTTAAAAATTATTTCACATTTTTTCAGAAAGGGTCACAATTCACTTTATTGCTATTGTTAAGGAAAAAAAAACTGTGAAATACAGACTGTAATTAAGTATAATAAAACGATAAATGCTTGCGAGTGCGTGTCAGGGCGTATGAGTTATGAGTTACGAGCCTTATGAGTGGCGTGAGTGCCTTTAATGATATATTAATAATACGTTGCGTTTAAAATATTTATTGTAGCAACAATCTCCAACACATCTTTATTTACTATTTAACTTTTTTTATTTATTTATTTCGTTTCCTTTCCCAGAATATGTCACTCTTAATTGTTTTGATATACTCATGGCGCATAAATGTGAATATGCGTAAGGCGGAAACGTTGGAGGACGTTTATTATGGTGAGTTAACTTTGCTTTTCATAAAATTTTACGCTTGAAATTTGTAAAGTTTCTTTTTATAATTACTACTTATTATATAAAATGCTAATTTAAATATTACTTAATAGGCCTCAATTGCTACAAAATCATTTCTTCACACACGGCCATGCACAAAATAAGCAATTTAATTATATCTTACACTTATACTGCGCATGTATTTGCTCAAAATATCAGTGAAATGTAGCACTGTAGCCAAATGATGTCACTGTTTGTTGGTTTTAAGCCTAAATGCTGAAAATGTTGTAATTCCACACACAAGTCAGGCCAAAAGCAGGGGCTTAGAACCAATCAGTTAAGGTTATATAATCCCTTTGTCAATTTATATGAGATATTCATTTGTAAACTCTGCTTTGTTGACACAAAATCCTAATACTATTTGACCAAAAATATGCGGGTTGAGCTTTCAAAGCCATGTGCAAATTCATATGAGTGTGTCCGTCATTATCAAGGTATTATGGCGAATATGTGTGAGCTTGTTAAGAAGGCTTAACGTGAAATTTGGCAACGACGATAAGCCCAAAAGTGTTTAAGGTTTTTTTTTTTACAAATATACCTTTATGAAAGCAGATTTAAATGTATAGAGAAAATAAATCTCAAATTAAGTAGATTTTATTGGTTTAAATTACGCTTATTTAAAAAGTGGGCTGATAATTATGCTATAAATAAATAAAATCAATGAAATTAGTTAGTAAATTATTTATTATTTTTCAAAATATTCGGCGTTAAGTGCTATATACTGACGTTGACGTTGACGTTGACGTTTGAGCTCTACCGAGCGCTTCCAGGCACTTACTGACTGTGACTGAAATTAAAGCAAACTTAGAGATTGTTGAAGTCACAATAGATGCGCAGAAAACTGCCGCCTCTTACAGTTTATTTTATTAAAAAAATATCATCTTAAGGAAAACCATTTCCCGCTGTATTGGGTGTACATATTTAATCGGTCCGTTTTTTTTTTTGTGTTCAAAAAATTATCTTTATTTGAGAAAAAATGTAAAAAATACATCACTAAAATTATTGTCCGTTGAAAGGGATTATTTTTTCTCTCTGTTGTTGTTTTCCCAGGCAAAAAATGGAAGAAGCTACAACTCATTCTAGGCCACCTTCGAAGGGCCGATAGATTTTTATCAGCATTTTGTTGCTTGTCAGAAATACACTCGGAATGCGCCCATTGAATAGCATTTCTAAAAACTTAGTTCTCGCTGCCTTTGAGATCCAATAATTTAGCGATATTTTCGATTTCTTCAAAAGGCCCAAACAGGTTACAAACCAAATTACTTTGCATCCTTGGAAAGTACCAATAGTCGGAAGAAGTAAAGTTTAGAGATACAGCGGCTGGGGAAGGGCCTCTAAGTTGACTGTTTCCATGTAATTTGTACCCTCAATATATTTATAAATATACGTATATTTTTTAAATGTACGGTTATATGTGATAAGGACTCACGAGGTTTGATGAGGTTTGGGTTAGGTCATTTTTTCTACATTATTTCACTGTTTTTATCAGCGTCAAGTAATTTCTACCTTTAGTCTAATTTCTATTGAAATAATTGTTACCTTTAATTTCTGTTTGAGAGGTCTAAAAATACAACAAAAATGCGGTTAATTATTTATATAAAATTTTCTTATCATACCTGTTACCTCAACTGAATAAACATTTATATTAATTTTTATTATTTCAGGTGTTCAAATTGCATACTTTGCCATTATTGGCACACAAATGTCTATGATAATGCTAAGTGTTATGCTGATATTCGGAATATATAAGGTAAGTGTCAAGTTAAATAAAGGCATATATACATATATTATGAAAAAAATAAATAGTGGTTGCTATCCATTATTAACTCAACTTATTTGAATATTTATTTCTTTTATTAAATACTGTAAAAAAAAATTAAAAAAATCCCTTGTAGCCATAAAAATCCACGATTATTTCTTATTTAAAAAATAGGTAAATATTTTTATTAAAAAAATTACAAATTAATCATTATAATTATACAATACATCATGCCAATCCTTTGGCAAAAAAAAACCGCATTTATTCACACGCTCAGCCATTTGAACACGCGAATTTTACGCCTAAAATCATGCTAAATAGAATGGAACACGTGCAGACAAACAACAAAAATATCAACACACGCCCACCAAAAAAAAAAAAAAAAACGCGTAACCACACGTGTAGATATGTGCTTATGTGAAGTGTACAAAATAAATATTTATTTACATTTTCAAGGATATTTTATTTATTATAAGCGTAAAATAAGCCAAAGAACGTGAACTGCGAAATTGTAAGCGGAAAGCAAAATATACACGTACATACATACCCCTTAATATATGTATGTTATAGTATGTCACAAGCAAATGTGAAATGTGTGACGGTTTATTTGAATGCCAGTTGCGCTACACACGCACACACCCGCACTCACACACCCGCACTCACACACTCGCACTCGCCCGCACATACATGAGAAAGCACACTAAATGGAAAATATGTGACACCAAAATATATTTGCTGTTGGATATGCCACGGCGAATGCTACAGCAACGCATTTGTAAATATTATACATTATACTTATGTATGTGCATGTGTATGTTTGGCTTTCAAAAAATGCCCAAAATGTGAAAAGCAATGCCAAATGTTGCTATTCAAATTGCATGAATGACTTTTATGGCATTTCACACAACACAAACAAGCGATAAAACTAAGAAGAGCTGGATTTCCATATATGCATATTTATTTTTATACATACAGACGTACATTTGTACATACATACATAGTGTATATCTACTTTAAAACGACACAAAAGTAGCTTAAGGCAATATATTTATTTTTTTTTTCACTTACATACATACGTGTACATACAATATATGTATATGCTCTATGCATGTATTTGTGTCTTCGCTGTGACTTCCTTCAAACAAAAATGCCAAAGTTGATGATTATTGACGATAATGGAAATGCAAAATTTCTCTTAAAAACTAAAAACCGTTGATGATAATTTGTATTGAAAAACTGGTAGCGAAGTAGAAATCGTTTGCTAAACTTTTAGCTCTTTACCAGCTGAGCAGCGAGAAAAACACTAAGCTTATAATAAACAGAATTTTTGTATAGACTAAGTGTATGTTTTTTTGGCTTTGAGAGGGCTGACATAGTCTTACAAGGGGCCACGTCTCTTCTGTACGACCGCCTCACGCGCCGGACTCAACAAATTAGTGTTATATTGGCTGTTCGTTGTAGTTCCCTTTGGCAAGTAATCAACTAATAATATTCCCTCGCTATCCCAGAAATCGGTAGCCATAATCTTCGATGCCGAATTTTCCTCTTTAATTTTTTTTGGTGGCCTTTCCCCTTCTCTTTTCCACTGCATCGACTCCTGTTAGGATTCGGGATCATACTGACGAATCCAAGTTTCATCAACTGTTACTATGCGGCTGCGAATTTCATCAAAATCATCTTTGCACAGCACCAAAAAATCTTTGCAACTCTCCAATCTTCGATCAGCCGGTACCAATTTTTCGACTTTCTGAATACTTTCTACGGTCACGGCCGTCACTGGTTGTTCCATGCGGAGGTCATCTTCACAGGTCTCCCATCTTTGCTGAAACAGCCGATCCCATTTTTCCACCATCGTATATGAAGGGGCAGATTCCTGAAGAACTGGCAATCTTAGTCACAGTGCGACGCTCCAAATTGGGAGAATTTCATTTCATTGTTTTCATTGACATAGTATTGTTGCTTATTCCAGAAACGAAATATTAATGAAACTTATCAAAAAAATTGTGTTATTTATACTAATAATGAAGTCCGCAGTTAGTATTAACGAGAGCGTCATCTCTAACAAACTTAGGTCTCGAAAAAGCCAGCCGCCTATGCTATTGAATGATATATTATATTCACTTATTAACATAGTGTTTGGAACCCACCACGTGAAAAATCAACTCCAATGAAAATTCAAAAATAGCTTCAGATTACAGACCCCTCCCTCCTTTGATGAGGACCCACTCAATTGTTTTAAAGATCATAATTTGAAGGCATATACCTATAATATCCAATCACTTATTTCGGGAGGAGTCGCTGCCCACCGGGTTAATACCCTCGACTTAAACTCAAGGCTGACAGAACCGACACTGAGAGCTGAGAGGCAACATGCCAAAGCCAAAAGTCCATTGTGTGTAGGATTTAGGTCTCAGCAATGAAAAATTAAAAGATACATTGGAAGACCATTCTTACATGAAGTTTGAAGAGTCTCGTTTGACGTATCCAAGAAGTGTGCGATGAATAAACAAGGACGGCGGAAGGTGGATTCAGTTAAAATATACTCGTACTATAGCGTCTATGTACTATAAATGAGCGAAAAATTTGTGTCAGATTCGTGAAAAGGCCATTCATTCCGATGGATAGACGTCTCGCACAATCTACACCAAGAAGAAATTTTCCAAACATATCACAGATTTGCATCCATGCCCCGACAGATGAGTAACACCTGGAGCATTAAAATTGAATATGAACTTCAGGGCCGAAGCATCTGCCAGGAAACTCACCTCCATGACGATACATCCCCAAATGGGCTGACGCTGTTCGACTTTGCCGAAGTCCGAAATATATTTATCTGTAGTACTAGGAAAACTCACAGTCATATAGATCATGTTGTGACAGGCGAAAGACATATCTCCAGTATTTTTGACGTGCATACGTTCCAAAGGCCCAATATCGACTCGGACAACTATCTTGTTGCAGCAAGGATATGCAGCAAAGAACACCCGTCAGCAAGAACAAATAAAGTTCGACAGCCGAAAGGTTTTCTACTTGCACTTCTGCTTTCTGAGAGCACTTGGCAGAAGGTTTTATGACATGAGCTTACTCAGATAGAATATGGAAACTTACTGGCCGATGTCCAGAGCATATAGTGAACAATTCTCCAGCCTGCTGAATGACGCTCATTTTGCAACTCCCTTTTGGGGTCGACCCCAAAGCGGTGAAATTAACGAAAAACCCACATTTACCATTGCTTGAACTTTTAAAAATGAATTTTGGGTTCCAAAAACTTACTTGAGAGAAGAACTTAAGCATTAAGGACCAAACAAGTAATTAAATAAATTCCCACGAAATATTATATTAAAATTCTTAATGTATGTATGTATGTGCATATTCATAACATTGCAATTTAATATAATTAAAAATGAATGAAAAACCGCTAGTCGAAGTCAAGTTATGTAGTTAGAAAGTATTTATTTTTTATTTACACATATTGTTCTCAACAGGGCACACGCACACACACACTCACACACAAGCCAAAGCCATATTAAACTCGTAAATTATGCATCACGATTGTCTAACAGCGAATATGCATTTGTTGAAATGTTTATTCAATGCGCCATTCACTCTACCTTCCATCATATTACCCAGTCAACCAGCGGTGTTCGCAAGAAAAATGAATAGTCTACCATAAAGAGTCAAAGAAGAATAACAAAAAAGCTTATCAGCTTCGAAAAAATAATTTTTTGTATTAAAAATATTGGATCTTCCAAATCTTCCTTCAATGAGAAAGTAGTATTAAAAGAACTTTTTAATCAGTGTAAAATTCCACTTTTTCCTTTTTTTAATGGATTTCCTTATATTATCTGCACGAATTTATGGAACAATAATTAATTATTGTATTTTATTCTTATTTCGAACATTAAATATTGCGATTGTTTTATTTTCACTACATTTTTTTATTTTTATTTTAAGTATTGTGAGTGCATAAGTTCGTGCCCGATTTCAAGTGCAAACTAAAATTGAAATTGTTTGAAGAAAGCGCTTTTATTAATCAATTATGTATTCGCCTTCATGTTCGGCAATCCACTCCCAACGTTCAACCAATTTACGGATGCCTGATTCATAGAAATCGCGCGGTTTCTCGTTGAAAAAGGTGTCAAGGTGGTTTTTGACGCCTTCCACATTTTTAAATTTTTTTCCATTCAAATTGTTCTGCAGCGATCGAAACAAATGATAATCAGAAGGTGCAATGTCGGGTGAATATGGGGGATGCGGCATGATTTCCCAATTCATCTCCTTCAGTTTGGCCAGGGTCGGTTTTGCAACATGTGACCTGGCGTTGTCATGATGGATAAGAACTCCTTTGCGATTGGCCAAAATCGGACGTTTTTCATCAATTGCTTTCTTCAATTCGACCGATTGCTGACAATACTTGTTGGCAGTGATCGTTTCTCCAGCTGGCAAGAGCTCAAAATAGATCACGCCTCGGATATCCCACCAAATGCACAGCAGTATCTTCATCGGATGCAATCCACCTTTCGACATCGGTTCCGCCCCTTCGTGTGCCTGTTTCCATGTTCTTTTGCGTTGAACATTGTTGTACAGGACCCATTTTTCATCACCAGTCACGAGCCGATCCAAAAAAGGTTCGTTTTTGATCCGTCGAAGCAAAGAAATTGCTGTTGACATACGGTCCACTTTGTTCTTTTCACTCAACTGATGTGGCACCCATGTATCGAGCTTCAAAGTGTACCCAACCTTTTTTAAACGACGAAACGCAGTTGATTTGTTGACGTTCAATTCACTGGCAACCTCTTCCGTCGAAATACGTGAGTTATTCGCAACTAAAGTCCTTAGAACATCGTCATCAAGCTCAGAAGGCCGTCCACTGCGAGGTTGATCTTCGAGGTTAAAATCTCCAGAACGAAATTTCGCGAACCATTTCTTTACTGTGCGGAGTGCTGGAGCACGGTCCAAATAAACTTCGCGAATATCTTTAGTTGTAGCGCCCACTGTTTTTCCTTTGCGGAATTCGTATAACATAATATGACGCATATGATCTTTTTCGTTGTTCATCTTCCATGCGTCTTTTCACTAAGCAACTCAAATCAAAATGAAGTTATTTTATGCTTGATTTACAGTTCGGACTGTCACCTTTCCAACGATATATAATATGTATATATTTCTTTCACGAGCGCCACTCTCAAACGATTCGTACGGCATCCAGCGGAATCGGGCACGAACTTATGCACTCATCCAATAACTCCATAGCGAGTGTATTTCTCCTCTCAGTTTTTGAAACACTACGCAGTTGGTTAACTGGTTGTTTATATATGCACACAATCATGCATACATCACACGTACACATCGCATGGTTAATACAATTGTATTATCGTCTGTCCGATGCGCGTTGATAGCAACACAAAACGGAGGCGAGCTTACCTCGTTCCCAAATAACGATCAGCAAACAGACATAAGCTAAGCTCAACGTGTGCTCACCCCACTACCCACTAGTCGCTGGCGAGTAAATTCGTGCACAAAAACATACACCAGACAATTTTAATTATCAGCAGTCAAGTAATGTACTGGTTGGAAAAAGTACTTGTTTGGTACTGGTATTTTCTGACCGATTTTATACTAGTCCAAAAAGGTTATTTAACCTTTTTTTTGTTAAGTTTCGTAATTTTTTCGGTTTAATCCGAAATTTTTTCTTAATAATCAGCAACATAAATAAAGTTTTTTTTAAACATGAAGTGTTTTACTTTTCTGAATGTTTCGAATTTTTGTACTAAGAGTGTTCTAAATAAAATATATAAAGCAATGAAACCAATCTGTTTTTAAAGTGTTTTATATAGATAATTTTCTCAATTTCAAACTAATTTTTAAGCTATTTTTATGATTTGGAAATAAAAAGAAACTAGTAACATATGTGTCCACTTTGAACTAGTTTTAGGCTAGTATATTTCTGAAACAAATTTTGGAATCAAATTATATTTAGATAATTTTCTCATTTCAAACACATTTTTTAACAGTACTTGTGAGTTTGATACAAAGCAAAACTAGTTACATATTAGTCCACTTTGAACTAGTTAGAAGCTAATACATTTCTAAAAAAAAACTTTTGTAATTAAGTTTTAGTAGCTACTCTTACGCTTTCTTATATGAGCAAAGATACAGTTGACGGAGTAGTCTTGACTGCTTGTCCACTGCCTCATTTTACTGTAGGGATATTATACTCGTACTTCTACGAATATAAGCATATTTTCCTATCAGCTTTACTGTTTTCTCATCGTTTGTTAGTTATTCTTGTTAGCACGTTGGCTCGTTGGCTCGTTGGCTCGTTGGCTGGTTGACTGGTTGACTGCTCGACTATTTGGTTTCCTGTGGATTGCTAATGTTATTGTTCCAACGAGTGACTCATATGCATGTACAAGTGTGTGTGGCGAGATTTTGCGGAGTGTTTGGGTCTAATGGCGACGGTTGTGGCGATGGCGTGCAGAAAGGCATCTTGTTGATTTACTATGGTACACGAGTGTTATGTGCATGAGTGCGTTCACTTCGAATTTATATTAGACATACATACATATTTAATTAAGTTTATATGTTTATAAGTTTTTGTTGCAAACAGAAATGAGACATCCTAAGGACACTATGACTAAGGAGGACTTTAGTCCTTTGGTTAGCCAAAATAACCGGTAGATTCTCTTAATTTGTTCATCTAATTTCCCAGAAGCTGTTAATAGTTCTACTTCCAGAGTCCGTGGCCACTGTTTGCATTTTAAAAATTTCCCAAAATGTTCAATCTTCAAAATTCATTAAAATGTTTTCAATATATTTAAATTTATACAAATATTAATCAAATAAATCATAAAACCAAATATATTTTTTATCATCAAACTCAATTACCTTAATTTTCTGATAATAATTTTTTAAATTTTTTTCTTAAATTTCCAGGAAAATCCCGGCCTGATAGTGCCATGGATAATTGGCTATATCACATTTATGGCGCTGGAGGCGGTGGCCATGGTATACTCCAATGTGTTACGAGATCACGTGAACAAGGTCAGTGGTACAGCTGGTGCAGCATAATTTGCAATCCCCAAAAATTCACTGTAATTCATTCATTCGCTTCTTTCATTGACCAACTATGGACGAGAACGAAAAAAGAAACCCGAAAGACTATAGAACACATTAATGCAAACGAACTGCAATAAATTCATACAACAATTTAATACTAACAAGCAGTAAGAAATGTAAAATAAAAATTTACATAATAATGGAAGTGGGAATGCTGAGTCTCTCCCCAGCTAACCAGAGGCAACAATTTTTATTTGGCCAACGAAAGCAAATGCATGAATTTCATTTTGCTACTCTCGCGCGAGAGAGGGCGCGCGCATTACGAGGAAGAGGAAGCAGCAGCGAGTATTGAATAGCTGCTTGCACTTTGTTTTGCTGATTATCGCACTTTTTATTTGAATTTACTTCGTACATATTTGTTTTGCATATTTTTTCGCCAAACGTTCTCTCGACTCTACGCGCTATTCTTTATTTCATTTGCATATTTTAGTTTTTTTTTCTTTTCTTTTATATCTTTGTCTTACTTTTATATTCTGATTTTTAATTTAGCAACTTACAAATTCCAAACAAACTTTGAAATGTGTGGAAAAAAAGAAATATTTAACAAAAATCATTGAAAATTGAAAGCGCGTGGAAGTGATTTTGTTAAAAAGTGAAAGCCAAAGCCAAAGTCATTCAAAAAGAATGCACACAGATAAATTGTGTAAAAATAAAAACCAAAAATGTTTAGAATACATTTTTTGAAATATTATATATACAGTAATATTATTCACAAAGAATTTTAAATATTTTTAATTTTCAACAATGGCATAGTGGAAGTGGAAAAATAAACACTTTCTCAGAGATGCTTAGAAGTTAAATTTGAATAAAATTAAAAGTTAATTCGAAGATATCATAGAGAGTGAAAGAAGTTCATTTAATTTCAAGGAAATAATAAATAACGGCCAGTAGCAAAAAAGAAGTCTTAAGAATATACTAAAAACTCGAAGAATAATGGATTCCCAATAAGAGGTGTTATTTTGAATAACCTTCTATTCCAGTAGGTGTCACTTTGGAGCTGTAATTTTTAAAATTTGACAAATAAAAATTACGCCAGTAATAAAAATATTATGATATGCGCTCCAGTAGCGCATTGGAATTATTAAAATTCACTATAAAAATGGTGAAAACCTGGCAGAAACGGTTTCATCGAATTTCATCGAAAAATCCTGTTGACTGATGAGGGCCATTTCCAACTCGATGGCGTCCATTTAGCTGATATTGCTTTCCATTATTAATGGCATATTTTCGTCTTAACATTTAAATAAGCATCTCACCATTTATCTCAAAAACTAAATTTTTCTTTGAATATCAAAATAATACCTTTTATTCGAAAAGCTTCTATAACCAGAAGCGGTCGATTTTAGCTGTGAGGAAGGATATTGGTTTGTGGGTTTACAAAAGAGAGAATTATTTATTCATATTATTTTAAAATTAAGCCGACCAAAATGTTACAGTCAATTGCGAACGCTGCTGAGCCATGATTAATGACTTTTTTGCGCCTGAATTGGAAGATGTTGATGATATACGTGTAGACCTTTAGTTCCAATAAGCCAAACAACCTGGGTTTCTATGGTGGCCTCAATAACCGCTGGACTATTTTTTGTATTGTTGTGTGAAGTCGCTTGTCTTCGCAAATAAACACAAGACGATTCTAGCTTCGGAAGAATATAATTGGCGCGGTATTGTGACTACGGCTACAATTGCTTCAAAAAATGTTCGAAAATTGCACCCCTCGGCTGGAATTTTTTCGAGCCAGCCGCGGTGGTTACTTGTCTCAAATCACTTTCGAAACATAATTGGAAATCCCTCCTTATTTTTTCTGAAAATACTACGTATCTAAAACAAAAATACCCTTGACCTGAAATAGTATATTAACTATACTTCAACATATGTAGGTACCATTAGAAGAAAATATAGACCCATCAAAATTTATGTCGATCGAATAAAAACGACAAGTTGAACCATGTTCGTCATGTCTCTCACACAATCGATTTGTTCAGACGTATCAAAAATGCATCAAAGAGTATCTGAGAGCGAACACCTTCCAAAAGATATGAGAATAAATATTTAATCCTTAAATTAAATAACATAAATTTAATATGGTCATGAAAGGTATAAAGACTTCTGCTTGGCACAGTTGTACTGCTCTTCTATTTTTTTTTGTTTTTGTTTTTGAAATCAGAAGACCAAAAGCACTATCTGTCTGCTGGTGAATTTGATTGACGGCGTGCGAAAAAAAACAACAACTTTGTTGCTGCATTATAAAGCACAGGAAGGTGTCCTGAAATTTTGTTGACGTATTTCCTACACATACCCACACATTCAACTACAAAACTCCACGCAAAAGTAGTGCTTTCGATTGTAATTTTATCCAAACTATTTTGGCATTGCCATAACAAATCTCTTGCAGGCAAACCAAAATACATTTCACACATATTTCACCCAGTTTTTGCACATTTTTCACGCATTTATTTCCCTGGTTTCTTTATTCTTTGTCATTTCACGCCAGTTATGTCACATACATAAATCATGTTTGCGTTGCGCTTTGCAGTATCTGTGTGCAGTCTACAGTCTTTTTACGTTTCCAACGTGTTTTGCGCGCGAAATTCAAATGCATTTTAGGGGAGATTTTTCTTTACTTGTTATAATTTTTTTTGCACCGATTCTCGCTCGCTTGCTATGACAGGCAGTTGGAATTGTTGTTGTTGTTTTTGATGATGATGATATTTTTGTTGTTGTATTTGTAGTAGCTGTTTTTGTTGCAGTTTTTTTTGTGTTTTTGTAACACACAGTTGATGTACGTCAACTTTGCTCTTTATCTACATACAATATGATGCACTACCTTTGCGGTTGCCTTTGTGTGTGTGTGTGTGCGTATGTGTGTGTGTGCCAATGGCAAAATAGAACTGACTGTCCCATGCACCCTGCGTAAGGCACTCCACCTACTGCTACTGCTGCTCCTCGTGCCAATTTACGACTTCTGCTCACCGCACACAACTAGTCAAGTGCTGTTGTCGTTGTTGTTGTTGCTGTTGTTGTTGGTGGTACTTAAACTTTTTCGAATTCCACTTTACCTTCCACCCACTCGGTCACCTGTAAAATTTAAACATTTTAAAATGTGAAAAAACCGAAAAGTTTTGTGAAAAGTTTCTTTTTCTTTCCGTCGGCACTCGTGCAACTGCTGAGTAACGGCATTTCTCTGGCATTGCAACAATTTGCATTGTAAGTGCATGACGACATTAACTGTTAACTGGCGAGTGGTTTTGCTGTAGTTACGATTGCTGCTGTTGTTGTGGTTTTTGTTGTTGTAGCTTTCGAACATTTTGCATAACTCAGATTTTTCACATTTTTTTATGTGATTTAATTTTTTTTTGTTTTTTTTTGCATTTTTCAACTGCTACTTTTGTTCCATTCTCCACTCTCCTCGTAGTTATTTTTAGTGTCAATGCAGTTGCATTCACAATTGCTTTGCAATGAAAGTGAGAAAGTTGAATTGAATTTACATACGGTATTTTACAAAGTTACAAATTCTGTAAGCAATTTCGAGCAGGTGAAAACGGAAGCTCTGCTAAGTGCTTTACATAAGCTAATAGTAGAGATTAAAGAGGTAAAAAAGGGAACAATTCGAAAATTGAGTGAATGTTATGCTACAACATGCCATTGTTTGAGTTTTAAATGGGAAAGTAAAAAAGTGAAAGTTTCATTTCCCTTCATGCCAGTTTCGAGATCCAATGCAACTGTAAGCTGAGCAGGCAATTCAAAGTAAAGGCTTCTCTCGACAAGCAAAGAGCAAACTCTGCAAGTCACTCACCAACTTAACTAATCATTCTGATTATATCAGTAAACATTTTGAGTATTTTATGCATTTCGCACCAAAATTAAAACTTCAAATCATGTGGTGAAGTCGATTAGTAGATATTTTTTGGAATTTAAAATGAGACAGACACAACCACATTACCCTTTTGCTCATTCAAACTTAAGTTTCATCCACTCAAAATGTGACGATGTTTACTTAATGACGCAACAGTTGACGCAACCTTCATCTCTCTTAACCTTGACTCTGTCCTTTTTGTAAATTTCTTTAAGAGTGATTAATGCTTTTCATTTTTTCTTCCTTTTCTTTTCAGCAATTCGATGCTTTATGCAAAGCAGAAGTGACCTTTTTCATAGCTCGTGCAGTCTTTAATGTGAGTACGATGACATTTATTATTTACTCTTAGCTATTTCAGGGGCTAAAAATAATTTGGTATAAGGTATGACAGGGTAATGTTTTCCAGCTGCTACCCATAATTTGTGTATCGGTCTAATACCCACTGTTCCTAGGCCAGCATATAAAGCACCATGATATACGAAAGAGCTGAAGGATCTCAAGAATTTGAAATCAAGCAGGCGTTCTTTGCTGCCCAAAGGCGATGTTATGTATCACTGCTACCTTAAAATTGCGGTCTGAGTAGATGTTAGGTCTTTGGAGAGTACAGAAAAAATCGTCTCCAACGACTCCAAAGAAAAAAACTACGTTGATTTCTGAAAATCCAATTTTCGTTGAATTTACATAAATATGTACATATTGGTCTAGTAAAAAGTAAGCCATTAAATCCATAAAGTCGAAAATGTTAGTCAGGCGGCTAAAAATGTAAATAGGTTTAATGATCCTGATACTACAACAGTTAATCTCATAACAGATGCTCCACGGTGTGCAGGGCTCTTTATCAAAAATGTTGATGAAATAGTGGAAATCGTCGAGTGCCACCGTCATTCGAACACTTTCTCATTTGCCCAAGAGGTAAACATTGCACAATAAGCTATTTGGAACCACTTGAAAAAGGCTGTATACACAAAGAAGCTCGATGTATGGATGCCAATTCTGAAGTGGATGGCGGCTTGTGAGGAAAAGTGAATCACTTACAACAACGTCACACAAAAACGATAGTGGTTGATGGGCACAAGTGGTCTTCAAGCCAGTATTGATGACCAGGAAAATTTTGTTGTGTATTTGGTAGGATGAGCAAGGAATCGCTCTTAATTTTATGCTGCTTCCTTATGGCCAAACTTTTATTTTGGATATGTACTGTCAACAATTGGACCGGCTGAAGGAAGTAATAACTTAGAAGCGCCCTGCGTTGACCAACTGGAGGAAACTGTGCTTCAGCAGGACTACGCCAGAGCACACATATCGATAGTGACGAGCCATAAGTTTCGAGGCCTTGATTGGGATGCATCCACTATAGTCCGGACCTCCTTGCACCAAGTGAATAACATTTGTTCCTTTCTATTATTAATGGTTTTGCTGGTGAAGAATTGGCCTCATGATTGTCTCAGCCAGTAGGCACAAGTGTTTCTACGTGAGAGGTATAATCAGAATACTCTACAAGTGTCAAAAAGTTTTGGAGTAAAACCTATTTATATCCGATAATTCTAACTGTGGTAAATAAGATCTTCAACTTAATACAAAACTAATGGATTACTTTTTACTAAGGCATTAAGTATATTCTTCGTATATATTGGATGAGTGCATAAGTTCGTGCCCGATTCCGCTGGATGCCGTACCAATCGTTTGAGAGTGGCGCTCGTGAAAGAAGAATATTATATATCGTTGGAAAGGTGACAGTCCGAACTGTAAATCAAGCATAAAATAACTTCATTTTGATTTGAGTTGCTTAGTGAAAAGACGCATGGAAGATGAACAACGAAAAAGATCATATGCGTCATATTATGTTATACGAATTCCGCAAAGGAAAAACAGTGGGCGCTGCAACTAAAGATATTCGCGAAGTTTATTTGGACCGTGCTCCAGCACTCCGCACAGTAAAGAAATGGTTCGCGAAATTTCGTTCTGGAGATTTTAACCTCGAAGATCAACCTCGCAGTGAACGGCCTTCTGAGCTTGATGACGACGTTCTAAGGACTTTAGTTGCGAATAACTCACGTATTTCGACGGAAGAGGTTGCCATTGAATTGAACGTCAACAAATCAACTGCGTTTCGTCGTTTAAAAAAGGTTGGGTACACTTTGAAGCTCGATACATGGGTGCCACATCAGTTGAGTGAAAAGAACAAAGTGGACCGTATTTCAACAGCAATTTCTTTGCTTCGACGGATCAAAAACGAACCTTTTTTGGATCGGCTCGTGACTGGTGATGAAAAATGGGTCCTGTACAACAATGTTCAATGCAAAAGAACATGGAAACAGGCACACGAAGGGGCGGAACCGATGTCGAAAGGTGAATTGCATCCGATGAAGGTACTGCTGTGCATTTGGTGGGATATCCGAGGCGTGATCTATTTTGAGCTCTTGCCAGCTGGAGAAACGATCACTGCCAACAAGTATTGTCAGCAATTGGTCGAATTGAAGAAAGCAATTGATGAAAAACGTCCGATTTTGGCCAATCGCAAAGGAGTTCTTTTCCATTATGACAACGCCAGGCCACATGTTGCAAAACCGACCCTGGCCAAACTGAAGGAGATGAATTTGGAAATCATGCCGCATCCCCCATATTCACCCGACATTGCACCTTCTGATTATCATTTGTTTCGATCGCTGCAGAACAATTTGAATGGAAAAAAATTTAAAAATGTGGAAGACGTCAAAAACCACCTTGACACCTTTTTCAACGAGAAACCGCGCGATTTCTATGAATCAGGCATCCGTAAATTGGTTGAACGTTGGGAGTGGATTGCCGAACATGATGGCGAATACATAATTGATTAATAAAGGCGCTTTCTTCAAAAAATTTCAATTTTAGTTTGCACTTGAAATCGGGCACGAACTTATGCACTCATCCAATATTTTGATGATTTTTAAATTTTTAAAATTATTTCCAATATCAAATATCAAATATTTTCTTATTTTAATTTTTTTTTAATTTTTTTTTTTTAGAAAATTTTGCTGTGAAATTTTTAGTGAATCACAGGCTGGCAAAATCACAAATTTTTTATGCAAGCGGAGATAAACACTGTTATGTTCAGCATTTCTTTCTTATACCATATATGTATATTACAGTAATCGCTTTTGTATCATTTTTTTCTGCAAAACGGAAGTGTAGGCTTGCAATTTCCAGTATTTTAATTTTTGTTTTTAATTTTCACTGCAATATTTTACTTTTATTTTATGTTACTTTATTTATGATTGACTTTATGAGTTTTCACTATTTCCGGTCGCCATTAACAGAGAGCAAAAATATATATATACGGAAGTATATATTATAATATATACATATATGTATTTAAATATTTATATATAACACCGCACTTACTTTTTCTCGCTCACCAGTCCACGTCGCATTAAGTGAGTAACACTCACGGCAAAATGTTAAAATAAAATTCTACAACAAATATAATTGTATTAATATTAATAGTGAAAAGTAACGAAAACAAAAGCAAAGCTGGACCACTTGGTACCTATTTTTAAATCCTTTTAACCACAGTTTCATGTAACGTTTCCTGCACTCACCATTACAATTGCTTGTGGTTTCTCATGCCCACCAAGAGTTGCTTGCATTTTCATTTTGCTCTGCAATAAAGTTCAACTCTTTGCACAGCATTAGTAGGTATATGCAAGTGTGTGTATGTATAGAAAAGAGCTGCAAATGTTCTAAAATGTTTAGTTGTGACTCTTTATTTGTTACAAATGTTTCAGCAAACTAACTGAAATGAGTTGGACGAACGAGGAAAGGCATTCGCTGTGCATTGCTATGTGACCATACTTAGTATATACGAATATATGTGTATGAGCATGAGTACTTTTATTGCTGTGAGTTAGGAAAAACTTTAACATTTTTTAAGCTTCTCAACAGTTCAAGCAGCCTGTGATTTTTTTTTTTTAATTTTATTTTTATTTTTCAAAGTTTTTTGTGGTTGTTTTTTCGTATTTTGAATTTGTTGTTTGAAATTGTTTTAATTGTTATTATTTAATCTCTCTTTATCCTATAAATAGCAAAACCCAATAGATCAAGTAATAAATTTAAAAAGTTTTGTAGCTTATCAAGCGTTTCGAATTTTTGAAAACATTTTTTGTTTTTTTTTTTGTTTGAGCGTGAGTGAATTGTTTAAGTGTTTAGTGGTGATTAAAGGAGTAAATGTGTATTTATTATTTGTTAATAATTAAATTACTTGGTAAAATTCGGTCTTTTTTTTGGGGGTTTTCCAATAAGAGGTGTTATTTTTATATTCAAAGAAACATTAAATTTTCTGAGATAAATGTTCGTATGTTTATTTCAACGCTGAGAGGATGATATGCTATTAATAATGGAAAATAATATCAGCCAAATGGCAGCCACGGCATTTCAAGGACCCAACCAGCAAAAATACGACGTTGTGGATGACCAGCCGTCTGCAGCTCTTATGATAACTGAACTGTATAAGCCTTAAGACCCAAGTCCTGAAGTAAAATACGTCTGTAACATAATCCTCAATTGAAGTTTCGAGCTCATCATTTTCAGTTTTTATTTAATTACTATCAATCATCAGGTTCCTATGGTCCTATGGTTTCCTCCGTAATCTACATATTCTCTGCTCAAGCACTTCATACTCATGCACTTCCGTCGCTTTCTTTTGTTCCGTGTAAAAGCTCCTCGCTTTCCTCTTTCCTCTTTCCTCGTCACTCTTCCCTCTTCAACTCTTCCCTCTTTCCTCTTTCCCTTTTCCTCTTCCCTCTTTCCTCTTCTCTCTTCCGTCTTCCCCCTTTCCTCTTCCTTCTTCAACTCTTCAACTCTTCGCTCTTTCCTCTTCCCTCTTCCCTCTTCCCACTTCCCTCTTTCCCTTTTCCTCTTCCCTCTTCCCTCTTCCCTCTTCCCTCTTCCCTCTTCCCTCTTCCCTCTTCCCTCTTCCCTCTTCCCTCTTCCCTCTTCCCTCTTCCCTCTTCCCTCTTCCCTCTTCCCTCTTCCCTCTTCCCTCTTCCCTCTTCCCTCTTCCCTCTTCCCTCTTCCCTCTTCCCTCTTCCCTCTTCCCTCTTCCCTCTTCCCTCTTCCCTCTTCCCTCTTCCCTCTTCCCTCTTCCCTCTTCCCTCTTCCCTCTTCCCTCTTCCCTCTTCCCTCATCCCTCTTCCCTTTTCCCTCTTCCCAAGGTCAAGTCATGACCTCGGTGTCCAAGTTCCCCCATAATCACATAAAAAATTTATTTAAATTAGATATCATAATTTTTCATTTAGAAATGTCAAACTCATTAATTCTCCCCAAACATTGGAGAGCCACTGCTTGTCCAACACTTCCGACACTTCACTTATTTCATTAAAAATTTACATTTATTACTGTAAAAAAATAAGCATACTAGTGTACATTAGAGTCCACCAAACAAACTTACATTCATATATATTTTCATATCCCTTAATCGTTACACACGGACACCTTTTCAAAAATATAAAATATAAAAAATATAGACAAATACACGACAGACAGCAACGACGAGGTGTGACTTACAGTGGTCTCCACCCTAGCGCTGCATTTGCATTACACTCGTACATACCACATGGCACCCTCGGACTCACTTGAAGCCACGCTTCCACAGCCGCAAATCGTCGACATCATTCGTTTCGATGGCATTTTGGAAAACATTATGCACACAACGTACAAACAAATAATTCGCCAAGGGCAGACTGAAGGTGAAGAGGGTGTGCAGATCTAATTTGGTGGCGCCGACCAATACCTCGACCAGCCAAAGGATCAGCTCGAAACTCAGTGCAAACATATTGATGGTAAGCCAAGGTGTCATGTGACCGGGCGATACCTGTGGGGATGTAGAGTAAAAGAAGGGGGGAAACAAATGAGTGATGAATGTATATGGAAAATATGAGAAATAGCATGAAATGTACGTGATGGGAAAATATTGAAAAATAGTGGGTTGTTGTTTTTTATTTTAAATTCTTCTTCTTTTTTTTTGAGGATGAGCGAGGAGTAAAATGGGTTGCCATGCTTGAGCCGAGCATGAAGCGGATATAATTTGTACTGCGCTGGTTAGCTGTGAAAGCAGTAGAACGGAAAGGCCAACACTACCAGCATAACACACACCAGAATATACAAAAATTTATAGCAAATTGGATAAAAATATGTGCATACCACACACTGTGTTTCACACTAAGAGGTCCAAAAAAGATTTAAATTAAATTCCAATCACACTGTGCTGAGTGTCTTTTTTCCTCTCCCAATTATGAGGGATCTTAGCAGTACAAAATAGAAGGAGTTTGTTCTACCGTGCGGAACCTAATATTGCTTAATGTAGATTTTCCAGTATCACTACGTCCTCTAAGCGAGCCCTTCTGGAATCTGAAGTGGCCACATTAGAAACTTAAATTCATTTCTACAGAAGCTTATGAGAGCTCTAGGATTTCCAACCTATTGTGTGAGGAAAAACGAAAAAATCAGGAAAGTTCAGAGGACGTTTTGGACAACTTTCTTCATCGGCGTGCGACGATACCACGAGTTGGTTTGTTAAACTTCAAAAGAGCTGAAAGGCAATAAGACTAACACAACCCGTTTCTGAATAAACGGCAGCAAAAAACAAGCCAAAGTACTGAACTCTCCATCATTCTTCATCAGCTTTCAATTTTCATATTTAATTTCAACAGAAATCATAAAGAGAAACGAACGTAATATTTTTTTTCTATCAAAGATCCAACCTCGGTTCTATAAAAAATTTGGCTGTGGAGTGCACTCAGGGTCACTCGCAATTGGTATGAGTTATCATTGCAGCGCTTCGGGTTTCTTATTTTTATTCACTATACATTCTTAGCCAAACTGCCTTTGACCGCTTCAATGTCACTCTAAGTCCATAGTGGAATGAGAAGCAAAGCGGTTAAGTTAGACGAAAAGCCACGATCATTCCCCAAATATTGAATAAGGAACGATAACATATGGGACGAGTGGAGGTTACGATATGGGAGATCCACTTGACCTACAGTGCACTTCGTAATTAGTTCTCATGATGAATGGGAGTTTTTGTAAATCTCATTGTGTGGCTTGAGATCTTATACCACATCAAGTGCTTAAGTGGTTGGGAGTCATTTGAGGCCTTTTTGTAGACTGTCCCATATTTGTGAGACTGAGGATTTAATGAACACTGATATCAGCAAACTTCTAGTCTACAATCCATACAGTGTACTACCGGTTAGGAGGGAACTCTTTTTGTGAAACGCACTGACATTTCCTGCACAATTGCAACACCGGAGATTTATGTCGTAATATTTTCTCATATTGAAAGACAAAAAGTCGAAACACACACACATGTACTCGCTTCTCAATTCTTTTTCAATATAAATTTTTTTTTCTTTCAACTCCATCGGTTGATAGTCATTGATTAGTTGGATGTATGAAAGGTGGCAGGCACTTTAGTGAATGAACAGTGAAGAGGTGTCGCACGTCAGTTGCTTTGGGGTGTGATTCCACACACATACTCATACATACATATATAAAATACGGTGAATATCAGCACCAACAGTATTGCTGTACATCAATCAATTTGAAAGGCTCTAAAGCAATTGGCGGAATTGCAGTCAACAACAACAACAGCCAACTCCCCTTCTGCGGCCGTACATAACAGGAAGGTGACACATTGCCCTGCCACTCAGTGAAGCGAATTGCGCTGAGAATGTGTGGCGTAGTTAGCCATTGGCATTCCGGCAAATTTTGATTGCAATTCCTGACAAATTTGCATTTCGCCATGCAATTGGAATGACAACTGACAAGTGGAAATGTCAACTAAATGAATATTCATAGAGCGCGAGGTAGGGGTATGCCACGTGTTCGCAGATATACATATAATATGTTGGATATATGTAAATATGTATAATGTAGAGGAATTTGTTTTTAGTTGAAAATATGCAAATTAGGTTTTGTGCCATAAAAAAAATAATATTAAATTTAAATATGCAAATGCTCGGAAGAAGCGAAAAGAAAGAGTGAAAAAAGAAAATTTTTAATTAATTATTATTATTGGCAGAGTTAAAAATCTTTTGCACTATTTTGCGATTTGGCAGCCAGACAATTCTAAATTTATTACTTTAATCTTCTTTAAATAATAAAAATTCCCAAAAAATATATTCATGAAAAATATGAATGTATAGAAAGAAGTTCCCACAAATATCACCAATCAGTGATTATAATATTGTTTTTGTTTTTACAAATCAATTTCATAAAGTCGAGAATACGTGGAAATTACTATGAATCCTATACAGCTGGGTAACTCCACTTGGTAGTATTTTAAAAACGTTTCCTGAACACTATAATCCTTCCCAATCGATAGTGCACTGAATGGATTGTAGACTAGGAGTCTGCTGATATCATTGTTCATTAAATCTGCAGGGTCAGTAAGAGTTTGTTATTGAAACACTTTAATCCT
The DNA here is from genome assembly GCA_037013455.1 of Ceratitis rosa. NCBI lineage: Eukaryota > Metazoa > Arthropoda > Insecta > Diptera > Tephritidae > Ceratitis > Ceratitis rosa. The sequence goes on from JAWMAG010000041.1 coordinate 4,010,694, forward strand.
CAGTCTGGCAAATATGGGACAGTCCAAAAAAAAAGCCTTCAAATGACTCCCAACCACTTAAGCACTTGATGTGGTATAAGATCTCAAGCCACACAGTGAGATTTTCAAAAATTCCCATTCATCATGAAAACTACTTACGAAGTGCACTGTAGGTCAAATGGGTCTCGCATATCTCAACAACGATATCATTTCGTTTCGCTAACAAGAAAAATTAACTTAACGAAATTAAATCGTTTCGTTTCGGCGCCAAGATATCAAGTAGTTGCCTATCGGAACTAGCGATGTACCTATGTAGCCTACGGATACCAATGCAATCTTTATCGGTGACAAGTAACTGATCGTGCTTTGTGTGGAAAGTGCGTATGCCATACAATTTCGTCTCTTTACACCTGTGTCCATTTTTTTACTTCCTACCAATTAGTTCTTTTAGCAAGTTATTCCAAGGCTTGGAAAAAAATTGCGCCCTAGGTGGATCCTCTATTTACCTAGTTTAGGATACAAAGAAGAGCACATTATTGATCCAAAAGTGAACTGAAAATGGTCTGTATTGCTAGGTACTTTAGAGTAGGGACGCTTTGTGGTCTCGACTGAAAAAACCTCTTTTCTAAATTTTACAGAAATAAAAATCAAATATGATCTTCCACTCTTCAACTACCAAAAAGATAGCAGAAAGTAGTTAAACGCCAATTTTCTTACAAACCTCCCACCTTTACTCACATTAATGACGGCATACCAAAGCAGCAACCACGCGTTGAGCATCACCAAAGAGCCGACTAAGCGGCATTTCCGCAATACTGAATATGGTATGACATAATATTTGCGTGAACGCCACATAGAAACGCGTTTGCGGCCACCCCAATAGAGACTGGTAAATTCACTCAGGCTATAAAACTGCAAAGCGAAAGTAGAAGAAAAAATTGGAACTCATTTCATAATGCATAACGAATAATTCAACTTTTCACTTACCGAACCCAGTGTACTTATGGCCAAAACAATCCAATAGATAACGGGAAACCATTCCGCTTGACACACCGAACTCTCCATGAAAAAATCTTTGATGGCGCGCCAGCGTGCGCCGGGGCAAAAATGCCAAATTGAATAGACATCACAATCGTCAACGGCAAGATCGAATTTGTGGCGTAAAAATCGGCAAAGTTGCTTATCGAATTCGGTGAATTTGTACATTGCCCTCTGCAGGTGTGTGTGTGGTTGTGTTGAGAATTTGCAGAAAACTGCAATCAAAAAGTTTTCAAAAGTTTGCACTTTTCTTTGTTTTTGCTTTTTTCGTTAACTGCACACGGCACGTAAATATTTCTGGTATAAATAAAATTAATTTGCCAATATTTAGCTCGTTATTTCGCTCAAATTATTATCATCATATAAAAAATTTGGAAAAAAATCAAAACGTTTCTCTTTTTACAAAACTAAAAAAAAAACTTTTTAATGACTTTTTTGAAAAGTCACTTTTGACTGGCGATGAATGGGAAAGAAAAAATATCATAAAAATTTTAGTACTAAAAAATGCTGCCATATTCAGTAAAATATAATTAAATTTAGAATTTTTTGTTGGAAAATAATGAAATAATTTAAGAGATTAAGATATTGACTGCAGGGAAAACTAACCACACCCAGAAGCAAATATTAGGTAAATTAAAAAGTTCGTTCGGTTTTCATCTAAGAGATGGCGTTGTTGTCCATAGTACTAGTGTTACGTGTCGCATCATGTCATACTATACGGCGCTGAAAACGTGTTTATTCGCGCTAAATGTTTGTCTTTGACAGTTTTTCGATTGATTGACTCAGTACGTTGTGAGCGCTCGTCAAAGATGCACACCAGCAAAGAGAAAATTCGCTAAATTTTACAATTTTTCTTCGATCAAGGCGAAAAAGCAACCAAAGCGGCTGAAAAAATTAATTTAGTTTATGGGCTCGATACTGTAAACGAACGTGTAGCACAAAAGTGGCTTGCTAGGTTCCGTTCCGGTACTTTCGATGTCAAAGATGCACCACGCTTCGGGAGGCCTGTCGTCGAAAATTGCGTTAAAATCATGGAAATAGTGGAAACAGATCGTCACGTGAGCTCTTATTTAATTGCTGTGGAACTAAAGATAAGCCAGAAAACCGTTTGGAACCATTTGCATACAAAAAAAAACCGAACGAACTTTTTACTTTACCTAATACATATATATATATGTATGTCACTCTTTCATTAAAAGCTATTTAAAAGCTTTTACCTTGGACAGGTGTTGGCATTACACCCTTTATTGGCTTAAGCGGCTGTTGAACTGTATACGGTTTCAACGAAAACAACAACAGCTAAGTTTAAAAAAGCCAACAAAAAAAAAAAAAATAGCACCTCAAAGTGTATTTGTAAAAATACTCACGTGCAATAACATCGAAATGCCATTCATTTTCTCACGTTTAACTGCCATTTTCATTCCACACCCATTTGCTGAATAGCCATTAGTACACCAAAGCGCACCTAAGCACCGGCATATATGTACTTATATGTGTTTATATATGTATATACCATAGCGAATAGTCATGAAAAGCTCACACATGCATGTACATACATACATACATACACGTACGTTAAGTACGCTTGGATAGTCTTCAAACAAACCACAATGACTCCAAGGACACAGAGAGGGCGGCTTTGCTACAGTTAATGTCAATAACGGCGCATTAAACTCTTTAATTACAGTAAAAATCCATTAGAAACGTAGCATATTTGCGGGTACACACACACACACACTACTTACATATATGAGGGTAATAAAACATTGACGTAGGGAGAAGAAAAAATGTTAACAGTTAGTCAGAGGTTAGTTAGTCACATATGTATGGCTCAATTCCGGAACATACATATCTACACACAGTGACATCTGAGCAGAGCTTTTAAAGTTTACCACTGCTGTATTTCTCGGCATTTCTAGTATATTTTAGCTTTATTACACAAGGGGATTAAGAAAAGTTCGGTCAGTGGTTGGCGGCTAAACCCAAAGTAAATGGCGCAATCCGCAGGGCCAGCCTTTCCAGGAATTCCGCAGAGTCCATTCGTGTTCCAATCCTCTGGCATACTTTCGTCCATATTTTGCCAAGAAGCTGATGCATGCAAGCACCGACTCTGCCAATATGCCATCGGCCCCAGCCAGTTTGCTGTTCTTTAAGCGGTCTTTCGCTTTTTAAAGCTCATCATAATCAGGGATGGAACGTTTTGTCCATCTTCATCGATTGGTTTATCGAGTTTACCATCCCTGGTGGCTCCCTCCATACACCAAATATGCTCTAGGCATCAGTAAGAGTCAGAGGTAATCTATCTTTCTGGAACCTGCAAAAATTTGCTCCCGTTTGGAAACATTTCAAAAGCCGTTGTTTCATTTTTCTTGTCGGCCAGCTTCTTAAGCTTTTCACACTCAATCACTTCGACCTTTTTCTTCTATCGTCTGCAAATGAGTCTTACTTCCCTCTTCAGTTCTCGGATCTATCCTATCCCGCGCGTGTTGTGATCGATCGCAAGGTTTCGAGGTAGGCAGTATTTTTCTTTCCACTGCTGCTTTACATTCCTCTTCATATCAACTCTTTTTTCCGCCGCACTGGTACGTTGGGAGTGTGGGATGCCGTTCCCTTGTATCGAGTAGCTGATGGGTGTTCTTATAGAGCAAATCGATTAGAAACCCGTGCGGTTGTCTGTGTAGCAGCTTTTCGACGTCGAGCGTTCATTGTGTTTGTTGATAACCGTTCTTTGACAGACAGAAGCGGGTGCATATCTTCGTTGCGAAAACATAGTGATCCGATTAGATGTTAAGTTCTCGGAATGTAAGCACATCTAACACACTGGAAAGATGTCTTCCGTCACAACATGATTGATCTGGTTTTGAGTTTTTCGATCAGGGGACAGCCAAGTAACTTGATGTATTTTTATGGGCAGAAATCTAATATTTATTTACTACAGAAAATCATATATCCGGCTCCGACGAAGTCGATCAGCCTCAAGCCGCCTAGGGATGTTTTGCAAGTTGAATTTCCCGTCTATTGTGCTGAAGATAACTTCTTTGCCGACCTTAGCGATAAAGTCGCCAAGCACAATTTTCACACCGAGGTGGAAGCAGCACTCGTAGGCGCATTACTGGGGCTCCTTAAAGGTGTCGTTGGTCACATTGTCCTCCTCTTCCGTCATGGCGTGGACGCAAATCAGCGATAAAGATAATTTGCGTTCCTTTATATGGCCACTGGATTGACTTTCTTTTGTTCTTGTCCCGTCCGAATTGCCGAAGTAGCATTGCTAAAGAAGTTTACTATAATTTACGTATACATATATAGGTATGTATGTACAAGAATAATCGCTTTGTAAACTAAGTCAATTGGATTAATAAGAAAATGGAATTAAAATATATTGAAACTTTCTGAAATGTATCTTAAGTATTTTCTGAAAGCAAATATACAAATTCATATACCAAATGCACTAGTTGCTAACTACTTCCAAACTAAACTAATAGTACGCCATAATTATTTTTCAGAAATTTTATTAACGAAATTTTAAATCACATAGATTTTTATGTAGTCCATATCGGTAGCTTTAATATTGTGCATGATTCAAATGCGCTGTTCTACTTTAAGTAGCAGAGAATTTTGCTCGCCTTCCTAACCGTCTTCTCCCTCGACTTCCACCCCCCGAGTGTAGAGACAATGCTTAATATGCTAGTAGGTAGGACAAAAGCAATTGTCATGGGTCACTTGTGGTTTATTTGTACACTCATACATATAAATTTACATTTTTATATAGGTATACACTTACATACATTTATGAATGTGCATATATGAATGTATATGTATATAAGCACTTGAATTACGCTACGTTCTTTTATTTAATGCTTGGCTTTTAGACATATATAAATATACATATTTATGTATATCACTTCGAGTATATATGTATGTCACTCTTATGTGTTATGTTGTATGTTTAGTTTAGTCACATATTTCTTTCATCACGTAAACTTTTATATACTATTTACCTTCCACTGGGATCTACTACATACACGAACATACTTTTGCCTATATGAGTATGTATGTATGTATATGAATGTGTCTGTTACTGTTTATGAATTGCTTTGTTGGTCACAAGGACATGCTTTTGTATATACACGTATGTACATACATATGTCTACTCAACACTACAAACATATGCTGGGGTTGTTTGCGTTGAGCGATGTCAAGTTGGCAAATGAGCTGTGGTCAGAAAAGAATGATCCAGTGGAATATTGTGTAGTCTAGCGTGTGATGGGTAGCTGACATGTACAGAAACTCAAGTCACTGGTTGTAATACATACGTGTATGTACATACAGACACTTGCACATATATAGACAAAAAAGCACATGTTGCTGGTTGAGTACCCTGTAGGAAAGCTATAAAGCTTTAAAAAAGGCTTCACTCCGAATGACCCATAGATTAAACCAATGATCCTAAAGAGCAGAAACTTGGAAGGTTTTGCTTTGCGTATGACAAAGGTATGAGATTAAGCTATTTTTCGGAAAGTAGACAACAGACGATCTATGCGAGAAAATCGATCTTGATACATGGATACCTAGGTCTTTACCTAAATTGACATGGGAACACTTTTTTCTTCCGAGATGTGGGCCTGGTATCGCTCTATTCTAAAACATAGTTTTTACTATTCAATTTGTTTCATACTTGGAATGTAGATAGGTTAATATGTGGAGAAATTATATTTCAAAGAAGTGGTTCAAGAACCGATCTATTCGAAAAACTCCTATTTAGTGTTCGATTTGCTTGATTTTTGGATACAAAAAAAAAATTGTTTTATTCTACAATAATATTTTTTATGGGTTTTACCATTAAAAAATCTTATTAAAACCATTTAAGAATTTGAACCGGACAAAATTTAAGCATAAATAAAAAATGAAACTAAAAGCCCACAGGGTGATTAGTATAGTAGTGACTTGGCCTCAGAAAGATATCGAGCTCATCATTTCAGTAAATGTTGATACCAATTAAATATTACGATAATGCAAATTCAAGATACTTATTTAATGCCATTTTTGAAAACATCAGAATTTACTAAATAAAAATAAACAACCCTTTTCTCAAGAACTCATATGGCGATTGATATAAATCATGGATATTTCTTAGGTAAAATTAATAAATTTTCTAAAAAAAATTAAGTACAATATCAGTTCAAGAGCTAACCATGTCAGTCCAAAGGTCTTTTGGCCCATTGGTCTTAACTTTTTCCCCTTAAAAATCTCTGAAAGGCAGCTCGACAGCTATATAAGCTTAAATCTACAATCTACAACCTCTCGAGGAAACAACACGCCCACTCTAAGGGCAAGTTTATCGATACCATCAATGTACGTGTATGATTGAAATAAAAAAATAAAAAATTACTTTTTTGAGAAAGTATTCAGTATTTCCCTTGAATTTAAGAAATCTGGCAGAAAAAATTATTATTAATTAATTTTTTTTTATATTTAATATTTTTTATATTATTTTAATTTATTTTGTTTATCTTAAAATTGTATAATTAGTCAACTTATGCATAAAATTGTGTAGTTGTAAACAAAATAAAAAATATGTAATTGAAAAACATTCTACAAATTTCCTACAGGGTTGTTAACTTTGTGATAAGAAAAGCATATGCTTGCGGAAACAAGGGTAGAGTGTACGGCTATGCTCTTATACAAATATACATACTTACATACCTTTATATGTATATATCATATATTTTTTCAAAGAGAAATATAAGAGTAGTAAGCGAAAGCTGCTACTTTGAAAAATGATGTTGTTGACAGCAGTTGATGCCAGTGACACCTGTTGCAGCCACTAGTGATTTGCTCTTTTATTGCGTGGATATTAGATTTATTTATGTACGTATTGTATCAAGATATGAATCAATCGAGAGAGAATTGGATACATTTGTTATATTGTGAGTTGAGTGAATTTGTTACACACTTCGTATACTTATATATGGGTTATTGTGTAGTTATTGGCATATAACGAAGTAAATGTGATTAATCAAATAGCGTAGAATTGATTTTTTCTTTTTATTCAAGTTTAATTGTAATAAATTAAATGAGGCAAACATACCAAACTGTTGAATTCACACACGCATATCGCATAGAAGTGAGTTTTATTGTTATCGATAGGTTATCATGCATTATTATTTTATTTATTTACGCTACTTTATTTCTTTCACCTCAAAAAGGGTGGGTCATGATTTATGAATTGTGCCGACGAAGTGAAGTTTATATTGCTTTGGGTTGGATTGAACAACCTTCTGAACACTCTTCTGAAACCACTCATGCTTTTTGATAGCTATAAATATTTAATTAGAAGAAAGATCATACTTTGTACTAGGAAGGTTTATGGAAGAGGTCTTGAGCGGACCCCCCTCGGCAGGGAATGGCAACTTGGCCTAGAATTCAAACATTCCAATAACTGAAAGTTCTTAAGTAAGAGGGCTTTCGGATATCTTATGATATTAACTTACCCTACATGCCTATATGCCAAATATAAAAATAAAATAGATTTTTTAGTACTCTGCAATTCTAATGACATTTTTTGTACTTTCTTCTCTTTCTTTCAGGTGCTCGCCATGTGGGGTGTTATGCGATTCTACAATTTGGTGCGTTCCGGCATCACATGGAAAGGTCCCGAGGTAATTGAGCTAAGATATAACGCCAACGACTCTCACCAAGTCGAAGCACGCTTACCCAGTAGTCACACATATCACATCTCCTCCCATTACCAATCGCAGGCAAAAACGACGGCGGCGACAGCCACAACAGCATATCATCACTGCAATGGCGGCGGTAGCGGCAGCGGCAGCGGCAGCGGCGGCCACAAACAGCGTCGCACCAATTACATCGCCGACGTGGAACGCAAGCCAACCGGCTGCTGTTTCTTCGATTTCGATGATTACGATGAAGATGACGATGATGAGGAATTTGGCGATGATGATTATGATTATGACGACTACTATTATGACGATGATGATGAGGATGATAGTTCCGAGTGTACGATACTCGGCGGCCAGACACTGCAACACAAGCGTCCGTGCAACCGCAGTCTACGACCGTCACATATGCACATACCTACGCACTCAACGCGTCCGCGCAACAACAACATACGCACAGTATTGATTAACAAACGTCACAACAAGTACAAAATCGCTCAACCGCAGACGCGACTCGAGGTGATCAACGAATCGGAGCGCAGTGCGGGCAGTGGTAGTGATGAGAACGATTCGCTGCTGGTCGCTTACGATAGCACGTCGTCGTTGGCGTCGGTTTGACATTGGCCGGCGTGCGGTTGTAGTTGCTTTGGAAATGCGCGAACGAACGATGGAAGCAGCAGCGGCGATAAACCGTGCGACGACGGCGGCGATAATGAAGCGGAAATCGCGCAGCCAGCCGATAGCGAAGCGGCCGAATTGCAGGAATTACAGCTGCAAATTTGGCAGCGTCAATGGTTGCGAAGGCAAGAACGGCGCCAGCGAAAATGGCAACATCTGCATCAGTGTAAGCGCAGACGTCCACTGCGTCGCGTCTACTGCGTTGTGAATATTGCGCTGATGTTGGTCCTCGTCGCGGTGGAGATATACGCACAAGTCATTATATATCTATAGAAAGTTTTCAATTTATTTATAAGGATTCTTTGCTTTGAAAGTTTGAGAGCTTCCACTAAAAAAAAAGAACAGCTTCAGTTTGACAACTAATCATCACAGCAGTAATCACCATTCTCCAGTTAAGTTTTGTTAGGCATCTTAGACTTTTTCATCTTCTTCTCTCCAGTTGTCACAGAGATTATAAAGATATATTCTCTGTGCAATTTGGCTCTATTTGAAGAACCCAAGAGAAATTTGGTGTCTCTTCATCCGATCTTCCTAGATCATCTTTCGGCACAACCAATCGTTATATCCTTTTGGGCCGCCAGTGGCATTCATTTCTTACTAGATCTGTCCTTCTAAGACTCTTACTACCTCTTCAAACATTATCCTTGCCACGCTTTTGTTTTTCTTCATTAGTGTCGGTATGACGCACCGGTCGTTCCTTCTTCTGGCTGTTTGGCGCCAAAAAGAGATATTGAATGTAGATCATCTGATCTTTTCAACGGAGCGGGAATATTTAGTCTTACTTTGCTTCGATCGTTACAGCATCGAATACTTTTAAACCTGGACTGGTTTCGTCCATCCAAACAACATCACCCAGCCAGCACAGCCGCTGTCTCTTAACTCCCCAAACTTTGTCAATGTCGCCACAAATCTCGTAAAGCTACTAGATTACGGTAATGATAAGCAACTTGTAGAACTTAGTCTTCGGCAAGGAAACTTGAGCAAATAACCTGAGGCTTAGTGATCTTTCCGGAGCCTGTACTATTACTTTCTAGCGTCCTACATGGATGCCACCAAATCCACAATCTTTAAACTAGGTCAATCATATGAGCGGAATGTCTCTGGCATTCAAAATATGCATATACTCTGAGTATCTAACTAAAACTCTGGGCACTGTTTTCTTGTCAAGATACCTCAGCATAATAAAAAATGCTCATTAACAAACACAAAGTTCTCAACCGAAAAGCTTCACTCGATTAACGCTCTCTAAAGATCAGCAAATGGAAACGATTAGTTTTCGGCGAGTTCAAAAGAAGAGCTTTTCAATACTCGCACTAAAGGTGAGAGATTGTCAATCTCGCAAAGTTACCATCGACTATAATGCACGACACGAGAGAAAGAGAGAGAGATATATAGAGAGCTGACAGTTGAGACAAGCGAGTTCCATTTGCTTATAGAAAAAGGGAGAGCCCGCAATGCATGAGTATGAAACTGACCGCCAGTAGAGATTCACGAAAATTCTAGAGGAAAGTATGACGATTTACGGAAGGTCTCAATTACCATATATTGAAAAAAACAGTCCTTTCATTGGCTACCATAATATACTGACTTTATGGAGGAAACTCTTCTCTAGTCAACACGACTGCAGCACAAATGAAATGTAAGGAGAGTTCGCGCTCTTGCTTCCACTAGAAAACGAAGGTAAAGACGGTCTATAAGAAGACTATGACGAAATACGAAAAACACTTGAATGAGCACTCTCCAGGTGGAGCTAATTATGGAGGAAGAAGAATTTTAAATATCATATATGAGATTCGAGAAAATATCGTCAACGAACTCATCGGATCTTATCAGTGTAGCGTCAAAACTGCTAGAACTTTCAATAGATTTTTATCATGGGAAAATATCTTTGAGATGGGGATCCATTCACACCAGCCCTTTGTCGTTAACAAACGAATAAGCAAAAGTCTTTATGCTGCTGGTGCTTAAAGTTAGCAAAGGTTTGCTTGAAACATAATTGATCTCCCCAAGTTGTCGAACGAGAGTCAAACAGACTCCCTCTCGCTTGATTTCTTGAACCAGATGAGTCTGGACTGAACATTTTCAAGAGAGGTTTTGAGGAAGATTCGTTGTCGTTTCCATTGAGCGATTGTAGATTTAAGTTTTAAACACAATAACAACTCTAAAGGTCCTGCTATCGGTGTTGTTGTAGTGGCAAAAATATTTCCCAAAGAAGTTTTTGTGGAAAATTGCGAGAGTGGCGGTCCTTGGCCGAATAAAAACCCATGTCGTGCCGCTATAAAGACCCGACTGTCGCGGACACTTTTAGATTTTAGTCACCTCTAACGACAGGTATGTCTTATCGCGGGAAAATTCTTCAAACTCTATGCCGCAGAGGTACTCAAATGTACTTTTTATCCTCGCTGAGATCAAGTTGAGTATAACAATACGTTGCAGTAAAAATACAGTACACAGATGCTCACAACTCGTTCTCAAGCGACGAGTAAATTCGAATCAAATAATTTGCTTTACCCAATTGTTTATATACATATATGAATTATAGACCTCGTAACATAACTCGGAACTAATTGGCGATTTAACTAACCAAATTAGACCAGCCGGAAATGAGTGTTGCCCTCAAAAGATGAACTTTTCTCTTTGCCATCCTTTGATATCTCTCAACAATGATTGCTTTCTACAAAGTGGCCATTAAAGTACCTCCTCCTCCTCCTCCATCCACTCCTCAATTATACGCCAAAGATATTGGTAATTACAAATAATTGTATGTATGTATGAGTAGGTGTTACCATTCCGAAACTATTTAATATGCAAAAGCCGCCCTAACAAACAGATTTCCACATGAAACTGCAACAACACAAAGAGAGCCAGTAAAGCTCGTGCTTTTGATTCATTGACTCTATGTGGGTGGGTACTTGCTTGTCTTATACGCGCATATCAGGCATATCCTGCTGTTTGGTTAATTGTTGTAAAGCAGCAAAAAGCACGAGCACTTAATTGCGAAAAGTGTTGTTGTATGAATTTCAATGAGGCACATTTCAAAGGCCAAGCGGCTTAATACACAGAGAGAGAGAGAGAGAGAGAGAAAAAGCGAAAAGTTTTAGTTTTGAACTGTTTTCCAGTGGTTTATGAGGCGATTTTCGGCGTAAATTTACAATGTGAATGGTGATTACAACAACAAACTGATGGCTTTTATGACTACAAATATACAAAATAAAAACGGGGAAACAAGAGATTTATACATATATGAAAAATATATTAAGTTTGTATGTATTTGAATTAAAGCAGCTTTGAGATAAGAGCAAAGTTTGAATGCAAACTTATACATATATACGAGTATATACATATATAATAAGGATTAAGCCATACAAAAAGTGCACAAAGCCAATGAATTACATGAATACTTATTGCATAAGCATTATGAGACCGTTATATTTTCTGTTGCCTAAAACAAAAACAAAAAAAAATTAAGAAAAGAAAGCATAATGCTTATAAGATTTGTGTACAACTTAGTCTATATGGTAGATTAGTTTAAGATAAGAGTAATATATATGTAGATATAAGAGTATTTAAGTTATTCAAAGGAGCAGTCGAAAAATAAAAGAAAAATTAATGTAGCAGGACAATAGCAGAAAAGCAAATAAGTATTGACACCATCTATGTAATTGTATGTATGTATGTATATGTAGTTTAATTAATAAATAAATAAATGCTTTATACTGATATTTATATTATAAATATATATGCAAAAACACATTATAAATCCTTTACATAGATAATACATATGTATGTACCATATGTAATAAAATAAAATAATAAAAAAAAACAAAATATAATAATAATTTATGTAATAGATAATAAATAGCTAAATAGCAACTAATTCTTAGTTAATTAAAATCAAAAATTAGTTAGCTAAAATTACAAGATAATCTCATTAATAATAATGATATTGTACAATAAAAAAAAATATTTATATTGTTATATTAGGTCAAGTAAAAAGTTCGTTCGGTTTTTTTTATAGATTTTTCAAAATATGATAACTTTGTGTACATTTGTCCGATTTAAGTCAAATATGCGCCGTTTTGTTCGCAAACTTGTTGCCAACGAGATGCATTATACCTTTCTCGTAGAAGGCTGCTTCCCTATTGGCAAAAAACTCGGAGAGCCAATTTTCACAGGCCTCTCTTGAGGCCAACTTCTCACCATTAAGCGCGTTCGCCATGGACAGGTAAAGATGGTAATCACTTGGTGCCAGTTCCGGACTATAAGGTGGATGCATTAGGACCTCCCAAGCGAGCTCCTGGAGTCGATTTTGTTGAGATTCAGCAGCGATTCGCAGATGGAAATTCGTACCATCACCATATTTTAATAGCTCAGTTGGAAATTCTTCGCTTCGTATATTCTACGCATCAATCGCTAGATCTCGTCTTTGTGTTCTACGAGAGTATGCTTCGGTCTTGATACTTTCTGTAAGTCGCAACATCTTTCCGTGGGGTTTTCGAAGTCTCGGCTTCCTCAATCAATGATTTTACCAGTTTTCTGTTGATAAAAAATATTAAACAATTAAAGAATCAATCATATCAGTTCCCAAATCTCATGAGGAATTTGGAAATAAAGTTTTTGCCTTACTCGGTTTAGTTCATTTAATAATTAATTTTCTTCTAGATTTTATTTAAAAAATAATTGATTCATATTAATTTTTTATATTTTTTTTATCTACGCCTCAAAGTAATTTAGCTAAATTAATAAATCGGAATTTAATATAAGGAAAGTAAATTAAAATTAAATAAATAAATAAATGCAAATAAAAACTTCTTCCTCATAAGTCTTCAGTATACGTGGGTTGCCTTTTATATTTCGAGATTAGGGGACAGAAAAAAATATTAATCATCTAATCCAGAACTCCATCCAAGTGGATGACTCATCAAATCGATTTTTTGAGTGTTGACAATTGCATTTGTTTCAGTCAATGTGTGAGAGCTCACATTGTCGTGCTGAAGAGTGATCCGGCTTCAACGTTGGGATGAATTTGGATAACCTTCACGAAATTCGTCTTGGGATGTTCTACGACCTCGAGTAAATTCACCACACCATCGATTAATACTTGTACTTGGTGCAGCTTCATCGCCAATATGGAACTAAGTTCATCGATGCTTAGTTGCTAAGTTAATCCACGGCGAAAATTGTGAAAAATAATCTCACGAAAATGTTCAACATTTTATACCATTTTTTGGGCGAGATGAATATTTTAAGTTACTCTAAGCAACATAAATAGCGCTCATATGTCAAAACGTTCTGAGTATGTATAACAACAAAAATGTCAAGCTGTATGTTAACATTGTCAGTTGGCATACTCAACCGTTGCTAAATCTCGAAATATAAATGGTAACCCTCATATTTGCTACCATTACCAATAAATAATAAAATAAAGTAAAATAAAAAGAAATAAAAAGAAATAAATATATATATGTATTATAGAAGATACAAAGAAAATCTAAAATAACTCACAGCGTAGGCAATAAAAAAATTAGTATAAAATTTCTAACAAAATAAAGCTGTAAGAGAAATAGTAATAATAGTTACATAGATATATATTATAGTATTTAGTTTAAGTGAGTTAAAAGAGTCTAAAATAATTTTATTTTTACAGAAAATCAAATAAAATATCATTATTATACATATATCAAAACATAGTGAAATGCATAGTAAACACATAAATACTTACTTATACTTGTATGTATGTATTTATATAAACAAAAGCACATAAAAAGTATAACTTTAGTTAACTGATAAAAATACGCCATGTAAATAAATTTCAAAATTATTTAATCAAAATATGCCTAACTCTGATGTATGTATGTAGATATTCGTAATAATAAAAGGGCAATAAAACAAATATATATAGACATACATATATATATATAGACAGTGAATATGTAATTGAAATAAAGAGATGTGCAATATATTAATAATAAAACCAATAATAGTAAATTTATTGTTGTTCTTACTATAGATTGCTAATGAAAAAACCAACAAAAGCGTGTAGTAAATTTTTATAAGCATTTTACAACAACAACATTCACTGATAAAACGCTACGGATGATAGCACTTGAGATTTGTGGCACGTGAAGTTATAACGCTTATCTTGGAGACAAATAACACGCTTTCATTTCCTTCAATCGTTGAAATGGAATTTTTATTTTAAATAATACAGAAATAATCAATCAAAGCTTCAATTATATTTTAATGATAATATTAATTTAAATTAATTTTAGTAAATTTTGTTTTGGTGATATTTTGCTCGCAGTGCTCATACAAAGAACAAAGACAGTAGGCTATTTTTTGCAGCATTGTTTTTGGTCTCAAATCCAATACAGGGTGCGCCATATGGTTTGGCAATGGAAACTTGAATAGTTCCGCCATATTTTGAGACGTATTGACAAATAAAGAGCCATTATTTCTATCTATTTTGTGTCATGTATCAACTAACAGCGATACAACGACCTCCATGGTGATGCTAAGTTTTGGTTCAAAATCATCATGAACAATGAAGCCACTTTCGAGCCAATGGAAATTCTTGTGAGATTTTCCAAGATCCTCTTCATAATCAAAAAATTACCGTTTAGTGCGTCGCATCAGCCAAAAAGATAATTTTTTTGAGAACGAGGCTACGATCAATGGCGCGAGCAACAGAGCGATGCTTCGTGACGGTGCTACAGCACACCCTAGCGGCGATTCGATGACGCTACTCCGCACGATGTTCGATCGACGAATTATATCGAAAAACGCCGCTTTCGACTGGCCACCGCGCTCACCCGATTTGATGCCGCCGTACTTCTTTTTGTGATTGTAAATGAAGAACAAAGTTCATATAGACAAGCCACAGACCATAGCTCAGCTCAAAGTCAAAATTAGCTAAGGAAAATACGCCCAGATGTCGAAATCCGAATAGTCGGACTTGGAACGAAGAGGTAGTGGCTAGGCTGTCTAGGTTATGTCATGTCATGGAGGATAAAATTACTCCAGTTTTGAAAGTATTCGATGCAATATTCACTGGTGGACGCAGAAGAAGGAGAAGGATCAGGGGGAGAGTGGGATAGCTGAACGATCGAACGGCGTGTTACTATTGAACGGCTAAATATAAAAAATATGTGACGCCAAAGGGCAATTCTTCGTTAATAGTCCCAGAAGCAGCTTAGAATCTGGCCTCGTTTTTACTTTTAAGAACTTCCCGTCATTTGTTTTGCATCTAGTTTAGGAGTTCTGCAGCCCTTTGCTCATACACTAAGTCATGTCCTCAGTTCTTGATCCTTGAATGGAACTGATGAGTCCGTAACGTTTTGTTCTAAAATGCGAACCACTGAAGCCAGTTCAACAGCTATCTCCTGGCATCCCGTAAATGTTGACCCCCCATTTCTCAGCCAGTCTTTCGATTACCTTTTTACATACAAGAACCACTGCTGACTTAGTGCTGTATGAAAGTAAGGCCTATCTACACAAATATTTATTCACCTTCTCTAAAGACTTGCTCACTGTTATGCCTCTTCCAGCATTTTTTAAACAAATTTTATCGGAAAGGAATGCTGAAGATTCAAAATCCGTAGGTTCTCTTCAATTTTTATTGATTTGGTGTTTCCTCCCTAAGCTTACACCATCCTATAGTCCCATTAAAAAGAATCGGCTTAATTTATGCCACGAAAATTCCGTACGAAAGAGCAGGTAAAAGCTCTTGATGGAACTTAAACCCCTTTTTCTTCCTGTACACCTAATCAATAATGGCTTCCCCATTCGCTTCTTCACTTTGAGCTTAGTTGAGTTCATATCCAACACAATTCCCAAATACTTAGTGCTAGTTTCCGGGTATAAAGTGACCTCTCCCAGTTGGACGTTTGAATTTTCTTGTGAATAGAAGACTCGCTGCCGAACTGCTGAAGTGATTTTCGGTCCCTCCATACAGTTTATTCTAAACCGCCTCCGAGCGTCTGATGGTTTTTTGATGAGAAGTTTTTATATCAGCTTAAAAATACACTCAGAGGAGTTGAAATTCCTTTCCAAAGGGCGAACACAACTAGAAAAAATAATTTTCTATTATTTTTGGATGTTAGTCGAGCCAGAACTCGAGCGCTGGCCTTTCAAATGGGAGTACGCAATGCTAACCACTTGACTGTCGCGGCCACTGACTCGAGTTAGCCTAGCTGTTTATTGTTTCAAGTGTCAGACTCCTAATAGATCCTAGAGATGTCAAACATTAAAGCCTGCTAAAACTGAAATGTCGTCAACGTAGGATGTGACCAAGGTTGCCCACCCTAGCAACTTCTTTAGCAATCTATAGGCAGCGAGATTCCAAAGCAGAGGTAATAGATAACACTCCACCCATTGTTGGTCCCTGTGCACATCCAGCGGAACTACACCTTATTTCGATTCCCAATCCCGTTTGGTTTATAAGCTTACTGGTGGCCGATAAACATCGGTTTTTAAATACTTTTGATTAATAGAACCCACACACCCTTCAGGGTTACCAAGCAGGAAGGTGAAACAGAGACCGGCGGTAAGATAGACTCACGGTAAATAGAGAATTATTTATAATGTAGATAAGATCCATAAAGTTTTGTGATTTAATATCGTTCAGAGCAGTCAAAATCCAAGTGATAACATGGCCCGATCTTCCCTGATAATAAATTTGATATGGGGTCAGCAAAAACGTTATATATACGAGTAAATATTCTGGTCGCGCACCAGACAGATTCGTCCATAATAAAATGTCCATTTCGACAAATGCAATACCGCGCAAAAGAGCTGTGATCTGCATAAGAAGAAATGACAGATAGACGAAGTTGAAAACCTCGACTTACTTTAGAAGAGCCAGGGTCCGCATTGGAACCAACCTACATTTTTGATGTAAAACCCACAATGCGAACGTCGCCTTTTCTTTCCATAAACCACTTTAGCTCACAAGCTTTATTTACATTTCGTAATATCAAAATCGTTTATTAAAAGTTTTAGACCAACAAACCAGTAACACTTGGCAAATCAGGCAGATGACTCACTTTCTTCTTGAAATCATCGACCTCACAAGCATACGAATAACCGGCAGTGATGTCGGCGGGCTTCCAGTTGACGTAGTCAACCTTATCAGCCACATCAGTGCAAATAATGTAGTCCTTCTGGATCTCCGCCAAAGTCAAATGTGGATTGTTGACGCCAATAAAGACAATACCTTTCTTCGTGGTGCGCTCAATCACAACGCGGAAATACAATTTGGGTACCGGAATCAGTCCATTATTGTTGCTATCATAAGCCAAATATAAAGGCGTCTGCACGCCATTCGCATTAGCCAGTGTAGTCACACCGTACACACCCGTCCAGCAGTCTACATACCACTGCGCTTTGCTAACCTTCGCGCGCACACCATCCTCGATGCGCGCCCAATTGCCAGCATTAAAGACCTGCCATTGCGGTGCAGCGTTGATGAATAGGAACGTCGCGCGTTGCTGTGTGCCATAGTCAAAATCAGCCTTAGCAGCCAAATGACCACGTGCGAGGTAGACATTCTTGCTGGAGTCAAAATATTTGCTCGCATCACCGCCCAATTCCTGATTAATCGTTGCCAGCTGCGTAGCTTGTGTGTACAGTTTATCGACGTTCTTGCCGTCAAAGAAACCACCGGTTTGGAAGGTGAGACGATCCACGCCAGTTTGATAGTAATTGCTGCCGGGATTCAAATCGTGATGTACATAACGGGTTACCTCCTCGTCCTCATCGAAGCAAACCTTGTATTGTTCAACAAAACGGCTGCTGCTGATTTTGAAGCCTACACGTATCTCTACGCCACCGTTGCAGCTTGAGCCAGTCTTTTCGGCAGTGAAAGCGGGCCAAGATTTACAAGTCAATTCCTTCAAAGTGTATGTTGTGCCATCCACCTTGAAGTTGGTGCCACTTACACAGGACGCGCTCACGAGTGTCTGAGCGATTGAATCGAACTTACCGGGACACCACAAATCCAATTTGGCACCCGACTCAATAACCATAACACCGGTGGAGTCATATGGATAGAATTCCGCGCTGTCGGACTTCAGGTAGACGGGCTGAGGTGTGGGTAGACCACCGCGTATGGTGACTTTACAGGCTGAAATTGAGTGTGAACGATTATATTTATGATTTTTTTGGTAAAAAATTTTTAGTGCTCACTGGTGGCACGACCTTCCGGCTTAATATCAACAACGGGCGCTGACGGAATTATATCATCGTGTTCTACATAATCGTCTTCAGCTTCATTGATTGGCTCAACGTGTACAGGTACCTCGACTTTCTCTTCATCTGCGGCAGGTGCGACGTTGATTGGAATAATCACTTCGGGTGCTTGTTCCTCACCGAACTTAAGCCCATCGATTGCGGTCTCTGGTACGGCGATCACACCAGCCGTACAACCTTGGAGGAGACAACAACTGCCAGCCACGAGCAGCAATAACGTCGTAGTTAACTTCATTTTAACCAATTTCGGTTTAATGCACGTCGATCATATGCACGGGTCTTAAATACCAGACAGATAAGCAGCGGCGGTGTGCCATTTCCTCGCCCTTTCCCTCTCTGCGCTTTAGCCAAATTACCTTTGCTACTGATAATTAAACGTTAAGTTCTCGACATTCACTGCTTATGCGCCTTTTTATTTAATTATTGTAAGATAGCTTGGTATTTGAAGCGGTTATCAGTTGAAAGTCTGTGCCTGCACTGATTTGCTTTATCAAAAAATAATTTGCGACATCACGTTTCCTTAACCGTAAATTAATGATTATAAGAAGACGCACACGTGATATCTATTGTAGTTTGTCTATGGACTTCATAAAATCCATTAGCTATACGCGCAAAAACTTTTTAGCAACACTTTTTATTTGCGATTTTAACTTTCTACTCATTATAAATTACCAATGCATAGACTTTTGAGATTAAGGGAAACACTTTCCGATTACAGTAGCCGATTGATTAGCAGAGCGAAACAATGTATACAGGGTATATTAGGTTTGTTCAGCAGACGTTTTTATGGGCATCTCTTTATCAAACTTCATATCGATTGACGAGACAATTCGGTTTAGCCATGTCTGTCTTTCAACTGTCCGTCCGTCCGTCCTCACTCAAGTGAGGAATAAGATATTTTGATGAAACTTGGTTCTCACATTCCTTGTCATTTAACGGTAATTGGTAAAGTACGAAAGTCAATTCAGTAACTACATAAATATACAACTAAAGTCATAATTATTTGGAGCGATAATTTGAGAAATATAAGAGGCGGAGTCTCATGGTACCACCCACTTTTGGATGGAAAAATATATTTCATAAATCACTTTCATAGAATTCGATGAATTTCGACTTCAGTAACTCTCATGACCTAGTATGAACACAAAGTAAAAATGATCACAATCGGGCAACAACCACACCATTGTCCAATATAATGGGATTTTTACTTTCTATTCTCCCTTTGGCTCTATTCCATTGGTCGAAGTGACATGAAACTTGATGTAGGCATCCGATAAGATCATATTTTCTGAGATGTGAACCTGATACCTATTGGAAAAAATCGAATTTATTTTTAAATCGTTCGATTTTCAGGATATTTGATACACAGTTAGCTATTTGCCTACATTGACATGGAAAATACATTTTCTTCCGGAAAGTAGACTTAGCACAGATCTATTCGGAAAAAGACCAAACTTATTTGCATTAAGCAATAGAGAACTTAGCATTCTTATGGGTGTATTTATGGTACGTGTACCTTTGAGATATCTTCTCAATAAGCTAGGGGTTGGCCGCGGTAGCCGAGTGATTAGCATTACGTACTGGAATGCCCGGGTTCAAATCCCGGTGCCACCATCATCCAAAAGTTATGGAAAATTAATTTAAGTAAAAAAAATTAAGTTAAATCTTCTAATTGCGGTCGCCCCTTGGCAGGGAATGTCTACCACTCCGAGTGTATTTCGGACATGAAATAAAGGCTTCGCATCAAAAAAAACCATCAGCCGTTCGGAGGCGGCTTAGTATAAACTGTAGGTCCCTCCATTTGTTGGGAAAAACATCAAGACGCAAAACCACAAATTGGAGGAGGAGCTCGGCCGAAAATCGCTTAAGCGGTTACAAAGTGCCAATTATATATATAAGCTAAGTGCGGCAGCTTGCGGTCAGGTCCTTAACCTCTCTCACTCCAATCAATCAATCAACCAAACCACAGTGGCGTTAAAAATATAGAACCATGATAAATGAGGTTGATTAATTGATAGTTATAAGAAAGTTCTCTTCGTCTTTCCAGAACGAAAAAAATTAATAACGAACATCAATAAATGAAACTGATTAATAAATAAATAAATTATTATTTTTCCCCTTTATTCCTCGATTAATCTAAGCAAAATGAAAAAAATTTAAACTTATCTTTCTTTTAAAAATATCAAACCATTTCCGTATAACGCATTGCACATTAATAAATAGATAAGCACCTATAAAAATTTATATTAAAAAATATATATGTATGTATATTAAATGCTTCTAAAAATTTTAACACGCAAACAATTATCTGCTATAAACTTCAAAGATGTAATACTGGTATTTATGTTTGTTTACTTCATTTCGGAACGGCCACTTTTTTTATTAAATATTTTAACAAAAATGTTTTTAATTTTTATTACCAATCTACTGCGAAATTATAATCTGAAGACCTTTTTCCTTTCTTAAGTAGACCTCAAATTTATCTGAAGAGTCACTTGTAATATAAATCAATCATTCCCCTCTGGGAAAAAGTGTTACAAATATACAATATTTTTACGCCTACTTGTCCACTTTACTCTGAAATGTATTTCATATATTTTAAGATACTAGTATAAAAATCAAAAACCAATCCGACTTCTAAGCGACCTTCCATTTACTCCTTCACTTACTTTGTAATTACAAAATCACTTTTGCTTAATGACATAAACCTTCCACAACGTTTCTTGCCAGCGGCCGATTTCTTGGTGTCTTATCTGTTATAACAAACAAATTGGATGTGAAAAGATTTTCCGTTGCGGCAACAACAATCGGCACTTAAGTTTAGGGTTGCGATTTGGTCCAACACTCTTCAGTGCTCAGCCATAATTAACCACTTAAATATTCATTTATTATAAGGCAACCAACGTGCATATTGTTCAGTCGAAGGGTGATACAAGCGATGGAATTGCAGTCACAACGACAGGCTGTAATAAATGAAGCAACCAATGAGCTGCCAGCTGAAGGAAGTTTAAAAGGAGAAAGGTGCAATATGTCTAAGCGCGAGCTGTTTGGCAGAGCTGACGGTACTGGCGCTTCAATATGTCAAAGCTTGGACATGGACAATAATTAATGGAAAGTAAAATGGTTAATGTTTTAAATACATTTAAGGAAGAAAACGGGATGTAATACAAAAATAAAACAAAATGAATTAAATTATATTAAATAAAAATAAAATATAATAAACTAAAATAAAGTAATATAATTTAAAATTTAATATATTAAAATAAAATAAATTAAAATAAAATAAAATAAAATAAAATAAAATAAAATAAAATAAAATAAAATTAAATTAAATTAAATTAAATAAAATAACATAAAATAAAATAAAATAAAATAAAATAAAATAAAATAAAGGAAAATAAAATTAAATTAAATTAAATTAAATAAAATAAAATAAAATAAAATAAAATAAAATAAAATAAAATAAAATAAAATAAAATAAAATAAAATAAAATAAAATAAAATAAAATAAAATAAAATATAATATAATATAATAAAATAAAATAAAATAAAATTAAATTAAATTAAATTAAATTAAATTAAACTAAATTAAATAAAATAAAAT
Organism: Ceratitis rosa; assembly: GCA_037013455.1. Classification (NCBI taxonomy): domain Eukaryota; kingdom Metazoa; phylum Arthropoda; class Insecta; order Diptera; family Tephritidae; genus Ceratitis; species Ceratitis rosa. The sequence continues at coordinate 4,032,918 of JAWMAG010000041.1, forward strand.
AAAATAAAATAAAATAAAATAAAATAAAATAATATAAATTAAAATAAAATAAAATAAAATAAAATAAAATAAAATAAAATAAAATAAAATAAAATAAAATAAAATAAAATAAAATTAAATTAAATTAAATTAAATTAAATTAAATTAAATTAATTTAATTTAAATTAAATTAAATTAAATTAAATTAAATTAAATTAAATTAAATTAAATAAAATAAAATAAAATAAAATAAAATAAAATAAAATAAAATAAAATAAAATAAAATAAAATAAAATAAAATAAAATAAAATAAAATAAAATATAATATAATAAAATAAAATAAAATAAAATAAAATAAAATAAATTAAAATAAAATAAAATAAAATTAAATTAAATTAAATTAAATAAAATAAAATAAAATAAAATAAAATAAAATAAAATAAAATAAAATAAAATAAAATTAAATTAAATTAAATTAAATAAAATAACATAAAATAAAATAAAATAAAATAAAATAAAATAAAATAAAATAAAATTAAATTAAATTAAATTAAATAAAATAAAATAAAATAAAATAAAATAAAATAAAATAAAATAAAATAAAATAAAATAAAATAAAATAAAATAAAATAAAATAAAATAAAATATAATATAATATAATAAAATAAAATAAAATAAAATTAAATTAAATTAAATTAAATTAAATTAAACTAAATTAAATAAAATAAAATAAAATAAAATAAAATAAAATAAAATAAAATAATATAAATTAAAATAAAATAAAATAAAATAAAATAAAATAAATTAAAATAAAATAAAATAAAATAAAATAAAATAAAATATAATATAATATAATAAAATAAAATAAAATAAAATAAAATAAAATAAATTAAAATAAAATAAAATAAAATTAAATTAAATTAAATTAAATAAAATAAAATAAAATAAAATAAAATAAAATAAAATAAAATAAAATAAAATAAAATTAAATTAAATTAAATTAAATAAAATAACATAAAATAAAATAAAATAAAATAAAATAAAATAAAATAAAATAAAATTAAATTAAATTAAATTAAATAAAATAAAATAAAATAAAATAAAATAAAATAAAATAAAATAAAATAAAATAAAATAAAATAAAATAAAATAAAATAAAATAAAATAAAATATAATATAATATAATAAAATAAAATAAAATAAAATTAAATTAAATTAAATTAAATTAAATTAAACTAAATTAAATAAAATAAAATAAAATAAAATAAAATAAAATAAAATAAAATAATATAAATTAAAATAAAATAAAATAAAATAAAATAAAATAAAATAAAATAAAATAAAATAAAATAAAATAAAATAAAATAAAATAAAATTAAATTAAATTAAATTAAATTAAATTAAATTAAATTAATTTAATTTAAATTAAATTAAATTAAATTAAATTAAATTAAATTAAATTAAATTAAATAAAATAAAATAAAATAAAATAAAATAAAATAAAATAAAATAAAATAAATTAAAATAAAATAATATAAAATTAAATTAAATTAAATTAAACTAAATTAAATTAAATTAAATTAATTTAAATAAATATAAAATAAAATAAAATAGAATAAAATAAAATACATTATAACAAAATCAAAAAAACAAAATTAAATTGTTTGATAATTTAAATTAAGTTAAATTAAATTAAATTAAATTAAATTTAATTAAACCAAATAAAATAAAATAAATTTATATAAAATATAATCAAATAAAATAAAGAAAATTTAATTAAAATTCAAAAAAAAAAAACGGTATCACTTAAAAAATCGCCCCAAAAGTCAGGAACAAATACCACTCAAAAACTACAAAAAGGCCAGCGAGATGAACGGACTGTAAAGAGGGATCTAAATCGACAATTAGACTACACAGCGGACTTGTCAGAGTGCAGGGTGGCCTTGGCAAAAGAAACAAGGGTAATTAATTTTCGCTGACGGCTAACAAGCGAATTGGAAAAAAATGAAAACTCGGTAGGAGATATTGTATAATTTCTCAAACTTGATGATTTGTTGAGAATACGGTAAAGAGAAAGTTAAAAAAACAAAAACCGCTACAACAAAACTCAGCACAAATTAGCAACATCGATGGGGAAGCATTGTTTAGGCGTAGCTAATGACCGACCAAAGTGGCAACTTATCTCACAGCTGAAGGCAAAAGAGCAAACAAGCAGAAAAAAGTCAACAACGGAAATGTTAACTAAAGTTTTTGGTAGATGGCAGCAGGGTAGATATATAAATTTTGTAAGAAAAACTTTGGTCAACAAAATAAATGAGCAACTTAAAACGACGAATGCAGAAAATGCGGTCGCAGTGAGGGTAATCAGTGTAAGTAACAGAAGCAGAAGCAGCAGCAGCAGCAGCAGCAGCAATAACAAAACAACAGAAATTCAATCAGTGACTGAAATGTAGCTTCATATACAGATATGTACGTATGTATAGTGAATAAGTACATAAGATTCAGTGAGTCAAACCAACTGTGAGTATAATTAATTTAATTAAGTAAATGAAGGTTAAGGTGAAAAAGATAACAGCAACAACAATAAATTCACCAAAACATCAACTGAACGAGTGCGAAACCAATTAATATATGCGGTATCTCTCGGTGGCAACGTTGAGTGTTTATATGTACGAGTATGTATGTATGTAAATACTCAGATGGCCAGGAGTATTATTAAAGAAAAGTAAAAAAAATATAAAAAAATAGTGCAGCAAGGAAACTGAAACTCATTGAATGTGCAAATTAAGTAAGTGTACACAAGAAGAAAGTGCCAAGAGTCAAAATGATTAATGACAGGTGGAAAAGTGAATGAGTAAATGCAAATTTAGCGTGGTGTGCACTTATATACCATATATTATTTGTAGAAAGCAACTACGTAATGTACAAATAGTGCTGAGAATCGCTGAACAATTGACACCGAAATTCAAGTTCGCTAGTAGAATACTTCACTGCTGGGTTGTGTTAGTCTTTAGTAACCCTGCAGGGAAAAATACTGGTTGGTAACTAGAATCCAACTAGTTTACATCTTTACACTAACTAGTTCATTTAATAAGCAATTGGTTCTTTTAACACGGCGATGTCCTTCGAACTGTCAATTGTCAGTCTATACATCAGCTTCATACTAGTTTAATACCAATTCATACATACCAGTTAGTTCATACCAGTTAATAACTAGTTCACCTCAGATATTCCAAACGGTTGAACTGATTTTAATAAAAATTTGTGTATCTGTGTTCAAGTAAATGTGAAAATGGTGTAGAAAAGCTCCTTTCACGGGAAGTTGACTAGAGACCAAATTATTTAAAAAAAACTCATCTGATCTAGGTATTTGAAGCTTAATTAGGACAGTTAAACTTTTTTACAATTGAACAAGGGTTAAAAACCCCAATAATATGTGGTTGATGTTGTTGTAGGGGAAAGTCTAATAATGTTTGATCGGAGATTCTAGTTACTTATGACTCCTCACTCGGGAAAATATTATTTCATGCACTAGAATTTTTGTAAACTAGTTTGTAAACTAGTAAAATACTAGTATAATTTTAGTCTACGGCAAACTAGTATATTATTGTACTTTAAATACTAGTAAAATTCTAGTTTACAATAAACTAGTATGATTTCGTCTTCAAAACACTAATATTTAACTAGAATTTTCGCATACTAGTCTACGTTTTCCCTACAGGGAAGTCACAGGTCAGGAAGAAAAAGTGTTTCCCATCTAAGTTTAGGCAAAGAGACACTCGAAACTAAATAAACAGCTGCATCTCAGCTGAATTTCATGTAAATCGATAGACTTAAGGATTGCTGATTGAAAAGTGGCTACTATTCATGCTCCAAGAGGAGATTATGCTTCACCGAGATGGTGCCACATGTCATAAAACACGTGCGAACATGGCTTTATTGCGAGGGATATATTCCGGCTGTGTAAACTCTCGTCTTGGCAATGCCAATCAGCCACAGAGATCGTTCGATTTGACACCGTTGGTCTTATTGGCTTAGACGCTACGCGAAAAACGGTATTTATACGGATAAACCTTTAACTCTTGAGCACTTGGAAATCAACATTCAATGTGCCAAAAAGTGATCGGTAGTCAGCGCAAACGGAGCTGAATTTCAAAAAAGCTGGTAATGATCTAGTGTTTCAAATACATGTAATGTCAAGGTTCCAATTTTATATTAGAAAAGGAATTTTGTAGAAAAAAATTATTTTAAATATATTTTATTTACATTTATTTTGATTTAGTGGATAACCCTTTACAACTCTTTGTTACGCTCTAAAAAGGACAAATGAGATTTCGCAGTTCCATTATGCACGTATCACTAGCCAAACACAAACAAAAAATACGCTTTATTGCGCGCATTTTCAATCATTTCCTTTTATGTACACTCACAATTCAACGTGCGATTGTGCGCCGCTTTGCGCCCGCCAACCCCTTCTCAGTGCTTACGATGACGCATACTCGTGCATACCATACATACATGCAAGTAGAAGGCGCAACTCTACGATGCCATAAGATTTCGCACGCTTTTTGCATTGTACGTTTGCTATGACAAAGCCGTTTAAACGACAACAAATTGGCAGCAACAACAACTACGTCAGTCTTACACGCAGCTTTAGACCGCTACAAAGGTATTGGCCATAAAGTTTTGTTCAATCGAATATTGACTGCATGCAAGGTGGGATTACAAAGTGGAAGGAAGCCTGAAGCCTAAAGCCATTTTACATATGTACATATGTATTTTACCTATATTGGCGCTTTGGTCGTTCAATAACTAACGGTAGATTTTCTATGCGCTCTTATTGAAGCCAGTCAGTCAGTTAGTCAGCCAGTCAGTCAGCCAGAGAGGAAAGTCACCAAAGGCGTTGTGCACATCCGCCACTTCAAACAGCGTAATGTATCTGCAGATGTATGTATTTATATAGTTGAATGCAAATTTTACGCTAAAAAACGCTTGAAGGTTTCATCAATTTGTAAATACATTCATACTTTAACACACACGCACACACATAGAAGCAACCATTTGCGCCATTTAAGGCATTTACGCCTTTTATGCGTGTTCCATCTTCCTCTTCTTCATCTTCTTCTTCTTCTTCTTCTTGTTCTTCACGCTCACTCACAATGAAATACTAACAAGGTTTCTAAGAATTTTATGCGTCGCATTGAACGAGTAGCTGGATTAAGGATAATCAGGATATGTATGGTGATGCGTGTGTTGAAAATGCATGTGTCGCGCAACACACATACATACTTACACATATGTATGAGTATATAGGTATATTCTTATGTAAGCAAGTATTGACTTAAAAGGTAATGGCATATTCATTGCGTGACGTGAGGTACAGTCCTCATACATATATATTTACATACATACATACATATATGCATATATAAATACTAGTATGTAAATGTTGACAAAGTGGTGTGGTTGTATGTAAGCCTTGTTGAGCCTTGAGCCTTGAGCCTTTCGAACAACTTTATCCTCTTAAATACAACAAAGCGCTTTAGTCAGTTCCACTGGCACAGCAAGGATATGCGTGATTGGCTTTATAACAGCGTATGCCTGAGATGCACTTAATTTATGATAATACCGAGCAAGAAAAGTTCGCATAATGTGATAAATGAGGCAAGAAAAGTTGAAGTACGCCATTACTTATGATTCGCTGAAGAAAGGCTGCACGCGTAAATGCTGCACATGAAGGGGAGAAAGCTAATTGGTGGCATTATTATATTCATAAAATTTAATATTTTAATTCATATTTATTTTATATTTATTTTATATTTATTTTTATTATCAACACTGAGAAGGATTCCTCCTTAAGCGCATAGACCTCTTAGTCCTTTTTAGAGCCAGACGGAGGTGCACTTTATTGCGATCTAAAGTACTCATCGTCGTCAACGCCTTTCGTGAAGCTCTAGAGAGCTTTATTAAGCAATTTTGAAGCCTTCTTCAGTGAACTGCAAAACTTTGAGATATCCAAGACAAGCTCTAAATAAACAGAGGAGGTTTTCTAACGTCTCACTCCTGCCTTCCTCCCTGCATTTCCTACATGTGTCACTGCTACTAATGCCCTTTGTGCTCATATTTTGTATATACAATAGTTCCCTGCGTTGATAGCTATCTCAGCTGCCAATAGCGAAGATGTCATACTCTGGCAGTTTGAACGGTTTCTTGTGGTCTTCAGTGTACCGCTGTTATCACTTCCATGATTTCCCATACGAGATTTTATTAGTAATTGGCCTTTTGAGCCTTTCCATTTCCACATAAGTTTGCTGTGCAAATTACTACCGGCTACTTGGTGTGATCCCTGATTGATAGCTCCACCCCATTAAACCTCGAAAGGTTTCCAATATTAGCGAAGCCTTTTTGTCAGCATTTATCTCTAAGTTGGCTGATGTAACCTACCGATATACTCTCTCTCTCTTTCTCTCTTCAAATTCAACAATTCACCCCTCACTTCATTCATAAATATTCCGGACTGTAGTGCCAATATCCTTTTAAAGTAAGCCGATACATTGATGGACCGTAACGAAAGTTCACTGCTATCAGTATCAAGTATAAATATTTTAATCTGCTCAGTTTTTATTAAGAAATCCATTTTTCCTCCAAAACTTCCTGCTACTTGACAAAACTAAACATTATACCATTTTTTAGACACCAAACTCACACATATCTGCCAACCCATCAGTCAATTGAGCGTGCAATGCTTTGTTCATTGAAGCGTGAAATGGCCGATAATTGCAGGATGCGCTGGCAAGGATTCGCTCCATAAAAAACGCGTAAATGTCGGAATTATTTAACGAGATGAATAAATCGGTAAAGGACGAAAAGGCAGCATAAATATGTATATTTGTTTGAATATATAAACGATAAAAAAAATTTGGAACAAAAGGTCAAAGGATCAGTGAGTGTTCAATCCAACACCAAACTCGTAATATTATAATACGGACTAAACGGATTCGTTGGATATTTGCCAAACAATTGATTTGATATACATATGTGTACCAGACAAGGATAAAGTATATACAAATATACACTTGTAGGTAAAATTCACAAATGCCAAAATACAAATACACATACACATTACAAATGAGCACCTTCGATAAATTATTACTTCAGTGCAGCAAACAGCAAAAACAAACTTGCCTCTCAAGCAGCGCCTTGGTCGACTAACGATTGACTGGATATCCTGCGATATTGGCTTTGATATTTATAGTCAATCCACAATCGTATCAGGATTACGTTTTCAATCAAAGCAAATAAAATCCATGCATAATGAATGAGACAAAATATTGAAAGAGACAGAGTGAACATTTGAAAGATATTTACTTTTATGCCAGTAAATATGCAAATAGAACCAGAAGGAATATTACAATTTGTTTCATTGGTTTTCTCAAAAATAAAAATAAAATAAAACAAATTAAATTAAAATAAAATAAAATAAAATAAAATAAAATAAAATAAAATAAAATAAAATAAAATAAAGTAAAATAAAATAAAATAAAATAAAAGAAAATAAAATAAAATAAAATTAAATAAAATCAAATCAAATAAAATAATCTAAACTAAAATAAAATTAAATTGAATAAAATAAAATAAAAAAATTAAATAATATAAAATTAAATAAAATTAAATTAAAAAAAAACAAATAAAATAAAATAAATTAAATATAATACATAAAATAAAATAAAATTAAATTAAATTAAAAAAATAACATAAAATTAAATTAAATAAAAAAATAAAATAAAATAAATATAATTAAAATTAAAATTAAATTAAACTAAATTAAATTAAATAAAATAAACTAACTAAAACAAAATAAAATAAAATAAAAGAAGATAAAATAAGATGAAATAAAATTAGATAAAATAACATAAAGTAAATAAAAATAAAAAAAATTAAATTAAATTAAAATGTATTAAAAAAATTTAAATTAAATAAAATTAAATAAAAAGAAATTAAGTCTAAAAAAAAAAAGTGTATTAAATTGATTTAAATTAATTAAACTGATTTAAAACAAATCGAATTAAAATAAAGTGAACTTATTATTTTCTTCGCAATAGATATTGATCATTTCGTTCACTTTTTCGACCACATTTATTCGTTTGTATCAATATAGTTTTGCTGACGGATATTTCCGCCTCAATATGAATTATGTATTTTGTATTATATAACCACGAATAACTCTGCAGCGTCTACACGAAGCAGCGCCTTATATAAAGACATATTTGAATATGCTGCTTGCATATATGTATATATGTGCATAGAGGTATTTGCAAAAGTTAATTTACATACGAATTATGCAGACAAATAAATCAAAATGTGAATATACACAACTGACAAATATTCATAGAATTTTATATAAATAAAAATTAAATTTCAAATTTAGTGGACTGCGTTGTAGAAGAAGCAAATGTTGTATGAAATAAAGTAGAAAACAAAAAACCTTAATAAAGTTGACATAAATATTGCACGAAAGTAGTGGATGTGAAAAAATTTTGAAAATATTTAAATTTTGAAAGTGAAAGATCTTTTTATATTATAGTGAAGATAGAGTAAATGACTTGAAATTTTCTTGTTTTTTTTTTATTTGTGAGCTTTACAGGAAATGACAAATATATTTTATATACACTTCTAAATAATTTAAAAGATTTTTTTATTTTTTTAATTTTTTAGTAAATATTCTTAAAAGACTAGAGGCGCCTAAATCGCTTCCATTCAATTCAAATACGAGTACAGCACAATTTTTAAATTTTTTTTTGTTCGCGGAACTAATGGCATGCCATAGGAAAGTGAACTCAACGTAGGAAATTATAGTGGCTATTCAGCTTTTATGTATATGCAAATAAACACTATGTCTGAGAGTTTTCATAAAAAATTGGCATAATAAGTCTCTTCCATTAAGCTAATGTCCTCCCATAAAAACGAGTCTGAATTTAATGGCTGTAGGCAAATGAAAATGCAGATTAGCGACTGGCAACTGACAAATTAATTAAATAATTTACGAAATATTTGGAAATTTTGTAAGCAAAAAACAAAACATCGCCATAATAATTGGTTTCTAAATTTTTTGTTAGCAACTTGTTAAAAGAAATAAAGAACACGCGAACAAATACACAAAACATATCTGCTATTGAGGGTTGAGATTTTACCACACGTTGCTCATACGCCCTGTCGCCACTGCGTACGATATGTATACACAAATTTATTTACACTTTTTTATATATACAAGCAAATTAAACTTCACAAAAGCTTTTGTGATATAAATATATTTTTTTTATTTTAAATTTAGTGCAGTAAAAAATGGAAAGTTTACGAAAAATTAAGCATATCATGAAAACAATTCACGTTTTAATTAACTGTGTGAGTTTTTGGGAGAAAAAATGTGTGCCAAATTAAGCTGTTGAAATGTAAATACTACAAAAATTGGGAGATAGCGTAAGCAAAAAATGAAAAGTTTATATATTATATATATGTACATATGTATATCTTGTCAGCCGTTTTGGAAACTAAAATTTTTATTTTTTATTTTATTTTTTTTTTTGTTTTCTGTTTCTATTTTTATTGTAGTTGTGATTTAGCTGCAACATTTTTGTTAAATTTATTTGCATAGCCGAAGTGTAGTGTGAGTTTTTCTAGTTTCTAAAAAAATTCATCATATATATACATATATATGTACTCGTATGCATACATGAGAGCAAAACATAATCTTTAGTTAATTAAAATCGTATTTCTTCAACAGTTGATTTCAGTTAAACTTGAAAAATTCTATAAAAAACATGAGCTAATTGAATAAGTGTAAATATTTAAATCGGAAAAATATTGTACATATATTTTTGTATATTTTATTGCGTCTGTTTCTTAAAAATCAATTAGTTTCAGACTCGTAGAATTTTCCACTTTTTCTTATCAAACTCTTTCATTACTTAACGCTATTGCTTCAACGAGTTCTGTTAACCATTCTGTGACTGTGTGAGGTCTACTCAAAAATTAAGCTATCTTGAATTTTTATAAAAAAAAATATTAATTTATTCAATAAATATTTTTATCTTCATCGCAACAGACCATCTTTGATATATTATATTTGTTTTCTTTCAATTTCGAACCACCTTATAGACCAGTGATCCCACCAAGTGATTACTATCTGTGTCTGTCGATGGCAAATAAATTGGCTGGTGAAGAATTGGCATGAAGAAAAGCCTGTGAAAGTCGTTGTAAGTAAAAGCAATTTTCAACAATTACAATTTTCGATTACTTTCACAAAAAGTGCGATTCAAACTGCTTTGCCCTAAGTGCTTCAGGACCAAATGTGAAATTTGTTCCTAAAAATGTTCAACTCTCCTTATTTACCATTACACTTCTCCGCTGAAAGTGCTCGCCAGTTGTTGAAGTGTCAGCTTACTAATAGCGCCAAATACATGAGAGCGCACATACTTAGATGTACAAAACATACATACATACAAAAGTTTCTGCGTAATATCAGCTGCACTTAATTACTAAAGAATAAATTCGCATGATTATATAAAAAAATTAAATTAAAAGAGTATGATGCAATTAAAAAGTTTCTAAAAAAGTAGCAGAAAATATTACTTTCTTTTCATTTTTCTCCTTTTAAATTAATACACCTTTCACTATTACTTTGTACTCGACAATTTGCCTGATTCTCTTTTTTTTTTTTGTTCATTACTCATTATTGGAAAATAAATTACTTTCTTTAGTTTCAACGCAACTTGAAAGTAATTATTGCTTATTCCTTCGGCAAATGAAATGAATTTTTTGTATTGCATGACTTTTTTTTTATTTTTTCTTTTTCATTTTTTAATTGTAAATTGTATTGACAGTATTAATTGTCATGTCTGTAAGCGTATCTGTAAGCGTGAGCCATGGAATGCTTCTTTCTGTGCGTTCTTGTATAAATTATAATTACAGCGCTGAACTATTATTGTGAGGAAATATGTCTACACGTTCAATCGAAAAGCGGGTATCGAGTTCGAATTATATATTGGAAAATTTGTAAATTTTATTTTATTTTTTTTTTAATTTTTTTATTATTAATGTTTAGTAATAATATTTACAAGCATGTATTTTCACTGATTTTATACTTTCTTTTTAAAAACTCATAAAAACATAAAACCTTATGATAAGTTCGGCCTAGTTGTCTTCACCTTTACTCTCCAAAAATGAATATGTATTGCATGAATTTTTAAAGAACCAACGAATGCCATTGATTGCTCATTTCATTTCCATTCACGCACCGCATTATTCATTCAGTCATTCATTTTCCGCTTTGTTAGTGGGTCATCTTGATAAAGTACACTTAATGCCGACTTATTTGCATGCAGAAACTAGGGTGGGCTTTCAATTTCATATAAAAAATACAGACAGTCATCACCTTACAATAGTCCTGAAGAAAAAGAAAAAGGTCTATAATTTTTTTTATATACGTGTATTTGCTCATGCCATTTTTCTTCTTTATCGGCGTAGACACCGCTAATGGTCAAATCAAAAATCTCTCTCCAATTAATCCTTCCAGTCGAGCCTTACGTCACAAGTTGTATGCTCTTGTAGGCAATTTTATATTCTCTGCTTAGCTCTGCAGCTCTTATTATATTCTCTAGCATTGGCATGAAGAACTCACATCCTAAGTCACGCTGTCTGAAATCTCATTTGATACTGAACGACTCGGAGAGGTTCTTCCTATTTCTGACTCGATATTGTTCAGCGTCAGTTTTGAATTTCGTCGGTTGTTGTGATGTGGGCCCGTGATTTATTCTCAACTTTTTTCAAGCTCAAAAAGTACGCTCTACCACATTTTATATACGATACTGCAAAGGTTAATCCCACGATTATTGGACAGACTGTGGGATTATATATCTGATTCGTTACGCAAAGCACACTCTCTCCAACCATATTTAGCAAAGGAGGTGATACAAATACCTTCTCGGTGTTATTCTTCAAGCTGGCAAACACTATTCAAACTTAATCTTAGCGGAGTGTTGGAACGTCTTTATTATTGTTACCGCGGGATTTGCCATCTTCGGGTCTAAAATTTTCACTGCAGTCAAACAATCTGGGGAACTGGCCTCTACGTCAACTCAATATGCTCTCAATCACTAGTTCTCGTTTACATAGATAAATATTTCGGTCTTGAAGCAGTCTAAGGTTGAAAAGGCTTTGGTTAGCACCACAATTTGAAAGACAGCACAGTCTGCAAAATATTCAATTATCCAAATATATATACAAGAAAATTATACCCAACTAAGTACTATATAAGTATAATTTAAAATTTATGGAATTTCTTATTACCAATAATAGTTACAACAAATTACAGGAATAACAGATTCAAAAAATTTCAGCAAGAAAACTGTAGAAATAACTATTTTTTAAGTAAATAAGAAAACCTCCATATTTATTTATATATATGTATATGCATATTTGCACTTCCACCTTGCAATTCCTTCTTAATTTTGCTTATTGTAGCAATTTTGCTCAGAATTTTATTATTTTTCTTTTATTTACTTGTATGAAAGCAACATAAATACTGCCCTGCAGGAAATCAAAATTTCACACTTTCTGTCATTATTATCATCACTTATAAATCACAACTGTCAATAGACTTCTGCTGTCATTTAAAAATGTATGCAATTAACTAATTAACATCCAAAAAGTTATAGAAAATTGATTTAAAAAAAAATTTAAAAAAAAAATAAATTTAAAAAAATATAATTACTTAATTTTGGTGTCAACTATTCTCTACTGGGTATGTCAACTGATACAGTGAATATAGGGAAAAATAGATGAGTTCGCTGTCTGCCTATTGCATGCATTCTTCGCTATCCAATTGAAATAAGTTTATGCTGAGTAGGTCATTATTGATGACTGTATAATACGAAAGGTGATAGGACACGTGGCAATAAAATGGGAAAATAAAAGAAACAAAAAATTTAATATTTTTTTTTCTCACACATACAACAACATACTTGCCTAAGTGTGCAATGATGAATAAAGATTATGTTAAACTCAAATTGTTACAGACATTTTTCTATTATCCTGAAAGAATTCAAATTTGCCGGTGTAAAAAGCAGTGATAAGTTTTATTAAAGAAAAAATTATACAGAGAATACTAAAAAAAAATGTATTGTCCATGCCGTGTCAGCAATATTTTGTTTAAAGTTTTAAAAGTATTCACCTGCTAGCCTGGTTCGGGCAAATATCTTCTGTATTACTAAAAATACCCTGCTAAAAAATGATTAAACTAAACGCACAATACTAGGAGCTCACATAGCAAAATACAAATAAATTCCAAATAATTGAATTTTATAAAATATCTCATAATTTAAGCGTTATTGTCAAGAATTTTAGAGGCCGGAAATACGGAATTTTCTTCAAGCACATCTACGCCTATTATCCCATAATACCTATGATGGTCCTGTAAAAGAGATTCCTTACAAAAGAATTGTTGTCGAGCTTCTTTTACACTTCTCTGTAGCTGATACAGAAGGTGGTAGAGAAGTGGCCCAGCCTTTTACTATGAGTAAAAGTCAGATCATTTCCGGTTGTTACACCAGTTACCAAACTCATGCAAGACCTGCTTAGAAGCAGTAGAGCTTAAGTTTTCCTTTTGATTAACTGCCAAATCTGTCTGGTCGTAGATCTACTGGGTCTACACACCCAACCACGTATGTTTCGTTTGCATAAACGATTTTTTTTATAACTTTTCTGCAACTGATTACCCACTTTGATATAAGAGAAGATTAAAGTTAAGATAAATTCCGCTTAAAAGATGGAAGTCAGTAAGTCTCTTCCTCATGACGACAGCGCGTAAAATTATGAGCGAATTCCACAAGCCATCTGACGTCGCGTTTGGAGCGAAGGTTAAGATGACTACCTGTTCCGGGTATGGTGTACAGTTTAATATTTGGACGTGTATTGTATTCCAAATATTAATCATGAAGAGTTGCATTTGAACTTATTTCACAGTAATCTATACAAATGTGACGGGAGGAGATTAAAAGGTATATCAAGGGCTTTCGTTGGAGTCAAAGGCCGCGCTTATGGTATGTAATGAGTATGTTGGCCGTCCGTTAAACTTTGTGCAGCTTGCTGCTGTAAGTAGCTTTGTCTAGCGCTAGTAGTTCTGTAGCTAATTTCAGTTTAAGAAACTTTAGCAAATTAATAAAATTCAAAATTAATTCCAAAGCCATTAATAAATAAATTTTTATATAATTTTACATATCTCTGTTGCCCATTCAACTTTACCTGCCTGTGCGCTGTTTTCACTATAATTACTCTTCCGATGCGTACATGTATACATGTAACTATGTATGCACTTATCAATAAAATGTTTAATAAATATTGGTGCGCTTTAAATCGTTTAAGTAAATGGCACTTCATTAAGTTTTATCGCAATCGAATTGATGGCTTTTGTAGTGTCATACAAAGAGTCATTATGGCGGCTTTTCCGTAATATTTTCATTTATTTTTATATATTTTATTTCACTTGCCTATAACCATTTCCTTCACCCTCCTTCACACTGCCAACCATTCACATTTACATATATATATATATATGTATGTATGTGCACAGAGCGCATTTAATTTCATTAAGTTCCCTCAATGCATACCAAAAGCGTCATAAATTCGAAACTTAATCAGGCGAATTGCCAATAAAAGTAAATCGCAATTTATGCGCAGCTCTGTTCTCTGTTCTCTGTTATTGCTGCTTGGCTTGTGGCATCAGGGCGTCAGTGCTGTCTTGTGCTTTCTTGTGCTTTCTTGTGCACCTCAGCTGTTGTCTGTTAATGACAAGGCGTGGCTTTGTACGGTGCTCAGGGATTCTGTTTGCTTGGCGACTTTGCTTTTGTTTTCACCGTGATTCTACTTTGCCTGCAGACAAGGCTTATTTGTATAAATATGTGTAATGGGCTCAGCTGTGCTAATTTCGGTATGAAATATGAAAGGTTCTTAGCTACATGCACACATAAGACTAATAATGGTTTTATATATAGTTTACTGAAATGCAAGGAAAAACTTTTGTTTAAAAAAATCAGCCTCTCTTATACCAGGACCATGAGAAATCGCATCCCTCTAGAGATGGCTCTGTTAGACAAACTAATTAAGCACTACCGATTTGGCGCCGGAGGGTTTGTTTGATGTTTTGCATTCAGGGGCTTCAGACTGTATTCCGACGGAATCTTTCGGATACCGGTCCACCTCCGAGAGTAACGGTGACTTGATACAGCGGCCAACCGACACTCTTCCCTTCCTCATTTTTCCATCCAATGAAAGGACTCAACTCAGTAGGTGGCCGAAGAACCAAAATTGATAGGGGCAAAACCAATCCAGCCTTGGAGTCTTGCTCGGATAAGAATATCGCCGTTCGTTACGACGTTATAAGACCGTCCCATACATTTTTGGTAACCGTATCGACGGAGCAGAAAGAGCCTGCACGGCTCATTCTTAAAAAACGCGCCTCGGTCAAGTCAGCGAAACTTATAGGGACCACAGGTAAGCCCCAAAAGACAAAAATAAAATCCTTATCAGCTAAAACAAAAGATATGACCCTTTAGAGAAATGTAAAAGTACCATCTGGATTACGACAGGCCAATCTTAGAGACATAAAACCGCAGTAGAAGGTAGCTAGCGCAAAACCTTGTGCGGGCAAAGCATATAGATCCAATCCGGTACAATCTGCAAGAACGACTCGAGCAATAGGAGTAAGTTTCCCTTCAAAGGTCGGCTAATAAAACTGCAACACCCTTTAGCAAGGTTGCCAATGAAGACAGGTGGTTTCCGGGCAGGTACACTTTCCAGGCAACTGGAATAGAATAAAAGGTCCTATGAGTGCAAGGGCAAACTCTCTCTTATATGGGTAAAGAAACTAGTGCAATGATTCGAAATCTGGGAGAGAGCGCCATCTTGGAGATTGTGAACCATAGCTGTATACTGTATATACCGCAATTGTAGGTGCTCATACTACGCACTGTAAAACCGGAGAATGCGTTGCGGCTTCTGCACAGACAGAACCCAGATGTGCTAACGGGAGATTGGAAGGTGTTAAAGGTACCGGTAAGGATGATTGCAGTAAGACTATATCTTCAAAATCAAGAAGCCGGTTGAAGTCATAATATACGTCAGGTTCGGAAAGCGTTTCCTTTCGCCTCAATAAGCGAAATTTAGCTGACAATAACTTGAACACATTGGAAGACCAAGAGCTCGGGAAGTACCATATATAAGAAAGAACCTGGAGGCATCTTGAAGCTCAAGGAGACCAAGAAGAGTTAACCAAAAAATCTCTCCTGTCGAGAAACCTGACCCTTGCAGTTAAGGTTCTACAGATCAATCTCTATAAAAACAACGTCCCCAATTTGGTGAGAAACCAGCTTACACTGGCCGTACCTCTAAGGTTGTCCTTGTCACAATACTACATCTTATTGAGAGAACCAGAATATAAAGCGATGAGTTGTTTAGTATACCTTCGAGGATTTGAAATAAAATTCTCTCCACGTACAAAATGTGCAACTTTCATAAGTCTCAATAAAAACGAGGTTCAAATCCACATTGGTGGAACAGCCACGGCTAAGGATGATTACTTGACCTGGGTTGGGTATGTCGGTGTCAAATCTGAATATGTACGAATTTAGTCTACTACAATATCCAGAGCCAAATTGTGTCAGTATTACCCGACACCCTTTAGGTAGCTCCAGCCCTTCGTCTGCAATTGATGGTAGTTTGCTTCCGAGATAAGAGAGAGTTCAAAGAGATGGCCTTTAAATTCTTCATCTGCAGCCCTAAACTCACAGCATTCTAGTGAATAAGCCAACCTCAGCTCACTTTAGCATGCCGCAACGAGTTTAGTATGTGTGTATGTGTGCACTCTTGTAGTATTTACCTGTAATTAATCAACGCTTTTTATCAGTAAATACATACACCTGCGGAGTGTTCAAATAAAAATGTGTACGTATGGATAATAAAATATTACAGTCAATTTCTCATGAAAAACATTAAATTAAATCTCGGCTTCCGCACGGTTAGTATGGTACATACCTACTTAACTTTCTCTCTCATACTGATGAAAATGCTAAAAGTTGCCACACAACAACAAAGTTGAAATCTTAAAATGCCATAAAAGTGCTTACCTACGCTGGTGGCTAAGCCTTTGGCTGATTGAAAAATTACAATTAAGTTGCGAAAAAAAACTCGACCCATCGAATAAATGTGAAAGTGAAAAACTTTTCTCTTTTACCAAATAAAAAAGTAAGTATGGTTGGCAATACAGTTTTGGAAGCTTACAAAAACACCTGTGTTTAAATAAATAAATCAGCGGGCTTTGTTTATGATTGAATGGGTGCAAAAGTGAGGTTTTGAGGCTTAAATTTCGTGTAAATTATGGGAGATAATTTGGAAAAAATTATGAATCGTCCACAAAGCATTTCTTCCACCGTGGCAAGCCGTAAATCAAGTCTACTATCGCCAAGTAGTCGAAAGATTGCGAAAACGAGTCAAGAGGGTGCGCCCAGACATCGCTCAAAAGTGGATTCTTCAGCACGACAACGCGCCGTGCCACACCGACCTCAACGGAGATCGC
The DNA here is from genome assembly GCA_037013455.1 of Ceratitis rosa. Classification (NCBI taxonomy): domain Eukaryota; kingdom Metazoa; phylum Arthropoda; class Insecta; order Diptera; family Tephritidae; genus Ceratitis; species Ceratitis rosa. The sequence goes on from JAWMAG010000041.1 coordinate 4,050,523, forward strand.
CGTGTTGCAAGAACCGCCTTATTCGCCCGTTATGTCACCCTGTGACTTTTTTGTTCCCTAGAATAAAATCGGTAGTCAAAGGAACCCATTTTGAGTTGATTGTGTACATCAAGGCGGCCGTGACGAGGGTACTTGCGGACATTCCAATCGAAGCGTTCCATAAATGTTACGAAGCATGGAAAACGCGCTGGAATCGTTGTAGTTTTCTATAAAAAACTAAGCTCTAGGAATTCCAAAAGGTTATCAAAGTCAAAGGAAATATTCCAAAGGCAATCTGCTGTGATTCCAGCTGATGATGTTTGCTGAATTGGTCAGGCCCTCTGAGAGAACGAACATATAATACACTGTGTAAGTGCCTTCGGTCTATAACAACATGACTGATCTGGTTGCAAGTCTTTCGGCCATTATTCAACCATATAGCTTGATTGATGTGTTCTGGTGCAAGAAGTTGGTAATACAGTCAACAATGCCTTCCTCCACCGGGAAGTTGATCAAACAAAATTTTCAAACTTTTGTGTAGCAAACGCTTCTAGACATACCGAGTGAAGCTGAGTGAGTGAATTTTTTTATTAGGGTTTCTCTGATAAAATTTCGATTCTATGTCCTTACCTTAATCATAGCGGCCAAAAAAGGCTGAGAGACTGTTGAAAATTCTCCACCTTTAAGCACAACAAATGCATGCAAATACAATTTGTATACGTGCTCGCTTTTCAGCTCTTTTCAATTTCATTCCCGATTTCGCGGAAATTCAATATTGAATATTGAGTGTGACCTGGCTGTGTTTGGCATTGCCAATAACAGCACAGAGCAGCGAGAAGGCCAATTTTATTTATTTTATATTTTCTTTTCTTTTTCATTTATTTAAATAAAATGCACTTTACATGATCGGCTCGGCAGGGCGCGCTTGTCACATCAGCAGCACACTCCAACTCCCGCAAGCAGTGGTACGTTCCACATACGCACCGGTGCACCCTTTCAGGCTTAATAGTAAAAAAAGCGAGTATATTATTGTTATGCCACAACAGAATGCAAGAAAATATTTCCAACTTCCACTGCAACACTTTAAAGTGCAGCGCAATGCAACAACAACAACAGCAACAACAACAAGTCGGCAGTGACTACAACAAGTTGCATATGAATGCATTGCATTGTTGCAAAAGGCGAAATGGTGAAAAAATATAAATAATCTTTTTTTTTTCTTAACAAAAAGCAAAAGTAGATTTCGGGTAAGTGAAAAAAATATATACGTGTATGTATATTAAATCACAATACACCCCAGTCGAAGCGTATGCACCGTGAAAGCAAAGCAAAGTTTCTGTTAAATGCAACAGTACAATGACACAACAGTTACCGTTGGTGGCAGTGAGTGAAGTGTGCAAGCAAATAAACAAAAAAAAATACGAAATACGTGTGCATAAAAAGCTCTTTATATATGTTTGTATAAATATTTATATGCGCCAGGGTATGCGCAAGGCAATGACACAAAAGGTAATGCTGCTGCTATTTGTTAAGCGGATCAACGGTGTAGCGTAGCAAAAACGTGTACGTTGAAATGACGATAAATGGTGTGGAGTAGATTTAAGATTGACTGGGGCTGCTGTTGAAAGTGTGCGAAAATGTCAAGCTTTTACGTGAAAACAATATGCATTGTGTTTGCAAGTTGGAAATCTTACAATGTTTTTTTACCCCAAATGCTGTGAGTTATGAACCATTGTATTTCGAATATAGTGTTTTTATTTTTCTGGCAATAAATCAATACAAAAATTCTTTTCTTTTTTTTCGGTTCAAAACTCCACTATTTCTGCATTCTTTCAAATAAATAAAATCTATAAAAACAAATAATACTTGTGGCTTTTTAAGTATAAGGCTTTCAAACATAAGGTTTTTCCTTTTGAAATACCGAACATAGGATAGGTTTACATATAATCTCATTATTGGACTCCTATCAGACAATTATATGACTTGCCATTTGAAGTGTTTCGAGTTCCAGAAAGTAGGAGTTGCATTCTATAACTCAACTATTTAAAACACTAAATTAAACCAGACCCTTCTCCACCTAATATTTACAAAGAAGTGGACGTCTTCATTTTCATCTTTTTCTAGCAGAGCCAAACTGTGTCAGCAATATCCCCATATGGTTTATTAGGTCAAGTTCGTTCGGTTTTTATCTAAGAGATGGCGTTATTGTCCATAGTACTAGTATTACGTGTCGCATCATGTCATACTATACGGCGCTGAAAACGTGTTTGTTCGCGCTAAAAGTTTGTCTTTGACAGTTTTTCGATTGATTGACTCAGTACGTTGTGAACGCTCGTCAAAGATGGACACCAGGAAAGAGAAAATTCGCTATATTTTACAATTTTTCTTCGATCAAGGCGAAAAATCAGCCAAAGCGGCTGAAAAAATTAATTTAGTTTATGGGACTGATACTGTAAACGAACGTGTAGCACAAAAGTGGTTTGCTAGGTTCCGTTCCGGTAATTTCGATGTCAAAGATGCACCACGCGTCGGGAGGCCTGTCGTCGAAAATTTGCCATAAAATCATGGAAATAGTGGAAACAGACCATCACGTGAGCACTTATTTAATTGCTGAGAAACTAAAGATAAGCCAGAAAACCGTTTGTAGCCATTTGAATAACCTTGGATTCAAAAAGAAGCTCGATGTTTCGGTGTCACACGAACTAACGCAAAAAGACATGATGGACCGAATTTCCATCTGCGAATCGCTGCTGAAACGCAACAAGCTCGACACATTTCTGAAGCGTTTAGTAACTGACGATGAAAAGTGGATCACTAACGACAACATCAAGCGAAATCGGTCGTGGTCGAAATGCGGTGAGCCTGCGGAAACGGTGGCCAAGCCAGGATTGACGGCCAGGAAGGTTTTGCTGTGTGTTTGGTGGGATTGGCAAGGAGTCATCTACCACAAGCTGCTCCTCTATGGGCAAACGCTCAATTCGGCTCTCTACTGTCAACAACTGGACCGCTTGAAGGCAGCACTCATCCAGAAGAGGTCATCTTTGATCAACAGAGGCCAAATTGTGTTCCATCAGGATAACGACAGGCCACACACGTGATGCGCCAGAAGCTCTAGGAGCTCAGATGAGAGGTCTTAATGCACCCATCTTATAGTCCGGACCTGCACCAAGTGATTACCATCTTTTCCTGTCCAAGGCGAACGCGCTTAATGGTGAGAAGTTGGCCTCAAGAGAGGCCTGTGAAAATTGGCACTCCGAGTGTTTTGCCAATAGGGACGCAGCTTTGACTTAAATCGAACAAATGTCCACAGAGTTATCTTATTTTGAAATATTAATAAAAAAAAAACCGAATGAACTTTTTACTTAACCTAATATTAGCTGTTTTTATATCTAGCCACCACACAATCGCTCCATAAAAGAGCATTGGTCTTACTACTGATCCATCCATCGGCAAAACCTGCGACTTAGACTTTCTTACCTTTCGCTTTTTGCCATGTTTGGAGGGCTGTAGCGGCCTCCTCGAATCTGTGAACTATATTATCTTGTCCTAGTTGACTCCTAGGAACTTGATTTACGTTCCCAGGCTAAATTGAGCACCGTGTAGTGCTGGTGGGTTGGTAGGGAGTGACTCATATCTCCTTGGAAATGGCACTAGTCCACTGTTGTCTGGGTTGACACAGTATCCCCAACGGTTAAGCTTGGACTAAATCTTTCTGAGTGCTCCCTGCATCAATTCACAGATTATTTGTGGAGACTTGCATCTGTACACTGTGACGATATTATCGACGTAATGACTGACTTCGCCTCCATCCCATTGCGTTTACATAACCTAACTTAACACAAAATAACAAATTTAATTTCATAACTTTCAAATTTTACTCCAAAAATTATTTCCACCCCACTTCCCAACAACATTATCTTGTTACAAGTTTCCCAGCAAGTGTTGCAAATGAACTGACACTTAACAGAGATGAAACGCCACTTGACTTTGGTCAGCACAACGAACCCAACCCCTGCCCGGCTAACCTTTCAACGGCTCAGCAACTCGATCCTCACGCAGAGTAGTGAGCTTAGTGTTTAATCTCAACAGATTTCTTCTACCACCAGGCACTCTGCACTCTGTACTCCACTCCACTTTGCTCCTTTGCTGCATAACTGACGACTCCGCTGCATAAACAGTTGCATTATTTGTATGCCACACACAATATGTTTAGTGTTGTGTTTGTTAATTAGTTAAGTCTAAAGTTGCAACAGCGTTGTGGGCAAGCAAATTGCAAAACTAAATACGAGTAACTCACTAACAAGCGGCGGCGGCGGCAAAGCAGAGTAACTGTAAATCGTAAACATGCACTTATTTCAAATTTGCACAACTGTTACGGCTTCACTCAGCACACACATTCACATACATGTACGCTTGCAAATAAGAGACATGACAGCTGCAGATAGCGGAAAGGCATAAAACTGAGAAGCTCCGAGATGAAAGCTGGCGAATATAATGTTGTAATGTTCATTTAAGCCATCAAAGTGTTGTGCTTGTTATGCTCGTCAAGCTTGTTTTATGTGTAGAAAATGGCGTAAACACAACAACAACAATGGCTACTGCAGTCGTTTGCAACACTCCTGCACTCCGCTTCGCTTTTGCCTGCCCCGTTGCTGCTGAATATTTCATAATCAAGACAATGCACGTGATGGCCAAAAAAATTAAAATTGTTGTAAGCGTCATGTAGACACATAACTTCAAGGGGGTGATGAGTTCATGGAAAATAAATATTGTAATGGTGGGCGCGGTAGCCGTGAAGTCGTCAGCCTCCCAGTGTATTTCTGGCATGAAATAAAAGCTCTTCATAAATATCCAGCTGCCTCGAAAGACACGCGTGACTCCGGCATAACTTAGGTCTGGATATTGTAACAGATTAAGCTCCTAATTATACAGACTCGACCCCAGCATACCCAACGTATGCCTTGCATGTGGAGAGTCTCCGCACGGCATTAGCCACCTCTTTACATGCCCCTTAAGGCGACACATCTAATCCCCTCTCCCTGTGGTCCAATCCCATCGAAACAGCACGTACAAAAACAACAACAACATGGAACTCATGGCTCTTTGCAGTGTATTTCGGGCAGATATAGATCCTTTGATGGAGGTATCAAAGAAAATCGGTGCTACCTTTAAAGATAGGGTTATCAGGTTATCTCCATTCCTTTCACAATATCGGTTTCGCCGAGGTCTGAAATATGTTCATCTATAACAACAGATTCCGATACAAAAAACTCCATTAAAATACTTGGATCACATCGAATTGTAAGACTTGAAACCATATCGATGGCGGTCTGCACGTCTCCAGTGTCTTAGATGTGTATACTCTCAGGGGTCTTAAAATCAGCACTAAAGAACGCACATCTACAAATACTAGAAAGATTGGACGTCGAAAAACTCCAAGTACAACTAGCAGCCAAGTGGCATTCTAGTCAAATAAAACTCCAGCTCACTGAGAGCACCGATATAAGAGAACTGTTGAGCAGCATTTCCAGGTCCTTACGTACAACGACAAGCGAAACTATAGGAAAGTCATCAGAATTGCTGGTACCATGAGGATTGTCATCACAATACGAACGGTATGGCAAACATACCATAATTTGAAGAGGGAAAAGCGTCACAATTGCAGAGAGAAGTGGCGAGAGCGTAAAATGCGTTAGAAAACAGAGGAGAAACTCGAAATATCTATGAAAAAGTGAAGCATCCTTCAGAAGATTTCAAATCCTGTAGAAATGAGAAAAGAAATCTGGAGACTGTGGTTCAGAGTCCAACAGGTTCATGAAGGAAGCACTTCTTCAGCCCCACTTTACTGCAGTGGAGGTGAAACTCGCGGAGATGGAACCCTTAGTCGATGGCGGTGGTCCGTTCCGTCAGCCGACTGTGATGAATTGCGAATAGCTCTCTTTTCTCTTTTACTCTTTTAAAGAATAACAAGGCTGCGGGTGATAAAGAACTGCCAGCCGAGCTTTACAAATACCCATCACCAAACTGGTAAGAACTTTTATTGCAACATTTGTAAATTATGAAATAATTGCTAACGAAAATCTAAAAAACAACTCAGCAAGAGAGAGAGAGAGAGAGCTCATCATTCAACTCGATTTTACGCCATTTTACGAGCGTCATTTAGTGTTCGGACACGCGTCACTAATCTGAAACAATTGAAACGTGACAAGCATGTGTCATGCACAAGAGTCGTACAAGATAAAGTCCGTTATGTAAAGGCAACAAAATAATAACTGAAATTTGTGGGTGCAAAGTGCAAGGCTAAAGCCCACTTCACCCGCGCTCCAGCTCTGAAGCAGCGAACGCATTGCTGCGGCGTAAAATTTTGTACAAAACTCCTTACTTGTGGCACGTTGCACGTTGATTACATTACATTGCATTACAGCAGCGGCATTACATACACTACATGGCGGGCATTCTAGTGTTTAGTGAAGAGGCGGCAACGTAAACAGCAAAACATAGCAAAGCAACAAAAAACAACTACTCAACATAATAACTACAAAGTGCTAATACCATAAGCAACAGGAAGAAGAAGAAGAACAAGCACCGAAGAACTGGTTATAAAATGTATGATAATAATAAAGTAAAGTGCGAGGGAGTAAACGTGCGAGAGGAGAAGAACATGTGTAAGAATGAACTTTACTAAACTTTACTGCAATAAACGCTATCATGTATAGTTCAAAAGGACGATTGAGGAACACACAGCACTACATTCCAAACACCCAAACATACAGACGTACATACATACATAATAGGTGCTTTGTCAACGTCACAACAAATTTCTTTTAGCGAAGCTCAATTTCCACTGGTTGGTTGTACGGAGCATGTTAAGCAAGCAATAAAATGAAGCAAATGTGGGAACGTGACAAGAACAAGGAAATAATAGACTGCCTTTCATGGAATGGAGAGAAATTACAAAAACAAAAAACCGAACAAAAAAATAGTGAAGTTAAAGAAAAGAGTTTTCTTATTTGTATGAAAAATTGAGCTCATTTTAGACTTATATCAGCGCTTTTCTTGTTAAGGCTCAACAAGAGCTTCCCCTTTTATACTATCTCTGAACGGCCTGGCACCAGTTGAAAATACCAAGTAGTAAAACGAGAACTCTTTCCACCTGATCCTTCCAACGGTGTGGAGGTATTTTACTTCCTCGCCTATCCAGAGGACTGAAGGTCGAGGACCCGGCAGCGACTGAAGGAGATTTTACCTTCTCTGCAGCTGGGCTATTTTTTCTAGCGTTAAACTGAAGCACTTACACGCACCTCTTTCTTTGTTTGGCTGCAAATACAGCCTGGTTCCCACTGCAGCTCTTGGAAAAGATACCGATAGATACCGGGATAGATCCCACCCCTCAAGTGCTGTGGTTGATCGCGAGGTAGACAGTCTATTTCATATACACTGCTCATCGTATTAGGTCCTTTTCTGGCATTGTCGAATTGTTTCCATAGCAAAGTTTGCAATAACTTTTCACAGTTACCCTGTATCGATTATTGTTTAGTGCTCTCAGGTACCGGTTGACTTCGAAGCTTTCTTGTGTTCGTTGACGAGCGTTTTATGCCACACAGAAGCTGGTGTGTATATTCACTGTCACAAAATAATAATCCCAATCTATGTTAAGCCCTCGGATCTTATGAACATCTAGAACAATGGAGGAATTTAGCTTGATGAACTTTCTCGTATCGAAATCTGACACTACAAACAGGGAAGTCGATCAGCTTCAACCCATTTGGAGATGTTTCATCATGAAGACTGATATTTCCGAAAAGTTCTGCCAAAGATATCTTCGGTACAGCGTTCGTCAGGTCACCCCAGATGCTCAAAAGGGCATATTCTGTCACGTCACTTTTCTTCTCCGTCGAGAAGTGGATGAAGAATATCACTTTGAGGCGGACTGTGGTGATACTTTCATCAACCAGAGTGAATATCAGGTCACAGCGTCAGAACCTCTCTCCCATCATGAATTTGATACCAAATTTTCGCTCCATTATATGGCTGCTGTAGTAGATTGCACAAAGACGCTATTTCTTTCATTTTTTCTCCGTTCAACACATCTTCTGCACCGGACATTTCAGTTGCACTCGCTCATATTGGCTTCCTTTAAATATTTGCAGGCTACATCATCAAAAGAGTGATCTCTAAGCCGAGGCTAATTTGTTTGATTTTACATTTTCACACGAGTATAGCTTGATCGGTGGCCGCAACAGCCGAGTGGGGAGCATTGTATACTGCCCTCCGGAAGACCAGGGTTCGAATCATGGTCCGCCCAACATCTAAGATTATAGAAAATCAAGATCCCTACCACAAAATGGAAGATAGTGGTCAGGAATTCGGCGGAAAATCGCTTCAGCTGATACCAAGCGCGAGGGGTCAACCTCATACAGCAGAGGATACTTGGTATAATTGGTCTACGACCGGAAATCGTGAGTTGTTTGAATTCTATGCAATAAAAATCGTTTCTGAGTTCTGCCAGGTGCATGGCAGTCAAAAACTTTCTTCGTTTGTGTGAACTACTTCACATTGTATCACCACCCTCTCTCTAAAATGCATATGTAAAATTAAAAAAAAAAAATAAAAATAAAACAAAACAAAATAAAAAATTTTAATAATTTTGTTTATTTATTTTAAGTTCACAACCCACAAGTGATAAAGTGAATTTTCAAATTGCGATCCTTTTATGGATTTTGATTGATTTAGTACCGCTGCCCGTGTTTATAGTCAATTTGCATATCCTTCATCAAATATATATTATATTATGGGTTAACAGAGCTGTCTTTAATTTATTTTATTTCGCTCTTTATTATATTTCCTTTATTTATTTCGTGTAATTTTCGTTTTTTTTCTCTCACAGAACTTCCTCTTTGTACGTGTAAGTACAAGAAATTCCAATTTATTTCTCAGCTTTCCACTTATCACCGCTAAAATAACACCTTTTACGCCCGTCATAACCATTTATGTAATGCTTCTAAATCAACGCTGCGTAAATGCGGTTATTAGTATTTGCATGCTTTAACCCTTATCAATCAAGTCTGTTGACGTTAAAGACCGCGGCTGCTGTTAGTTGGAGAATTTTATACGATGCTATTACAATAAAAGCACTCAAGTGGTGTAATGATAAGGCTGAAGTATACTTTATTTGTTATTTAATTTTTTTTTAAGGAATATATAATGAAAAGGAAGCTGAAGATATAGAAGATTGCATACTTGAAAGTTTATTCACTTTTCATTTAGATGTATCCAACACTTGCAAAAGTTTCTATTGCAAATCGCACGCAAAATGTTACTCATACGCCATGGGCGGCTGGTAATTAATATGGCATCATAACTGCGAATTAATCGACAAACTATTTTTAATTATTATTTATTATAACCATTTAACATTTAGTAAAAAATTCCAACTCACTAAACTTCTTTGCCAGATTCATATGAATCAAATGAACGTTTGCCCTCGAACGATTTACTTTTGCTGTAATGAATAGAGAGCAAAAACTGAAATCTCGCCCACAATCAGATTTGTTTGAATTTTTTTTTCTGTTTTTGTTTTTGCATTTTTACAGGATTGAGATTTGCATACATACAATTGCATTTGTGCAGCCAACACTGTGTGTGACGTTTGAAAAAAGTAAAAAAAAAAGTAAAAAAAACAAAAATATTTCCATAAAAAATGTTACACAATAACAATGTCAGTCGCAGAAGCAACCAACCAACCAACCGAGCTTCAAAATGTAGCAAAAAACTAAAAAAAAAAATATGAAAAAGTATTCAAAAAATATTACCAAAGCTACAGCAGAGAATATAAAGAGTTCAATGAAAATGTTTGCTCAATGAAAAATTTATTTTCACTAGACCAAATTTAATAAAGGCCTATCAAAAGGACATGCAGGCAGTGAAAATATATTAAATTCTAGTTTAAAACAAAACCATTTCTTTTTTTTACAAATTAATTTATTTTCGGTGCTTTTGTTAGACAAAAATATACATATTTTTTACCATCAAAATTTTTTGACATACATGCATACACTTATGTATATGTTTAAATAAAATTTGTTAGTCTCTAACACACATTTCAAAGCATACTAAAAGCTTTCATTTAGCAAATTTGCTGATATGGGTTTCATGTTCATTCAAAAAAAAAAAATAGTTTTTTCAATAAAAACTTTTAAATACAATTTGTTACATATTTTTATTAATTTTTTTTTTCAATGGAATTACCAACTAATTTTTAAATTGTATAACAGTCTCTGCATCTACATTACATCGGCATTGAGGCTCTTTATTGGAAATATTACTGCGAAAACTTTTTAGCTTTTTATTTTATTTATATTTAAGTGGACAGTAAATAAAGCGAAATAAAATTGAAATATGAGATCAAAATATCTCTAAATTAGTTATAATGCAAATTTTCAACGATTGGCTTTGGATTTATTGAAAGCCTCCAGTAACATTTCGTTCACTTTGAGAATTTAGTATTCTTCTGTGTGTATGGTCAGGACATTTTCGTCTGAGATATCATCTCCACAAACTAAATGCAGTGCACACAAGATGACGAAACCCAGGAACATTACATTTGTCGGAGAGTTTTCGGTCTTCAACCAATAGAAAAGCTACATCTTTCACGGTCTTAAAATGTCATAAGCTTCTAAGGGAATTTTTGATAAGGAAGTGGCAGGATCGTTGGGACAATAGTACCAAAGGTTGCGTCTCTTAAGGATACATTGGGGATATCTCATTTGTGGTAGAAAATATAGACTTCAAATTTTCTCTGAGCATGGGTTTTCTACTAACCAATCATGGGTCTCTCAAGGCATTTCTGCTTGAGAGGTACTTGCGCGAAACGGCGAGTTGTAAGTGTGGTACAAAGCGAGAGGACTGAGTGTATGTCCGATGTACACAGACATTCGGCACATGGTGGGTATGGAAATGGTTAGAGCAGATAGACATTATGTGATATGTGATGTTGTCTCATATGGAGATAACATAAATGTTTTGTTGGTACGCGGCGCAAGGGATCCAACCCCAGGCCATCAGTCCGGTGCTGTATGGAAGCTCAACTGGTTAGAGCTTCGGCTACGAGGTTTGACCTGAGACCAAAATCTGGTACCACGGAGAGCAGGAACCCCCGGTACTTGCTCGGATCTGCTCAGGCGTCGAGGCCCTTCGCGGAGTACCATAGTGGTTGTGGCTTAAACCCAAATGCGGGAAGAGTTGACCTTCTATCAGCTCAGTGTGGAGTTGCCTTGTAACCGGGTGCCGGACTCATAGTACGGCAGATATTGAGATAGACCTTGAACCCTACCAAGGTGTCCATTGCACACGTACGCAGTGTTTTTGAGCAGCATGAGGTTAGGCCCACGTCGGCAGGTACTCACGTTAAACATGTCGGATGATACCTTTCACGGTATGCACACATCCAACCCCACGGAGGTAGGTACATTTGGTTTGAAGAAATTAAACCAGTTCAATAAATCGATCGAGTAGTGCGAGGGTCAAGTCCCTCCCTATTAAACCAAACGACCAATCACCTTGCAAATTAGAGAGTTGTTTTGGTACTGTAAGATCTACAAGACCAGCCAAATCACAATTTATGGTAAAGCAAAAGCACTCATTGCTTGCATCTACTAACTTCAAAGAAATACCACTAGCCGAGTAGCGGCCGCGGTTAGTGTGGAGTGGTTAGCATTGCGTACTGTCATTCGGAAGGCCCGTGCTCAAATCCTGGTGTGACTAACATCCAAAAAGTTATAGAAAATTAATTTAAGTAAAAAATTAAGTAAAATTTTCTAATTGCGGTCGCTCCTTGACAGGGAATGTCCATCCCTCCGAGTGTATTTCGGACATGAAATAAAGGCTTCTCGTCAAAAAAAAAACAATAAGCCCTTCGGAGGCGACTTAGTATAAACTATAGGTTCCTCCATTTATTGGAAAAACTTCAAGACGCAAAAACCGTAAATTGTAGGAGGAGCTCGGCCGAGCTCAGCGGTTACAGAGTGCCAATTATATATATGTATATACCACTAAACTTGTTGCAAGTTAGTTGACGGATATCGTCACTTACAATTACAACAAGCACCGAGACTATTTATTCCCCATTGACCGCATCTAACCACAGAGCGTGTAAACTCGATACGCTTGCAGGCAGCTGGTGAGCTGAAATGCATACGTCTTCAAAACACACACACACACATATGTATATACGATGAACGCGACAATCTGCATTTATTATTCTACCAAAATGATAAATGGCACACCAAAGATTGGTAACGCAATATGGTCCAGTGGTTGCACATACACACATACAAACATACAAATAAATGCAATATAAGCAACTGAACGTGTTGGACTGCTGATTGTATTTGACGCTTGAAAAATGACAACAATGCAGTGCAGTCGAACAACAACAATAGCGGTAATAACGGACAACATGACTTTCCCCGTTGAAAAGAGAAATACCAAAAATGACAAATGAGACAGATGAGCAGAGCAGGAAAAAGGAGAAGATTGCAAAGTGTATGACGGTCGAGCGCTGCAATCCATTTCATGCACTTTTTGTGTAGAGATGAGAAAGCAAGAATATTTATTGTAGAGACTACATTGCTTATCTACTTTGTTTGGTTTTTTTTGTGCTCCTCTGCTATGTTCTTTTATGCTTTGATTCATCCATTCCATTCGATCAATGACAAAACACTTGCACGTGCTTCCACTGAAGAACTGAATTATTTCTCTGCTACTCAAGTCCAATTGCATATAAATATATACATATATACATAGATACATATATGTATTGTATGTATAACTGCTAACTGCTTGTTTGTGCTGTGAAGCGTTATTTTCTCTCAAGGATGCAGCTAAAGTGTGCTTTGTCAACGAATAAGAATGCACTTGGCCTTGGACAAGAGTGCAAGGATGCAAGGATGCGCACACCGAGGACATTGTCTGGTTAATCAAAAAAAAAATTAAAAAAAAATATAAAAATAACCAAAAAGGAAAAGAAAAAAGGAAAAGCACCACGACAACTACCTGCTAGATAATGGAGAATCATAAAAATTGACTAATGGCACAATAACTCAACTCTGGTGGACGCAAAGCAGAATTTTTCCCTCAAAAATGGCTAAATTTGAAAATGTTTTATTTTATTTGACACTGAAAGTGTGTAATATTTTATAGAATTTTTGGTGAAAGTTTCAAGCATTATAAGGTATAATGAAATTGTCGCTTTGTCAAGCAATTTTTGGTCAAGCTCCACCTCCAAATTGTGATATGCGCCTTGATATTTTTCCCAAAAAAATGGCTGCAACTCCTTTTAATCCTAAGCCGCCTCTAAACGGCTCATGGAGTGGTTGACTTTCGTGCCTAGAAGCGGACGAAATTTAAAAAAAAATTTTTTAAAAATTAATTTTCTATAATTTTGGGTTTTGGTACGGTCTGGTGCCAAACCTATGACACTACGCAGTATTATTGTTGTTTTGGTAGTTCGCTAATCTCGCTTAGAAGCAAGCAAAACTAGTTTAAGTTATTGAGGTCATCTATCAGGAGGTCATCTAATGGGAGGTCCAGGAAGCAGACTGTTTCGACGTGATCGAGCCAGAGGGAAAGGGGGTTTAGATGAGTTGGCTTTGAAGCGTGCAAAGAGGGATCTTATTGCAAGCAGAACATACGTTGAGTGTGTCGGCGTTAAGTCGATTGCTATATTCAGATCATAAACGTGCCAGTATTGCTCAGGTCTCGGGAGATAGCACGAGGTCATCTAACTCTTGGTGGTGGATGGTGGATTACTAGAACACCATTCACGGGAAGAACGCTCATGAAGATGTAGACTCTCGTTAAATAGCCTTTAAAGTCTAACAGGATGACGTACCCTGTTCAGCGACTCTTGTTTATGATGCTACAAAGAGTCGATGTAGTCTAACACCCCCTTACTGATATGCCTGAGTAGAGGTTCAGCTTCTATTAAGTGTCTGTTGAGATCATCCCGACGATAGTATTCCAGTAGATATTACTACACAGCATAACATTATGCTTTCTGACTTTTGGCTTAGATATTGCGATCATTTTAGTTACAAGTATTCCATTCCAAGCACTTTTGGAATTTCTCTGCCTCCTTTATCTACAATAAAAATATATCCATTCGGATTACAAAGCAGTTTTTTCAGTAATTGCATTAAAATTATTTCCATTCATCAATAATTTATTCATTTATTCATTTCTTCATTTATTTATTTGTTCATTTCTTCATTTATTCATTTATTTATTTATTCATTTATTCATTTATTTATTTTTTTATTTGTCTTTATTTAATATGCATTTCAACAAAAATGGATTGCTTTTCTCTTAAGTACTTAGATAAGTGTATAAATTTGCATATGTTAATTTAATTTACTATTGAAAGCAAATAACGGTAATCCTTATTTGTTATTTTTTTTGGTATGGAAAGTAAATATTCCAATATGATATATATTATATTATATTATTTAAGGTTGAAATTAGAAAAAAAAATATATATTAAAATACCAGCGTCAAAAAAATTATATTTTTTTTTAATTGTACGTTTTAGTAATGGAAATAATTCGCAATTTCTGCATTACACATATACTCGTAAATTAAAATAAATATCTATTCACATATATACATAGGTATAAAATTAGAATGCGTTTGAAATTTTAAATGCAAACAAATAAGAGGAAATGCATCAAAATATTATTTATTATTTATTTATTTTCTTTTTTTGTGGAAAAACCAAATTAAACTCTAATTTATATATATATATATATACATATACATATATATATATATATATGTATTTCTGTTAAAACTAAGCTTCATGAAAAAGCGAAAAAATTCGACCGGCGCGCTATCAGGTGATTACGGTGATTGTTCCATGATATTTGTTTAATTTTGGGTTAGAAATTCATTCCAAATAGCAGCCGGGTGAGCAGGTGCATTATCGTGGTGGATAATCCTTTGTGACTTCCTCCACAACCGGCCTTTTTCGACAAATTTTCTCTTTCTAATTGGCCGCACAACTGTCAGTTAAAACTCCTTCTTCCCCATCCGACCGTCTGGCATATCATCAGACAGAATTGATTTTTAATAATGAGATTTTTCAAAACTTTTAGAGCTTCTTCGTGAGACACAGAAAGCTCAGCGACTTGTTCTCTTAAACTCAAATGAAGATTTTCAATCATTTTAACGGTATTTAAATCCTTTGAAGATGTGGAAAGACAACCAAATGAAGTCAAATCTTCCACAAAGTCGCCCCTTCAAAATATACTGTACCACATATATGTTCCATTTTTGATAAAGGTGATTCATTTTAAGCTTCCTGCATAATTTGCTGATTGGCACACGTTATTCCGTTTGCAGTGAATTTTTAAACCAGGTGACTAAGTACAAATCTGAGTAATGCTATGGAAATGATTATAAGACGTTATCTTCCTCTTATTCTTCTTTATTTTAGCTGAGATAACAACAGCATGCCATTTATACCTTCCTTTCGCTGTCCCAACCTTGTCCACCTCATCGAATCGAGTGAAGCCCTGCCTCTTCCTCTGCTTCCACCGTCGGGTACTGCATGGAAAATTTCAAAGCTGGAGTATTCTCATTCAACCAGACCACATGAACCAGCCAGCCTAGCCGCTGCCTCTTGAATTGCAGAATTATGTCAATGTCGTCGTATATCTCATACAGCTCTTCATTCCATCGGCTGCTGTGTACGCCATTCCCAACTCGTAGAGGACCATAAATATAATAAAATATGCTAATGAAGGTTTAATTTTATTTTGTTTAGTGTCATTAATAATTAGAAAATAGACTAATTGAAGTGGAATTTAATACTATCTTATTGACAACACTTTTTTTTACCACCAAAACCACTAAAAGCTCATTATTTTATACAACAAAAATTATTTCAATACAAACAAGTAAATTACTTTTAAATTCAGTGGAAATAAACAATACACCAAACATATTTTTGTGGGCGATATGTAAACAAGGTATGTATGTACGAGTATGTATATAAACCCTGCAAAAATTGTTTCTCCCTATTGTACATGGGAGTAATCCAATAGGCACTCCGCTGTAGTGTAGTTTTGGATTAACTGCCGTCTAGCTACAAGCTCGTTGTAAGCCGGTGATTATTCGTGTTTGAACGATCACAAGCGATAACGGTTTCATGATTAACCAAACAATTTCCGGAGACTTTCCGGTATTAATAAATATTTAACACGTGCATGGAGTAATCGCCTTGTTTGCAGGGAAGAGTACATGAATTAAAGTTTCATCTTACTCATACACGTACATACATATGTGCATAGGTATCTATATCTATATATTTGATTATTTTCGTACCTATTTTAAAAACGTGCGCAAAGTGAGGTAAGCGTGCGAAATATTTATATCGACTGCAGAATTTTATTTATTTTTATATATAAGGTTATCCGTTTCGAGGTTTCAAAAGTACCGGGCTGCATTATGACATCTGTCAAACTTGAATGTCAAACTAAACATGTTTTGTTTTAGCTAAAAATCAGGCATTTATGAAAATGTATCGCTCAACAACCACACAAAGTGTTAAAATCAACTAGAGAAATTGTGATGCGAATGTTACCCGCGACTACGTCGTTGTGCTGGGAGAAGTTTTAAATAAAAGTTCTTATTTTATTTTCAGGCTTCCAATGTCAAAGCAGATCCAATAAATAAATAATAAAATTAATTTTAAAAAAAAAATTTTCACTGAAGGGCACAAATGAGATCACTTTACACATGGTTTAACTTCATGAGCCCGCGTTCTTCTGGGTACTACTGGTAAGATATGCGGAACTCCTCAAACAGCATGATAATAATTCTAGGCGATATCATGTTTGCATCTCACTTTGACCAACACTGAATTGAATTTAATAAGAAAAGTATTGCCTGTTCCACCAAGAGCATCAAAAAACGGATGTCTCCAAACCATTACTCAATACCTGAAAGTTTTTTGCAATGGTTAAGCTTTGCTCGTTTCTGTTAAGGAATTGAAATTGTCACTGCCTCCAACTATATTTTAGACCGGAAGTTATTTCTGTACCAAATTTTATTTAAATCACACAATTAAAAAAAAAAATTAGATTTTTTCCAACAGATCGATCCCAGATTCACTTCCCGAAAATCATTTCTTATCGGGGGAATATATCATACGCAGAATAAACCGCCCAAGGTGCAGGTCACTACGATCAGTAGTTTATACCTTCATCTACATAAAGTTCAGCTCACAAACAACTGAAGCCCCTATTTACAATGCCGTACATACTCGTACATCGAGCGGGTGATTACACAAGAAAAAGTGGAGGGCGACTTTTCGAAAGAACAGAAATGAAGTATGGTTTTGTTGCGAGAGTAATTTCCATGCCGCGTAGTCTCTCGTCTTGACAATGTGAATTGGCCATCGATTGATGGGCAATTTGACATCGTTGGACTTTCTTTTGCGCATAAACCTTTAACTCTTGAGCACTTGAACATTTGTCAAAAAGTGGTCGAAAATTATCTCAAACGCCAATGGTCCAACTTTACAATGAAAAATGAATTTCATGAAAAAAAAAAATTATTTCAAAATGGATAACCCTGTATATTCAATTTAATAGGGATATATTCATATACTCGTGCATGTGCACACGCTTGAGAGGGTTCCACAAATATTTACCATGCGGTTTTTCGTGCAAAACGTGCTTTACCTGCAGCATATATCACATACAGGCATACGTAAATATGTATGTGTATGAGAAAATTGCAACATGGAGAAGAGACGTTAATGTTTTTATTTAAAAATATAGAAAAAACACATGTTTATTTTAATTTACCTAATACAGAATCCTCTCAGAGTGGCATATGTAAGTGTGTGAGTGAAATATTATACAAACTTTTATCATTTATTGTGCATTGTTAATGAACTAAATAAAAATTAAATAAATTAAAATATTTTTATAAATTATATATAAGCATATACCTTTCAATATTACAGGTATATAATATCCTCTAGGTAAATAAATCTCCGAAATTCATGCAAAACAACGGTACCAAGCATTACGCTTCTAACTCTTAAAAATTCGAAGGCACTTCGGACATACCTTCATACATACTTACATACCTCGTTTTTTGTTACTTAGAACCGACAGCCAAAAACCAAATACAAATTCACTTGTACCAAGCAACCGGATTTGGCCCCTCTGCTTATGTATGTGCGCATGGTAAATATTTGCTCACGTGTAAAATTGTTGCGGAATAACCTGCCGAGCGGAAGGATTTTCTACTCTCTCATAGCGGTTACATGATGTACATTAATATAAACGTACGAATATATGACTTCGGTTTACCTTTAGCTCGAAGCATGCATCGTAGGTAAATCCTGGAGTGTGTCTTGTATTATTTTTCTATGCGTTGCTTCAAATCAGTTAAATATTATAATTTTGTATGAGTTTTATAAAATATTCAATATCTTAAAACATACTTCGAATGCATATTTTTTGAATTCGTTTTTCAAATATCCCACTCACTTCGCAGCGAACTAATTTTAATATGAGAAAAAAATAATTAAGACAAAAGATCGTTGAACAAACAGATGGGCATAGCTAAATCAACCCATCTCGTCAACCTAACCATATTCTTCTTCTTTATTGGCGTTGGTGCCGGTACGAGATTATAGCCGAAACAACAATATCGCCCCATTCGTTCCTTCTTTTCGCTGTTTGGCACCAATTGGAAATACCAATTGAAATCAGGGCGCTCTTCAGCTGATCCGTACAACGGAGTTTAGATCTTCCTCTGCTTCCACGGATTAGTACTGCACCCGTATACTGTCAAAGGTGGCGTGCTCTCACTCATCTCGCGTACAGCTTATCGTTCCATCGGCTGCTGTATTCGCCATTACCAACTCGTAGAGGACCATAAATTTTACACAAAAAATTTCTCTCGCAAACTCCAAACGCCGACTCATCAGATGGCGACATCGTCCTGGCTTCTGCACCATATAGTAGGACGAGTATGATGCGCGACTTGTAGAGTTTAATTTTCGTTCATCAATCGATTACTTTACTTTTCAATTGCCTACTCAGTCCAAATTAGCACGTATTGCGTTGGATTTCCAGGCTCCTTTATCCAGTCTTTAGAAGCAGAACTGACGGCCCGGTTGTTAGTGCCTTGTCTATTTAGCTCGGCAGCTATTATTAATTGTTATCAGCTCTAGGCATCTACCCCACCCGGAACGTGCAGTGGTCGATCGCAAGGTTGTGAGGTAGGCAGTATGCTTTCTGTCTGTTTCGATGTCAGCGGTACGTTGGCAGCTTGAGATAACATTTCACAGTTTCCTTATATCGAGTTACTGATGAGTATTCTTAGTAAACAGGTCAGAAAGTCGAATTGACTCGGGCGCTCTTTGATACACGCTGACGTGTAAGAATCTTCCCTGCAACAAAATAGTAATCTGTATCATTGTCAGGTCCCATAAAATAACTGTGCAGTGATGCCTTCCATATTTAGGGAATGAAAAATCCAGCTGAACTCAAAATGTGACTCTTCAAATTGGGATAGCTAAAAGGTTTGCGGGGGTCTCCGCATGAGGCCTTTTTCATGTGGCGCGTCTCACACCCTAAGCATTAAGGCAGGGGGATTAACCTTCTCACTTGAGCTCCTTTAAGTGGATGTTTGTTGGCTACTCAGAGGGTACTTGGTCTAAGAGAGAAGTTGTGAGCTGCTTGAACCACGTTTAAACGAATCTTTTCTGGCCGTTCTCATGTAAATGGCAATCAAAAATGTTTCTCACTTATGTGAACTTCTACACAAGGCCCATTGTCCAAATTCGGTATAACTTTTAATTTAACTATTTCTTCTCTTTGTGATAATTAAACGTATAACGTCTTAATAAAGCATAAATAGAGAAAAGGACATTGACAAGTCGGCACTTTCGATAGATATAAATACTTTAATATATATATTCAACTTCATCACATAAATTGAAAGTCTAAAAACTGTTCACATAGGCACTTAATTGGCAATTAAGGCACTAGGTGTATTAAAGTTTTTTAATAGACAATTTTGAGCTTGATAATTTTAGTGTTAATTAGTAAAATGATAAAAGTCCCTACAATTTTGCTCGAAATTTCAAGAATTTAATACTAAATTCATGCGACGACAGAAGCTCAAAGCAAAAGCATCCAACGCAAGCAGCACATACATTTAAATGCAAAGTAAACGAGCTTTGTTACGAGTGCAGCGAAAGCTTTAAAGGATGCATAACTTCCTTTTGAACATGCTCGTATCAACGTGCCCACAAATAAATATAATATAAATAGAGTAAGTAGTGGCATTTGTACGAAAATTTCAAGAGAATGCAATGTCAAACTTAACAACAACACAATTGACAACTACTACATTAATTTGAATGTTGTTCATGTTTGACTCTTTTCTTGTTTTTTTTTTTTTTTTTTTTTTTTGTTAATTTTCCAACCTCTCCTTTGTCATTGTGCAGTCAGTCGTTGCTTCCCAATCTCCTTCCAATATTTTGTGGCATGAAAACGTATAAACGAGTATTTGTGTGCATAGATATGTGTGTACTCGTATGGCAACCTGCCAAAATGAATATTTGCATTGTAAAAATCTCATCGTATTTCTGTTTGTCTCTCTGATATTGTGGCGCCTTACATTGCTCGCAGCCACTTCGAGTTAACAGACAGTGAAAGCATACATACGTGTATATAGAAACGGGAGTATATATGTACAAGCATATATGCAAGGTTTCTGCGGCCCAATTTTGTCGAGCGTATTTTGACATTCTCCAAAACCTGCTGCTACTTCTTTTCTATAACGGTCTCTGATAGCGTTCTACTGCCATCGGCATACTCGTATGTATGGAAGAATCATGTATTGTCAGCGGGAAAAGTTTTGTATTCGAAAAATTGTGTGTGCTTTTAATGAATTTGTATGTATAACTATATATACTATATGTATGCTAGATTATTTCGCAAGGACGAATGACATTAGTTTGACCTTAAATTTTGGAATTTAATTTTCAACATTCAGGGAAGAATAGGGGCCAAGAGTATTGAGGCTTATTTCGGGTTTCAAGAAACATTGGTAGTGGTCAGATCTTCGTGACCGTCTCTAGATCTACCGGCAAGCCTTCAGCTCCAGACGTTTTATTATTCTAACAAACGCTATTCGACTTCGTCTTATTATAAATGGGTTCTTCATTTCAAGCGTTTCCAATTTTCCTGCCGTTCAGTGAGATTGAGAAGTTTTCCCTCCTTAAAAGGAGTATTTGCTGGGCATGCGTTACCAGATTTCCTACTTGGTTCGTACATGATTATGATCTGGTGTTAAATTATTCTGTAATTGCCCGGATTATCTCATCGAGTTTTTGAATATTTCCCCGGCGGCCAGCTTTTCATGCTCACCTAGCCTCTATCTTTGTTGTCTGCAAATACGTCTTGTTGCTCTCTGAAGTCGTGTATTCTAATTATCACAACTTGTTCGATTTGGTTGAGTAATTTTTGATCAGAAGACCGTAATGTATCTTGATGAGTTTTCTTGCGACGGAAGCTGGTACTAATCATATTTCTAACCACATTGAGGTCGATCAGCTTCCAGCCGTTTGGGGTTTTTCATCATGGAGGCTGAACTTATCAATTGTTGTAGCGAAAATACTCACCCCAACGTTAAATTTGTCGAGCACACTTTAGACAACGTGGCGGGGGTTGTTTCCATAGGCTCATACTAGGAGCTCATAAAAAGAGTCTTCTGTTCTGTCGTAGTGGCGACGCAATCAGCGCATTCAACGGACGGTGGAATATTTATGCCACCTTACATCCAATATCGAATCTGCACTTCTCTGGTCACCGTAGTAGATTTCACCTGTAGTAGAGGCGCCTTCCCAATTAAGGGTTCGAACATTCCGGGTGCATTCTCTTAAAACGAATACTAGAGCTGTCTTCAAAAGGTGGTGGATTCTAAAGTCTACGCACAACCGCAAGCGACACGAGTTCTCACTTTAGCTTGCCTCCAAACGGATGTTTGTTGGTTACTTATAGGTTACTGTTTGAAACATGTGTTAAATACTCATTTCTGGCCACACTGAGCTAAATAACTTTCTTCAATTCTACTCATAGTTCATCCTACTGATCTCTGAACAAATGTTGAACTTTGTTAAGACTGCTCTTGCAGAGTGCGCTCTTCAAATTTCCGGTTCAAATGATGGTTGCTTATAGTACAAAGTGCAAAGGCTGTTAGGTTCGAAACCTTTCAAGCTATTTTTTGATCATTTATTCTGCCATTTTCACCATGTATACATATTTCAAATCGGCCTGTCGCTCCAGCATGGGGTGTGTGAGCTCCAAATTTTGAAGAATTGAAGTTTATCTTTCACTTTCTTTATTTATTTATTAATTTATTTAAGAGTTTATTTATTTATTTCTATTCAATTTATTTATAATTTTTTCTTTATTTTATTTTATATTTCCTTATCAATTTTCTAAAAAAGAAAACTGTTCAAAAATTATTACTTTACTAATAAACTTATCGACATACCTATAACAGCATTTCCATTTCATATTAGAGTACATTTTTCTTTAAGCATATTTCTCTTTCACCTTTCCTATGTTTTCAAACATTAGCAAATTTGTGCTTTCAAAGTTAGTTGGTATTGTCGCTTGCAGGCTCTTACACTATCAATACAGCTACCTCAAGCTCTTCGTATTTGGAAAGAAAAAAATCCAAAAAAATAGAAAATTTAGTGAATTCAAAACCAACACTCTTAGCCCATTTAGCCTTTGCCTGCATACATTGCCGCCTGACTGTTCTACTGATTGCTGTTTGGACATTTCGCCCCACTTGTCGCCGCCTTACCGCTTCTGCCTGTCAGGGACATCACATTAATGGACATTAAGCACAATTTAGGTCCACTTAAGTGTGACATTTCCCATCGTTGAGCTGTTGCTGCTGCCTCTGCACTATTTTACTATTTTACTATTTTTCCAACTCACACCTTCAGCTCGCACACCAGCTCAACTGGGGTGCTGCAGCTTTCATGGCATTCTTTCACTTGTCCTCTTGTCCAACATCTCCCACATAGCATTATTTCAATTTTATTTCTTTGCAAAGTTGTTACTTTAAGTGGTGTTTGTATTTTGCCAATGTAAATGTAAACGTTGTTATTGTTGTATTCTTCTTTTTTTTTTCCTTTTTATGGAATTTTGTTTGCTTGCCATTGCCGGTGTTCGAGTATTGTACCTTTGGTCTTTCTCTAGCGCTGACCGGCTGGCATTTTCTATTTCTTCCGCCTACTTCGTTTGCTGCATTACGTATTCTCATTTCACTCTTGTCCGTAATTTGCCTAACGGTTTGCTTAGCTAGCGCAATCGTCCACATTTCTACATCTCTTACATAAGCACAAATAAACGAGCATTTACTATAATCATATCGTAAAAAATGGAAAATATTTTTATTTTTTTTTTTTTTTTTTTTTTTAATAAAGAAAAAATAGAATTTTTAACTTCTCATTTGCCTGCGGAAAAGAGGAATAGCAGTAAAAAAAAGTAATTCAAATTAAATTACAATAAGTGCAGTGCGTAAAAGTGACTACGGCAATTGAGCTGTGACAAAGTGGCGCACAAATATACATACCTACATACTCGTACTGATATCTCTCGTAACGATCATGTCAGCATTTAGCATCATTTTAGCGTTGGCAACTCACAATTTAATTGGCTAATGCGCACGCGCCGTCTGGAAAGGACACAGAAACTGCGCTAAAGGAATCAGTAATCAAGACTTGCTGCCACATTGTATTATGCACGATAAGTACTTGGCGATTTTTGCTCTGTTGCCACTAATGCGATTTTGTTACTTACTTGCGGCGTTTGTGGCAAAGTAAATTTTCTTTGTTATAAAATTTGTCAATCAGTAGAGTAAGTAAATGAAGAGTTGTCTTCTTCGTTTTAGTTGTCTTGTCAGGAGAGGCGCTCGACGTGAAGCTCATTAAATTGCAAAAAAAATGCTAGATTTTTTAATTGCATTAAGATTTAATGTCAGTGCTGCAGATGTGCAGATAAAGCGATAAACTAAAGTATTGATCATCTTCAAATAGTAATCGGCAAGTTTTTTGAGTTCTAAAAAGTTTTCAATACTTATTGTTTTAAAACTTAATCTACATACATATATAATCAATTAATTTACATTTCAAATAATTAACATTCGAAACTAATTAATGTGTATAAATATATATCGATATTCAAATAAGAGAAGTGTATCGATGTATCCACAAAATAATCGATATGTCTTAAAATTTAATATTTATTTAGGAAATTTTCGAAAATTATCGATGTTTAAAAATAATGATAATTAAATAAACTGTGGAGGTTCATTAAACAAACGATTTTTCAAAACACCCGATATTTCCAAAAAATTGATATTTCAATAAAATCGATAAATATAGTCAAAAAGATTTAAATTTAAAAATTTCGTATTCGTAGTTTTTTCTAGTACTTATCAATCTTTCTAAAAAATCATCGATATATTATTTAATTATAATCGATATATCCAAAAATAATCGATATCTTAAAAACAAATCGACATCTTCAAAAACCAATCGTTTTTTTTCAAATATTAATATATTTAAATATAATCGATAAATTCAAAAATAATCGATATTTTATAAATAATTCGATTATTTAAGAATTATTTATCGATTAAAAACTAATCGATATTTTAAAAATAACCCAATATATTTAAATATCATCGACATATACAAAAAATAATCGTGATTTTAAAAATAAATCTGTATAGGAAACTTTAGGTGTGTGCTTCACCTCACGTCGTGGGCTTGTAGCGTGGCCTCCAAGATCGTGCGATTTAACAATGCTGGATTATTTTTTGTGGGATTATGTGAAGTCGCTTGTCTACACAGATAACCATGAGGTTGGTGCCTTGGCAGAGAATACTCGGCGCATTTTTTCTGCCATACGAACACAATGATTGGCCGAAAATTCTGCCTTTCGGCTGGATTTATGCTGAGTACCCTTATATTCCATTTCACCTGATACTAACATTTATTTATTTATTATCGCTAACATTAATCCACCTGCCGTTCGCAATTTACCCATCAACTTCTTGTGCTTTTCCCACAAGCTTTCATTGTCTTTGTTTTCGCACACTTTCTTGGCATTTTCTCGCAGAATTACTTTAACCAAATTGCTCACCTTTAAACCGCTTAAGTCAATCTTAATTTATTGTACATCCCATCGGCTGCATATCAATCGCGGTTTGTTTGCTTTTTGTTGTTGTTGTTGTGTCCTCGTGCAATTGACAGTTGCCAGTAAACGAATCAATGTGTGGGAAATTAAGTTAAATCTATGGTATTGACTTTTCCTTTAACCTTGCGATTGTAATAACGGAAATGCACCGTTGATTAAATTGTGTCACTGTTGATGAGAAGTTAGTTGGCAGTTCATTATCTTACTGTTAAGAGGCATCCACTCTTTGTGACAGGAAATAAACAACAACTACTTGGGAATTCAGTAAAATTAAATCAAGTATGCGGTAAGTATTTAATAGGTTCATGTACTGTGGAAATGAGCACTTAATTTGTGAATAAAGAGCCTGCGCTGCATCCAATATCCGGTCTACATAATCGCCCAGCAGAGTCGGTAATTCAGAGATGATCGAATAAGTCCATTCACTGTGGCACACAAGAACAGGAGCTGGGCTTATCCACTTCATGGAAGATTTTGTGGAACGATCTTGGGTTCTGGGCTTACCAAATCCCACTCGTGCAAGAATGCAAACCGAATGATCAGCAAGTGCGTCGCACGTTAGGTGAACGGATGACCCAAAACTAAATGGTCACCGATCCCAAGTTCTAAATGAAGAAAATTGTGTACACCGATGAAACTCCCTTTTGGTTGAATGGCTGCAAACAAAATTGGCTCATTTGTTGTGATGATAATTCACACGCCATTATTGAGACGACGTTAATTCCTCAAAGAGTCACTGTTTGGCGTACTTTACGAGTGGAGGGAATCTCCATGGTCCATATTTCTTCAAAAATGAAGCCTGTCATAATGTTGTAGTCCATGGCAAACGCTGTAGAGCCACGATTAATGACTTTTTCATACCTGATGGGGCATGTTGATGATGTGTACGATGTTTGGTTCCAACAAGATGGCACTATATGCCATACAGCTAAGCAAAGATTTATTAATTTATTGAAGAAAAGTCTTGTTGGGCACGTTATCTTGCGTCGTGGGCCTGTGGGGATGCCATTGCTGGTCTTGTTTTGTTGGGTTATTTAAAGTCGCTTGTCTACGCAGATAAGTTCAAGACGACTCACATCTTGGAAGAGAATATTCGGCTCGTTATTGCTCACATGTGGCCCCAGTTGCTGCAAAGAGTGGTAGAAACTTTGGTCTCTCGACTGAAGTCAGTCGTGCTGGTCACTTGTTCTCATTTTTTCAGAGAATATACGAGCAGTCTGCTGACTGCTCACCGACTGAGCCGTTAAAATAGTGATAGAACTATAAGGATAACCCATTTACTTCACCTAGAATTTCCCACCATCATTGACGAAATGATCGGACCTTACTCATGTGACCAGGAAACCTAGAAAAAACAGTCAGGCAAGGATCCTACGTGGCTACCAACTGATGCTACTATGGTGAAGGTTTCTGGAAAGTTTTATATAAATTTCCTTGCCAACGAGAGCGAACACTGTAGCGGATGGAGCAAGAGATGGAACAAAGCTGCTGCCCGCCCTGGTTATGATATTTTGTTGTATTATGAAAATATTCGATTCAGTATTCACTTATGGAAACAGAGAAATAGCAATACCTCCACTATTTTGAAAAGATTCGGTGATGCCTAAGCTAATAAAGAAAAAGGAACCTCTTTCAGTTTCCTTTCAACATAAGTTTGCTTCGACTTACGACAATATGAGTTTTGTTCCCAGCTTAACTGCGCCTTTTCTGTGAATAATTTTCATCAGTTGGCAGTTTACCATTCATTTCGTGCCTACCGTTTCCCTTTATGCCTGTTTCGATCAGAGGACGTCTGTTTAGCTGTCTTCTGAAGAGAGCTCTGACAATCCAGAACGATTTTATAGATTATCATCACAGAGTCTTATGCCTTTAATACATGTTCCAGGAATGTGGGGAGCTTCGTTGACCCACTAAAGTAGTCCGGCAACTTGAATGAGAGTTCGGTGTTACCGCCACATTTTATATTTCTAATTTAATTTCAATTAAATTTAAGTCTCCTTTGGCGACCACACTTAAACTTCACGTGGAGTTGTATTTGTACTACTCACAAGTGTAGCTCAACATACGTATTTACTACACATGTTAATGAGCAGCATATGTGTTCGTCCTCACGTTTGCGTCAAGTTTGCTAGCTTACAGAATATACTTTCACACCTCAACTCAAATCAGCTGCCTCTAGCGGTTTGTGCTGTCCTGAGGGCCTACTTTTCAGCAGCATTTCCAGCTGTCTGTCTCGTTAGTTACCTATTGAGAAGACACGGACAGCCACAGCCAGACATATGCAGGTTTTCTTCGCCTTTGCAGGCTTTCCTTGTCTCGAATACGTCCTTTGCCTTAATGCGTGACATTGACGCAACGTGCCGCATTCTACAATAACAACAAAACATACTATATGTATATATACTATATACGAGTAACAGTAAAAATGTAGCTGCCTTCTTCGTTTAACAATGAACGTCACGTTCTTTTTGTTAAATTGAAAAAATACTGTCTATTGAAAGAAAATAACAGAAATTATTCGAATGGAAAATGAAAAGATACAGACACTGTTGTTAAGATAAAAATATGTGTGTGAAATAATAATATTAATAACAACTAAAGAAGTGTGGAGTAGAAAGGCGGAGGCATGAGTTGGTATGTAAAAGTGTAGCAGAAAAACTGGGGAAAAAAAGAAAATTTAATTTACCACTTACACTTACACGTGTGAGAGCAGAAATTGAAGCTTAAGGAATATTTGATATAGAAAAGTTTAAAATTCGGAGCTTAAGTATTGTTTTTTGAGAAGGGTTAAGGCCTAGAAGCTCCCCATTATCCCTCCCTCACGAACCATTATCTTTAGGACACCTTTTGATATAAGGAAGGGGCGCCGCTATAACGGTAATAGTCAATAAAAGCCAGTTCTGAAAGGTTAAGAATTTCCTGAAGTTTATAAACGATGAGTGTTGTGAACGTGGTTAGTGCTTACATTAAGGACTTTGGTTGGAGTCAAATCAGCTGGCACAAACCGCCTCCAAGTCAGAATTAACGGCCAGGAATGTTTTATTGTGTGTTTGATGGAATTGGCAAGAAATTTTAAAGTATGAACTCCTCCCCTACGGCCAAACTGTTATGTTAGCACTTGAACCGTCTGAGGGAAGCATCCGTCCAAAAGCGCCCATCCAACGGGAGGGGATTTATGTATCATCAGGACACCGCCAGAGTGCACATGTCGATAGTGACTCACTAGATGCTCAGAGGGCTTGGTTGGGAGATTGTTATGTATCCAATTTTTTGCCGATAGGAACAAGAGTTTCTCTGAGAGAGGCTCAAAGACATTACCTTCAAAATAGCAGAAAGTTATCGAGCAAAACGATGTATATTTGACAGAAATTGGATTATTCTAACTATGGTAAGGGAAGCCTTCAATTTAAATCGTCAGTAATGGAAGACTTCTTACTCGATCAATAATTGACACTTTGTAACCGCTGAAGCGGCTTTCGGCCGAGCTCCTCCTCCAATTTGTAGTGTCCGCCTTGATGTTTTTTATGAACAACTTTTACCTCAGGTCAGAAATACACTCGAAGCAGTTGACATTCCCTGCCGAGGGGCTATCATAATTAGAAAAATTAACCTAATTTTTTATCTAAATAAATTGTATATCAATTTTTGATGTTGGTTCGGCCGAGACTTGAACCCTGGACTTCTGAATGGATAAGGTAGTACTTTTTTCTCAAGCAAACCAAGTGATTTCAGCTCCTAAAAAGGTGAGAGGTATCTTTCTCAATAGCCTCCCATCGCTCCCATAGCGCCAGTTGGAAATACCAAATGAAACCAGGTCGCTCTCCATCTGATTCTTCCAACGTAGTGGGTACTGCATCGAATATTTTCAAAGCTGCAGTGGTTTCATCCTAGCCGGGGTAGCCGCTGTTTTTTCATTCTCTGAACTATGTCCATATCATCGTATACCTCGTAGAGCTCATCGTTTCATCGTCTGCGGTATTCGCTGTTGCCAATGTGCAAAGGACCATAAATCGTTCGCAGAACTCTTCTCTCGAAGACTCCCAAAGCCGACTCATCAGCTGTTGACATCTTCCACGCCTCTGCGCCATACACGTATAGTAGGACCGGTATGATGAGCGACTTGTAGGGTTTGAGAAAACCCCATTTAAACTTTTACATGAGAGTTCTAGAACGTCTAAGAAGCCTCTCTTTTGATTCTTGAGTAAATTGAAATATAATTGCCGAAATATTTTCAAATTTTTAGAAAATATTTCTAATTCATTATACGTTAGGGAGGACAAAAAAATCGGCACATATTGGGCGGTATCTCAGCCATAACTTGCCGAATGCTCGGCTATTGCGGTCACTATTGCTCACCAACAAAAAAGCCCAAGGGTGCCAAATCACATGATCTCGGTGGGCAATTGACTTCTCCAAGAAAAATCGTGGTCGACTGTACGGCATTGTGAATGCTCAGCTGGCTTTGATTGTTGTGTGAGCTGGCCTTTATACGGATGTAGGTGTAAGTCCAAGTGCAAAGTAGCTCTTGAGAACTTCGAGAAATAGGTACATTTTGGTATTCGGCTGCACTGGAACGAGCAGAACGTTGATGCACAATCCCTACAATATTTGTAGCCGATTCAGTATCTTCTATGTTTCTTTGAAACCATACCAATTGCGTGAAAAGTTGGACGGTTGTGCTTGTGTGATTGCTAAACAATATATTGACATAAATGTCTGACTTTTAAATAAAACAGAAACTGCTTGGTTTGACAGTTAAGTTTGACAGCTGTCGAAATACAGCACTGTACTTTTGAAACCACGAAATGTTTAACACTATATATATTCCAGTATTCAAAATCATGTGTAATGTCAACATTATACCTCTCCTTGATTTTCTATTTAATTAAAATTCTTGATTTAATTAAAAATTGTAATTTTCAGTGCATATTTTATATACATACATACATACATACATACATATTTTTATGCCCAGCCGCCTATATAATTTTACAAACATAGTGGATAGAACTGCAGAAACCGCCAACAGAACCGTATTAAAGTAACCAAAAAAAAAAAAAGAAAAATAAAAAAAAATTAAAAATAAAAAGACACGAGTAAGGAAACAGTCTCATATATCTATATATTTTAGAAGATGTAATTAAACGAACTCATACATACATACCTGCGAGTACCATTGTCGTACTCATATATTCTCATCAATTCCAAACCATTTGCTGATACGCCTTCCAACTCCACCAAAACAAGAACAAAACAAAGAGCATAGACATATATAAACCTCATGCGTAGCTACAATAAAAAGCCTACCATCACGATATGTAATGACATCCGCCTTTAGGCGTGTTTATTTACGTAGAATATGGCCTCATCATATCGCCCCTTCTACTTACACGTACATCTTGCACATACACATCCGAAAGCTCAGTCGTTATCTCACTCGATTTTATTTTCGACAGCAGCAATTACACGCGACATCATAAACAGGTTGTCGTCAGCACATCCGGTATATGCGGAATAACCCAATTCCAGTGTCACCATCCTACCACACAACGTCCTGTTCCAACATCTGCCTGTTAGAAGCGGGAAACATTTAAACTGAAGTTGGCAACGCCTCACGGTTTTTCTTCTTTAATATCATCAATTTTTCCTATAATCTCATACACATGTCTGTATGTGTGTGCATTAGACTGTATCGAAAAAAATTTCGTTTGCTAACACTAAATGTAAAAAAGTTGTCGAAAAGTAGTTTTGAAAAAAAATACAGCCAAGTTAGTAACCAAATTAAAACACCCTATCCACAATTCATAATTGTCTGCGACAAAAGACCCATTCTAAATAGGGACGACTTACCCATACCAAAACCTTCACAACAATCTGAAAAGCCAGATTCTAGTGAGGAATTTTTTCTTAGTCAGGACAATACGTTATCTCAAGATCAAGAATATTTGTAGGTACACAACTTCGGCAACTGATTAATGATGAGGACTTTAAAGGAAAACTGAAGGTCTAGGAAAAACTACAATAGCTTGGCAATGTTTTGTAAATGTTGTCCGGAACTTCTTGGAGATCAAATCAGAAAATTATAAATATTTAATAAGTCAACTTATCCATAAAGCTTTGGGGTGTAATATGTTTGTCATTGAAAAAAAAATTGTTTGGTCTCTCATTTGAAGTCCTTTCCAGCAAATTTGGGTGGTGTGAAATAGGTAAGAAGTCCCATTCCCTTAATGGAAAAGGGTTATCAAGGGCAATGGAATTCAATAATGTTAGCAGTTTATTTTTTGAGGACTTAGAAAGGACTTACCAAAAGCCAAATATTCACAAAAACCCTAAATTATAGGTTAAGCAGCAAATTTTGTCAAAGTATAGATTTTTTGTATTTTTTTTTTCTGAAAAGACAGTCTAATACTCGTCCATACTTACATACATATATACATATACAGCATAACTAATATATTTGTATTTACATGTCTGTACAAAGCTATTTACTGTCTTCTGCATATTTCAATGTAGGAATACAAACAGATATATGCCCGTCCTGATATGTGCCTTATAAGGAATCGACGACGGAAATGATAGCGGATGTACTTGTCAAGGCGCGTACATATCATTACGAAAAGAGTGGAAAATTACATGTTGATTTGTCTCCTTGTTCTTACAGCATTGTTGAAAAGAAGCCTTACGCATACCTACGTATGCAGGAGTACATAAATTTGTATTTGAAGCTGATACTGTCATTTGCAGATTTGTTCGCAATCATTAGAATAGGAGGTAATGCCACACTCTTTAAGAACTCCCAAAGGCAATAAATTCCGCTTTAATATTTGGTAAGTAGGATAATACTGATTAGGACACAGAATAGCATTTTAAAGGATCTGGTACTGGAAAGGTAACGGTAAGATAAGATAAGATAAGATAAGATGGGCTGGAATAAGATGCAATAGTATATGGTAGGACAATACAGAGTAGGCTGTATGATAAGGTACGAAAGAGCAGGATATGAAAGAATATATATTGAGATTGAGATTGAGATAGAGATTGAGATTGAGATTGACATAGTGATTGAAGTTAAGATTGAGATTGAGATAGAGATAGAGATAGAGATTGAGATTGAGATTGAGATTGAGATTGACAATGTGATTGACATTGTGATTGACATTGTGATTGAAGTTGAGGTTGACATTGTGATTGAAGTTGAGATTGAGATTGAGATTTAGATTGAGATTGAAATAGACATAGAGATAGAGATAGAGATAAAAATAGAAATATTCATTTTCCTTGCAATAACACTCCTGCCAAAATCTCTTAGGGGAAAATGATATTGATCACGCGACTTTTACAGACCTTCTTTGAGACCTCCACCTGATGTGGGCAATAATGTGGTTTGAACTCTTTTAGTCCGCAGAACCTGATGGCAGCACAGCTACGAAAAACCATTGTATGACTTCATACAAATACAGAAAATACAGAAAGCTAGGTCTTTAGAATTGGGCTCGCCGTAAATGACGCTGAGGCATGGAACTTCACCAGCAGGTATACATAAGACCCGGTAGAGATTTCCGTTTGGTAGGGGATTTTATCTTTATGTTTTCGAGAAAGCTAAATAGCTCGTGACAATTTTAGATAGGAAACTGTACTGGAATTTAACATTGAGAAGTACGAGAAGAGAGTAACAGCGGTAAGAGACGGGGCGTGGTGCATTACAAACTACTCCAACCCGTGCTCTAAACGCCAAGTATCGTACAGTCACTGTTGATACTTAGTTGCTTGGCTTCTCTCCGAGATTTGATAAAGGTGACCGTGCAAGAATCTTCTGTAGAGAATTATCCATCGGTGGTGGGTTTAAACTTCCAGACCATTACAAGCTCTTCCACAAAAGTAGCTGCTATCATGGAAATAGTAGACACAGCTTCGCCTCGAAATGTGGTTTCTGTGAGCTGTTAACCTATCTTAGTTAGTTAGTCAATCATTCATTGTTCTGATTACTTTTATTGTAATTAGCTTCCACCTTTAAAGAGAAACTTAAACTTGATGCGCAATTCTAATTTCCGGAATATTTTTATAACAACGCCATCAGCCATCATTACAAATTATATTACCAATCCAAATGGTCAGCATGGGACACTCCACATTTCTTTTACCTCTCGCATTTCAATTACGATTTTGCTCTACATTCACTTCAATAGCCATCACTCAGCTGACAGGCTCATTGTCAACGCGGCATTTGTGCTGATTTCTGTATACACTCACCATCCTCGTTGAGTGGCCAACATAATGCATGTGATGCGTCCAATCGTAAGCAATTACTTTTAATAGCGCCTACAACATGAGCGTACACATTATCTAAATATTTTGTATACTTCCATGGACATCCTCGTAATGAAGCTGTTCAAGTGGCACATTGTCACAATATGGAAGTATAACAATAAATATGGTAAGCAATGCAACGACAAAAAAATTTACAGGAAGCGGAAAACAACAATTACGTATTATTGAAAGCCTTAAGGTATACTTTTAATGTGATTGCGCCAACTGTTGTCAAGCACAAGAATGTTGGACAACAAATTGCTCAATGACTTCATATTGAACAGGCTTTCTTAATAGTTTATGGTAAAATTATTCCACTAGATGTAGAGTTCATTGAGAGCAGTATAAAACAATATCCTCATACTGAGTTGCTAAGTGGAGGACCTTCTAGTAAAGTTCATCAAATTACTTCATTTTATTTTATTTTATTTATTTTATTTTATTTTATTTTATTTTATTTTATTTTATTTTATTTTATTTTATTTTATTTTATTTTATTTTATTTTATTTTATTTTATTTTATTTTATTTTATTTTATTTTATTTTATTTTATTTTATTTTATTTTACTTTACGTTATTTTAGTTTTTTGTTTTATTTTATTTTATTTTATTTTCTTTTCTTTTATTTAATTTTATTATATGTTACTTTATTTTATTTTATTTTATTTCATTTTTTTATTTTTTTTATTTTATTTTATTTTATTTTATTTTATTTTATTTCATTTTATATTAATTAATCTTTTTATTTTATTTTCTTTTATTTTATTTTATTTTATTTTATTTTATTTTATTTTATTTTATTTTATTTTATTTTATTTTATTTTATTTTATTTTATTTTATTTTATTTTATTTTATTTTATTTTATTTTATTTTATTTTATTTTATTTTATTTAATTTTATTTTATTTTATTTTATTTTATTTTATTTTATTTTATTTTATTTTATTTTATTTTATTTTATTTTATTTTATTTTATTTTATTTTATTTTATTTTATTTTATTTTATTTTATTTTATTTTATTTTATTTTATTTTATTTTATTTTATTTTATTTTATTTTATTTTATTTTACTTTATTTTATTTTATTTTATTTTATTTTATTTTATTTTATTTTATTTTATTTCATTTTATTTGATTTTATTTTATTTTATTTTATTTTACTTTATTTTATTTTATTTTATTTTATTTTATTTTATTTTATTTTATTTTATTTTATTTTATTTTATTTTATTTTATTTTATTTTATTTTATTTTATTTTATTTTATTTTATTTTCTTTTATTTTATTTTATTTTATTTGATTTTACTTACTGCAAATAATTAATTATGTTGCTTCGTGTGCTCTTATTTATGTATGTGCTGTGCAATAACTTTTCATATGTGCATTTATAAATATGTTTGTGTGTAATTTGGTGAAGATGAGTTGCAAATTTTAATAGCTAAATATAGACACTCTATAAGTATCAATAATTGGAAACAAGAGCTTTATTAATGTACATGTATGTATTTTGCTCAAAATCCTTATATAATTAGTTTCTCTTCGGTCTCTGGTTGTATTTATTATACATCATTAATTTATCTTATTAAAATATGAACATAATGAATGATTTGTAGAATTTAGTGTTTGTACATGTTGAGAGTAGCACCATTGTGCAAGCGTGACTATGCGCTGAAATTCAAGTTTGGGAAGCTCTGAGATGAAAACCCTCAATAGATCCAAGAAAGTATTATTCAGAAAAATTGCTTGCCTTTTAAAATATATTAAAAAATAATTAAAAAAGTAAATAATATAATTTATGTTAGAGTAAAATATGTCGTATACATTTCATGCTTCAACTCTTATCAATATTAAGTTTCTCACTGGGAACATCACAAAATTTATTACAAAAATATAATTAAAATATATGTAGGAAAGTATTGTAGTTAGGCTTACGTCTACTCAGTTTGTTACTTTAGCTTTCTCAGTCTTCCCAACTCTTCTTTTGTACTGTTATATAATAGCGGAATTGATTTCTCAACAAAGCCCACATACAATTCTATCTTTTGTTAACGTTGCAATATGGTGCTTCCTATGGTTTCGCTAGAGTTTCTATTATCGGAAAGAAATATATATCGTATGTATATGTGTGTGTGGAAAGTATTGCTAACAAAGCGAAAAAAAAACCAATGATTAAGCAGAAAAAATACGGGCAATTGGCAATGAAGTCATTACAAATGAAATGTAATGAACTAGTGACAAAATACATACAAATGTATGTATATATAGTATAATATATATGGTACATACGTCATAGCATAATAAAAACTAGTAAAAACATAATTTAATACAAAATAAATTGTGTATAACTCAGTCATAAACGTATTGACATTTTTGTTCCCCCAAGAGTTATGTATGCTGCGTACGTACCATGTGATAACTGGTACATTAAGTATGTGTACAGATTTACAACAACAATGCAAAACTTTAATTACATGTATTTTTTATTACACATAATAAAAATTCGCTTGGTCCTTTGTATGGATTTTAATAGCTTTCATTTTGTAATTTGTCGTAAATTAGCAGACCATTTTGTTGCATACTTTACGGCGCTGAGTATTTGCAAGCATTCATGTAGCATTATGAACATAAAATTTATGAAATAATTATATTCTAATTAAAAAGCTTAGCTAAAGAGCTTTAAGTGACACTGAAAATGCCAAAATTTAAAGGTTTTTAAATAAAAGCTTCAAGGATTTTGGATTGAAAATAGGATTACTCTCAGTGTATTATCAGAGAAACTGATTCAAATAACTGTAAGGTGGCAAAAATTAGTAGTTTATAATTTGTTAGTGTTAATTGCCTACTTAAGTGGGTAAAGTACGAAGTTTCAAGAAAATCAAACAATTGAACAGTTTGTTGCTTAGCCCACTTCCCGGAAGAAAAAAGGATTGTTTATCTTTATCTCGGTCAAATATTAGTTATGTGCCCAATCTATTCGAACAAATTAAATTTTTTCGAATGGATTGTTTTCTGGTTTACTTCTCGGAAAAAATATTCTCTTTCCAGCATAAAAAATTCCAAAAATTCAAAAATAGTAAAAATCGGTACAGCCTTTCTTGGGAAACATAACCACCGCATTTCAAATAATAATTGAGCCCGAAAGTTCAAATTTCAAGGGAACAGCAAGGTAAAAGCACAGTGAAAGTTACTGCCAGCGCTCTCAAGCCTCACATACATATTATTTCATGTATTATATATGGAATTTCTTTCATAAAAGTTGCTGCAATGTGAAACCCAATACACAGTATTTGTTAATAAATATTACTATTCCAGAGAAATATTAGCGAATCATTCAGCATCCTCACAATTTAAATTACATTCATACAAACGTACATATGTACCTACATACATATATACATACTCAGTAACTCATATTTGCATATGTACCTATACCCGTACGCCTGTCATCACTCAATCAATTTCCGATTGCCATCAAAGCAATCACGTCACTGTGACTTATACAGCTTCGCGGAACGAACAACAAGTGCGCCTAACGATATGCAACAAACTATATAAGCCCAACGTATGCCAAACAAATATGTCATTTACGCCAAGTGTGTTGAGTGCTAAAGAACAAATCAGCAGAATTTGTATGCAAAAGGTAGAATTCACTAAGTAAATAACTGTAAAAACTGAAACAGTTTTCAATAATTTTTATAAAAGTTTACGCTCCGATTAAAGAGATTTACAAAAAAAAAACAAAAAAAAAACAGAAATTTCCAGCAACATATAACGGTTTATATGTAAGAGTGCTTTAAGCAAATTTCTTTGTAAACAAAAACAAATCAGTGAGAAGTAAAACCAACCACAATAGCAACAACAACAACAAGACACTAAACACCGCTAGCGCTCATCATGCCCGTGCTACAAGGCAAGCGAAACAAAACCAAAAACAACAGCAACAACAACAACAACAACACCAAAAGCGTTTCACAACTACAAGTGAACGCTCACTCATTGTTTTTGTTGTTGCTGCAATTGACACTACTTTGCATGTTGTTTTACGTGGATGTGGTGCGAACCGCCGAACTGCCAGCCGAGCTGATGTTGGAAGGTGTTAGTCTATTGAAATCCATGGAATATGCACAGCAAAAACAGCAACAGCAACAGCAACAACAACATCAACAACAACAACAACATCCTCACATCATACCACAAAAGTCGCATATGCTACACGGCCAAACGAAACGTTTTCCTTTCGACACCGTAAATGCTGGCAGCACCGATGTGGACATTGACACTATGCAACTACCAGAAATGTCACCAGCCGATATCGCCCGTTTCGAACGTGAACTCTTCCTGCAAAGCGCCCTTGATGAAACCTCGCTAATGTCCGACGATATCGAGCTGCCAATGGAGCCGAATAGCATGGAGCAGCATGCAGATTTAATGGAGCGTACAATCGATTACAAGCAACACCAGCCAACGGGTATTTGGTCACAACAACACGGCAGCAGTGGTGGTGGGCGTAAAGCTAGCAGCACATTTTTAAAATTACAGAATCCATATCATCTGCAGCAGCAGCAGCAGCAACAACAACAACAGCATCAACACCCCAAACATCACCAAAAGCAACACTTAAGCGGCGGCGACACCGCCTCAGCCAATTCGGTCACACTCGCCCCACCACCATCGCCTGTAGCTGCGCCACAGCGTCATTGCGCCATTGAAATTTCCACAAAGCTGACAGGTGTTTGCCAAGCAATGGCACCCGTCGGCACAGCTTGTGTGGCTGGTGATTACATGGACGTCTACAATGAGGATTGCATGTAAAGTGGCCGTCGAATGGTGCGATGGTGGCGGTGGTGTCGAGCGGAGTTGATATCGATTGCAGCTGTTTTTCGGTTTCATCTTCAATTTGTTTGCTGATTTGCTGCAACTGTATTTGCATAAGTACTTTCGAGCAGCAGGGCAACATGTTGACATGTTAAATATTTATTCGTATTTTTTTATTTTTTTAATTTTTTTTTATTAATTTCGATTTTATAAATTTTAACCCAAAATCCTGGCTTGCCTATGTTTTAAATAAAACTTAATCGCTCACTTCAATTAAGGAGTTTCTGTTCAATATTAGTTAAAAGATAGGAACTCCGTATTTCCGCTAACAGGACCGTATCCTTTGTATTTTTTATCATCGCAAGAGGCTGTTGAAGCCGTCAATAGCTTCATGAATTCCATCTTTGAGGTCTTGAATAGACATTGACCTGTTAGCGTAGACCTTATCTTCCACGTAGCTTCAAAGGAAGAAGTCGCTAGGTGTTAAATCACAAGATCTCGGTGGCCAATTTCCGTCTCCTCTTCGAAAAATAACACGGTCAGGAGACTTTTCCTTTAAAATATCGATGGTTTCACTGTTTGTGTGGCACGTATCGACATCTTGTAGAAAGTAAACGTTGTTCAAATCAATATCATCCAATTCCGACCATTAGAAATCATTAATCATCTCTCGATAGCGCGATCCATTCACCGTAACTGTTGCTCCAGCCTCATTTTCGAAAAAGTATGGTCCAATGACCCCGCCGGATTATAAGCCGCACCAAATAGTTACACGTTGAGGATGGGGAGGCTTCTCAACAATAAATCTTGGGGTTTGCAAGCCCCAGATGTGATAGTGTGACAGTTTTACTTATTGACGTAGCTGTAGAGGTTGGAATGAGCCTCATCAGTCAAAATGATTTTTCGATGAAATTCCGGATTATTTTGGAGCTTAATAACTCTTAAGACCCAAGTCTTTATGCAGAATACGGTGTGATGACCTTTATGGAATGTCCAAATCCAAAGAACGACGAGGAGTGAACAAACCTCTTGAGCGATCGAAATTACCTGATGACCTAAATTGAGTTAATAGCGTGATATAAAACCTTCTGATGTTGCCCATGCATTACTTACCCAGTGAAACATCTATGCTCCAAGTTAAGCCGCTATGCTTTGTAATAATAACTGCTGGGCTGGTACCGACAGTATCATCCGTACACATACTTACTTAAAGCCCACACACCTAATCACATCAGGAAGGGAGTACTAGACTACACCGACTCCATACATCAATATAGCCTTGAACTCCTGGACAATACGGCATGACGACAGGCTTTAAACACCATTCACCGAGAGTCCGTCAACACATTCATAAACTCTCTTCCAGTGAATTGTAATACTGGCACAATTAAGATCTAGATATTGTAGCCGACTTAATTCCTACATGTTCAGACTTGATCCCGGCTTACCCAACTTATGTCCTGCATGCAATGAGACGTCGCATCGTTCACATGCCCGCCTAAACCCACTCATCTCACCCAACCTTTCCCTCTGGCACGAAACAGATTGTTCTCTGGAAATCGAGTATGAGGTGAAGTACGATAAATCTGCAATGGGTTCCAGCACGAAAGATACCTAGATTAGGCACCACTTTACAATGGAATCAAGATAATGAGGTAAAAATAGCTTATTGGTAGACACGCCGGTAGTGATACCATACAGCGACAACTGCAGAAATTGCCAGGAAGTCGAAGAAAATTGGACGATAGAACATCTTGCATGCGGGAGTAAAGCATTGTACTGGTAAAGGTTAGCAAATATCGGCACCGGTTTTCTTGACGATATCTCGGAAGTTGGTTAGCTTTATTAATACCACTGGTTGGTTCAGAGAGGATATGGTAGTGTGAGGGAACATGAGCTCATCATCTTCAACGTCCTGACGGCTTTCTTGGAAATACAAATCTTAAAATTTTTTTTCATCACATAGCAAACTCATTGTAGACCTTTAGTTTCGTTAGGTTCGTCATTAAGAACCCGAAGCGGTATTAATATCATCAATGAAAAGAGTACCGCGTAGAATCGTACTTCCTCGCGGTTTCTGTTCGAGCAAAGTAGGGTCTAAAATGCTGGCGGCCGCGGTAGTCGAGTGGTTAGCATTGCGTACTGCCATTCGTTATGCCCGGGTTTAAATCCTGGTACGACCAACAAACAAGCTGTTATAGCACCTAATTTTATTCCTGGAAGTTACAATTATACCTGATTATATGGAAGCCCTTCTGGGTGGATTCCCCATAGAACTTATCGTTCTATGGCCTTTAGAAAAGTTCGGCATTTTTAATTAATCTTCAGCTAAAAGTAGATTTTGAAATTCTTGTATTTTTTCTACAAAAAAATGCTTCACAAACCACTCACCACAAATTTTTACACTTCCGCTTGATCTAAAAATAATTTCCTTTGCTCCAGTTGCTGCGTCTTAAGTATTTATTTGTTATTACTTCATTAAATTCCTCTTACACGGCTCATTAGAAAATCAACACATAATATTTTATCGCCGGGACGCTTTGCTAACAGATAGCAAATAAATGACATTTGTTTGCAACAACAATTTTTACAAGTAAAATTCCTTTCGTTAAGTTTACAAGTTTAAGTTGTCGTTGATGCCACCAATGCATTTGTATATATGTATGTACACGTATGTATGTGGATGTAAGGTAAAAAGTAAGACATACGTGTAAAAAGTCTGCATTGAAATTTTAAACAGGAATTGCTTAGATCATGAGTTACCAGACCAGCAATGAACTGGTACGAAAAATACCCAACCAATTTGATTTATAAATTATTTTTATTATATTTTTGTTATATTTTGTCCATACATTTTAATTGTTGGTATTACCTGTTAGTTTATAGACAATTTATAGATTATTAATTTTTCTTCTTTTTGTATAATAAAAATTGTCCCAAGATTAATCCAAGATTAGAAACAAATAAAAAAAAAAGAGTTTGGTCTTTTGATTTTTGATTTTTTTATTGAATAATAAAGTACATAGGATAGGGTTCTTTATGGAATAACACATCGGGAGGTGATTCCACGGCTTTCCAAAAACATACTTTTGCGAGAATTTTTCTCGATTTAATAAACTTAATCAGTTTCTTCTAACCATGTGTGCCAACCTACGTGTAATTGGGTCTGGAGTACCGTGAAAAGTGTGAAGTCTCAATCGACTTAAAGTCGGATACTCACAAAGGTAGTGCTCCATTGTTTCGACATCTTTTGTGCAAGCTCTACACTCAGCCGATTCCCCTTTACCTACCTTGTGGAGATGATATCTCAGAAGTAGACACCCCGATTTCAAGGTGGAAATCTGTTGAACATTGTCCTCCAGAGCATACTTTTTCCTGTCTACTAAATGGAAGTGAAACTGCAACTTTCGGAGATGACGAACCCGACACGCCAATCGGTGATGATGGATAAAACGTTCCATTACCCGACTAGAACGAGGATCGAATATCGATTTACCGCTTAAGAAATAACTGGTTGGTCGTTATCAGTGGGGCTTTAGACCACGTCACTATATCTGAATTTGGTATTCCTGCAAATCTTATATGGCTATGTAAATTATCGCTGGACAACACCAGACGCGTAGTGCGAATTGGGAAGAACCTTTCCGATCCGCTCTATACTTAAAGAGATTTGAGGCGGAAAATAATAAGAACTGCAGAGCTAAATAGACACTGCACAATTTATTTACAAGAGTGTACAACTATTGACGGAGGCCGAGCTTGACACAAAAGCGAAGAAGATGGGTCTGGTAGGGAACGATGTCGTCAAACAAACAGTCGTCACATTAGCAACCTGGCTCCCACATCACTGTTGGCAGTCATAACTTTGAAGTCGTAAATAACTGCGTCTATTTTGGATCCAGTATTAACACCAACAACAATGTCAGCTGGAAAATCAACGCAGAATCACTCTTGCCAACAGTTGCTACTTCGGACTGAGTAGTCCATTGAAAAGTTAAGTCTTTTCTCGACGCTTATCGTTTCCGTCCTGATGCAGAAGCGTGGAAGATTTCAACATCCGATGAGATGGCCCTGGGAGTTCTCCCATGTTTAGACTTAGTAACAGTTTAATCTGTCTACAATCCACACTGCCCCTCAATGATTTGGTGGCACGCCCTACAGTGCAAGTATGTTCCAAGATCATTTGAGCTTGCTTAACATACCAGTTTCTAAGTAGTTTTTAACTAGTAACTTAGACTGTAGGGTATATATAAAGAAGAGTGAATTTAACCAGCACAATAACAGCATTACTACCACATGGCTCCAAATCACTTGAATGCATTGCCATGATGTGGGGGGTGTGTGCGTAAAGGACCTTGGCTCTGAGCTGGTAAAGTATTTAAGTAAAGCAAATGTTAGTTGTTTGTAAATATGTATGAATGGCTAATGTGCTACCAACGAATGTTTATTTGCTGTATGTACATATGTAAGTGCATGTGCATCGCAATTAAGAGTTTTTAGTGAGTTCCTAATGTGTTTGCCAACTTCATTTAGAAACATTTACTGAATCTTTCACGTACTCATGATACTTTACTTTGATGGATTTCCAACAACACAATAAATTGTCACCAATGTGTGTGCACTAAATTTTGCAAATTAATTAAAGCAGTCGGAGAGCTGGAGCTGTCTGAGTTGGAGTTTTTTTTTTACATTCGTTCGTCTCATCGTTCTCTTCCTACTGGTACCGTGCCAATTGATACCTCTCTTCACATATGAGAGCCAATTAGGAACACTAAATTCAGTCTGGTTCCTCTCCACTGTTTTCATTCATGCAGACAATGTGACCTACCTAAGGTAGCCACTTAGTCTTAATACTTTTGCTTTGCTTCCATATCCAGGCGAATGATACCTATATCATCTGCATACCTCACTAGTTTGTACCTTCTCAACTAAATTTTCTGTTCATTCAATCATCTCCAGTATAAGATTGAAGAAGTCACATTAAATACAATCACATTACCGCAAACGAACAGCTTGGAGGAACCCTTTCTGTTTCCTACCAGAGGCAGCTCTCTTTCGTACTATCCAATATTATTTTAAAATCATCGAAGAGATGGTACGGATCAATTGTTTTCTTACAGATCTTTACGACGATCTGATGGCATGATGAATTTCTGGTCCGTTGAAGTGGTCCTTCCATGACTACAGTATGTGCGCATGTGTGAAGACAGTGGAGCACGTAATCTGTGCGTCTGTCGGCCGTACAGCAGGCTAATCCAAAGTGAACCTAAATTACTACTTCAATTTGCCAAGAGAACAGTTCTTGTCTGGTACAATTGGCAACACTGTGAGCGTAGGATAGTCTGTATGAAATTTTCTAGAGTCAACCAGTTCAACCTAACCTAACCCAGCTGAGACTGAAAAGTCTAACAATTAGCCCTAATTGAAACGTTGAGCAGTCCTTCCGGTTGGCCACCTGCTGAGAGCTTGCAGTCTAAATCCGTTCCAAAGTCACCTGACCACCTCATGGGAAGCCTTATAAGGCATGACTACTCCTATCATGTGCTCTACCGCATATTCCAAAAGCTAAAGTTGTTAAATAATTAAGTTGATGTACTTACACAACAGTAAAAATACAACAAACACCACAAAAAATGCCACAGGGAATTTTTCATTATTTTTGTTCATTTATTTTAAATTTTCTTCAATCTCCGTTAACAACTCTTCGCCTGAACGCAAAGTGGATTTTAATTATTTTTTTATAAATAATTGCCTGATAACTTCAGTGTGTCACCACTGCAGACACCTGTTCACCTATTCACCAGCGTAACTCAGCCAAGTTGTTGCACAATCACTTCACAGCCAAGTCGACTCACTGGTTTCCCATGTAAATCGAATCCATCGGGCAGCGCAAACTCGCTGGTGCAGTTAGAGTGCCCAACAACAATGCACTGGCGCGTAAATATATCCATAAGCTCAGGTGCGTTGAAGAAACTCTCACGTTTACGTTTCGGACCAAACAAATCGATGCGATCATAGATGACGCCCGAGACATGCCAACGTTTGAATTGCGCCACTGTT
Source organism: Ceratitis rosa (assembly GCA_037013455.1). Classification (NCBI taxonomy): domain Eukaryota; kingdom Metazoa; phylum Arthropoda; class Insecta; order Diptera; family Tephritidae; genus Ceratitis; species Ceratitis rosa. The sequence continues at coordinate 4,094,991 of JAWMAG010000041.1, forward strand.
TGGGCATCTTGCAAATCATCACCCCAAACGAATGTCGCCTGACCCAAATCCAAACCGAGGTCAAGTAGCGCATCGTTGTGTAGAAAATCCTCCGCATGCGCCACCGTGCCCAAGAGGTTGGCAGATTGCGCGAAATTCACCGCATCCAAATAGGTTTGTGTGCGCAGATCCTTATAGGGCTCCCACAAGCGCGTGCTGCCAATCGTAACGAAAGTGACGGGAAAAACATTCTGCTTCAGTCGCAACATAGTGCAAATGTCCGCATCGAAGCTGGAGAAGAAGAGCGGACGACCGCAGCCATGTTTAACCGTTGTTTGCAGTATGATGTCAACAAAGCGATTCTTACTGAGCGTTTGCGCTGACTCTAGCGCGCCGCTTATTAGCTGCTGTGGCCACTTTATTTCGATATCCAGGCCGAGTGTGTTTGGTAAGCTTTCAAATACTTGACGCAGCGTGGGAAATATGCGTTCGTCTGCTGTAGTATTGCGCACATTAAAGCTCGTATATTCGTAGATCTCGTCATCCTCAATGGCAAAGACGCGTCTCTCCTTCAACTGTTGATAGGTTAGATCTTTGATGAGCACATATTCCAGATCATCTTCACTCTCAACGTAGCGATTTCTCGGCGCTGTCTTGAAGCCGAAATCATGCCACACGACCGGCACAAAGTCACGCGTTAGCTGCACATCCAACTCTACCATATCTGCTTTATATTTTTGCGCGTACAAGTAACTTGCAATGGTATTCTCCACGAGCGGCGCGTCTGCGTTGAAGCTTGCGCCTGCACCGCGTCGACCCACATCAATTGAAGGCCAATTCATGGGCCAATAGCGTTGAAAGCTGCCACGTAAGTTGTAATCCTCAGCGCCTGCCAGCGGACGTATGATCACATAGGGCAGCGTTAATAAGCCGACCTGAAAACCATTTACAGTGCTCTGTATGGGCAGACGCAACACACCTTCCGAACCGCGTAAGTCTATAGCTAAAATAAGCACTTCGCCCACGCGACTGCCATCCATCGTATGAATGTTTAGTTGATAAGAGTTTCTCGTATTCACCGCGACTGTAAAGCGAAATATGACAATATCGCCTGCTGTGTAGGGCACACCGCGTCTGGGCTGTTGCTGAAATTGCGAACGATTGTAGGCGTAGCGCGTTACCTCCAACTCTGTGTCGCGCCAAGCGCTTGGTGCCAACTCAAAACCATTTTGTGAGACGCTCATCTTTAGCAGATACTTTGTTGCGCGATTTAGATTCAAATACCGATAGAATTTCATATGCTGCTGCCAAATGAACTTAAACTCGATGGCGTACTCGTTGCGCAACCAACCTTTCTCGTGCTCCACATCGCCAACCGTCATATGTGAGAGTAAGCCGAAGACATCCTTGCCAGGTGGCCGATACATTTGATATTTTTCTAGCACGCGTCCATATGGCACGCCCTCCCAGTCATGCACACGCCGTCTGCCCAATTTATCAACGCTGAAGACGAAGTAACGGTAATGTAGGCGCGCGCTTGCACAAATCGCCACTTTTGCTGACCAACTCTGCACGGCAGTGTGCGCGCTGCGTCGGCTCGGTGTCATCACAACAGCGCGTTCCACCTGCCAAGCACCGAGACGCTCATGATCGCCCACCACAGCTACGCGCTCGCCTTCCACCAGCAGACGCCGCACGTCCACATTGAAAATACGCATTATGGGTAAACAGAGGAAGCTACGCGTATCTTCCGCCACATAAGCATCTTCCTCGTCTGCAGGTGCATCATGTGAGCGGTTGGCATATGAAATTCCTCCACTGGGCATATCTTCGCCAACGCTCATAATCGCCTCAAAATCTTCCATTTGTTGTTGCGTTAACTTGTATGGTGGCTCGCCATCGTCCGCGTTGTGCGCTGTGAACTTCTTCAGGTCCAATGACCATTCTTCACCTTCTGTATTTACGTTACTACTAATTTGCGTTTGCGCGCTTTCTGCTCGTCGTAGTGGCACACTGGACAGCAAAACAACAAATATCACATATAGCTGCGCGGTTGGTGTTTTGGCAATCATTGGCGTATGGCCTAGGTGAAATGAAGATAATATCTTGTCTGCAAACTTTATGCTCTTGAAACTCTCGGCTTGATTGAGCGCGCGGTTTTAGCTTTTGTTTTATTTAATTTCTGCCTTTGTTTTGTATTTGTTTATTTATTTATTTTCCACTTTTTGTATTGTTTTATTTATTTATTTTTTTTTTATCTCCTTAATGCTGTTTTACTGCGTCTGCGTAGCGTGTTGCGTCGCGTCTTCTAAGGCCGTCGCGTTTATCTAACGTTTTCGTTTGCCGCTTGGCGTTTCGTTGCTAACTGAAGCGCTCTGTAGAAAGAGTAAGAGCAACGCTTCCCGTTAGCAAGCGCATTGGTATTTCTCTCTGCGCGCTTTTTCTCTGTTTCTTTGTTTAACTTAGGTCGACTTTGCTGGACCAACAGACGCCGGTAATTAGTAAGGCACAGCGAACTCACGCTAAAGCTAACTAACGATGGGATTTGTGGATCACACATAATAACCACCTAAGTATTTTTATCAAAATTTTCTACAGATATTTTGAAAGCTCTGACTTTAGCAATATTATATAAAATAGAAATAAAATCAAAAAAACAAATAAATAAATCAAATATATTTAAAATGAGAAATTAATAAAATTATATGAAATAAAAATTTGTTAAATAAAACTCAGATATATTAAAATTAACTATATTAAAAAATAATAAATAGATAAAATAAAATTAAATTAAATTAAATTAAAAGCATAAAATAAAGTAAAATTTAATAAACCGAAATCAAATAAAAGAAAATAAATTAAAACAGAATAAAAGAAACTAAAATAAAATAAAATAAAATAAAATAAAATAAAATAAAATAAAATAAAATAAAATAAAATAAAATAAAATAAAATAAAATAAAATAAAATAAAATAAAATAAAAAAAATAAAATAAAGTAAAGTAAAATAAAATAAAATAAAATAAAATGAAATAAAATAAAATAAAATAAAATAAAATAAAATGAAAAAAAATAAAATAAAATAAAATAAAATAAAATAAAATAAAATAAAATAAAATAAAATAAAATAAAATAAAATAAAATAAAATAAAATAAAATAAAATAAAATAAAATAAAATAAAATAAAATAAAATAAAATAAAATAAAATAAAATAAAAAAAATAAAATAAAATAAAATAAAATAAAATAAAATAAAATAAAACAAAATAAAGTAAAGTAAAATAAAATAAAATAAAATAAAATGAAATAAAATAAAATAAAATAAAATAAAATAAAATAAAATGAAAAAAAATAAAATAAAATAAAATAAAATAAAATAAAATAAAATAAAATAAAATAAAATAAAATAAAATAAAATAAAATAAAATAAAATAAAATAAAATAAAATAAAATAAAATAAAATAAAATTAAATAAAATAAAATAAAATAAAATTAAAATAAAATATTATAAAACAAAATAAAACAAAATAAAATAAAATAAAATGAAATGAAATAAAATTAAATAAAATAAAATAAAATAAACTAAAATAAAATAAAATAAAATAAATAAAAAAATTAAAATAAAATGAAAAAAAATAAATTAGATTTAATTTAATTTAATTAAATTAATATAAATTTAGTAAACTAAATTGAAAGAAAATATTAATAATAAAATAAAAATAAGAATTATATAATAAATTAAATTAAAAACCAAATAAAATAAAAGAAACGTAAATAAAATAAAATTAGTTGAAATTAAATAAAATAAATTAAAATATAACAAGTTAAATTAAGCAAAAAAAAAATATAAATCATGCACGACGAAGAATATTTTAAAAGACAAAGAAATGAATTTAAACATATACTTATTAATACAAGCAAAATCATATATTAAGAGATTTCTTATAAATCGAGTAACTACTGTAGCTTTCAGTTTAATCAGATTCAAATTTATTCAAACACTTTTTTACAGCTTTGGGTGTATTTATTTATGGAATGCCGTGAAAATTTCAGTAATTTACATATTCAAAGTAAAGAAGAAATAATCATATACAAAAACAAAAAAAAATTAATTTATATTACGTTTTATTTCAAACCTACATATATTAGTCAAACGCACAATCTGTTTTTAATGACTCCTTTCTATTAGCATGTAATCAAGTAACTTAAATACAATTATTTCTCAGCTATTAATTATATATATGTCATATGTAATCATATATAAATGTGTGTAGCTATACAAATGTACACCTCCGTATGAATGAAATGAAAAGAATTTAAATAAAGAAATATTTATTTAAGAGAATCTTCAGCAAACCAGTCTTGTCTACCGGTCGTTTGAAAATTCCACATACATATTTACAGTCCAATTCGGTTCATTATTATGCATTTTCTCAGTAAATATGAATTATTTTATTTTATTTTATTTTATTTTATTTTATTTTTTGTTTGTCTCCCTACTATCTTTCGTTGACTTGGTCAATTAACATCTAGCTACATATATGTACATATGTTATATTGTATTTTATGGGGCGTGAAATGTAAACACAAAAATAATCAAAAAATTATTTAAACAAATCCAATTAATTAACGTAAACAACTTTGCTGTGGTTGTTGTATGTTAATAGTAATATTTGCTCAACATTTTATTGACTTTATGTTTACTAATTTTATTTCATTTTTTAATGTAGCCACTTGCGTCATAATCGAGTATACTCGGCTGAAGTATGTACGCAGACCATACTAAGTTTGCTCAGCTACCGGTTGTATATAACGGCATAAAATAATCAAGATAGATATGGATAAATACATATCACACTTCATGGAATGGCGGGAGGAATCAGTTTATCCATCCGTCCGTCTGTGTACATGATAACTCAAGTGAGAATTGAGGTAGTTTAAAGAAATTTCCCACACATTCCTTGGCTCACAAGTACAGACGATGTCGAAAATTATAAAATATTATCATCAAAGACCACAAAAATTGCTATTATTCACTAACAAATGACCAAGGACCTTTCTTACTTTTGAAATTTCACTATATTTTTTATTAAAATAAATATGTTTATTATTTTTCATTTTTTTATTTTTTTTATAATATTTTGGAGCACAGCTCTTCTGTGTGTTACTAAAGCCTCTGCATAACAATCAAATATTAAAAATATTTATTTTTTCTTTTTTTCAATTAATTTGTTTAACATTATTAAATTACAATACAAAGAGTTATAGAGATGGGTGAATGTTCACCACAGCAGTTGGTCTAATATAAGTAACACATTTAACAACATTTTGGTTTGAGTGAATTGTAGTAAAGCATATTTAAGAATATCATACTATATTTTACTTTTCAAAGCTTTGATTTTTTCAAATTTTTTAATAATTTTTTTTTTCAAATATTGCTGACAAATAAATTTTCAAATTATTTATTTTCATTATTTTACTAATTTTTTATTTAAAAAAAAACGTGTAGATTGCAGGAAAGTAGTGCATAATATTTAGTCTAATGACTCATTTATCGTCTTTATTGGCAAGTTAAAATTGTTGTGTTTGCGTTTATATCAAGACTATATCGTAACGATAAATTTCACTTTAATCTAAAAATTTCTATCGTTCGGTTGAAGCATTTGGAAATATTTACTTTAAAGCAATTATCGAAATAATTTTTATTTCGCTCTTACTCGAAACAAAATGTTAAATCAATAACAGCTAATGTTAAATCGTTAACAGATAAAGTTGAATCGCTAACATATAATGTTAAGTATTAAAATTGAAGTGTGCTGTTAACATCATACCAAGCAGCCATTTAAAAATTTAGGTTAACGATGAATTTTTGCGATTTTAACGTTAACGAATTCATTTTGTTGAGTTAATTTTTCTTGTTAGCGAAACGAAATGATATCTCGATGCGTTTGTCGAGCGACTCTGGTGTATGCATATACATTTTAATGAAATCAATAATAATGATACAACACATTGATATTATTGCTGTGCATTATTTAGCATTTCCATTAAATATATTTATTAAAAAGAAAAACTTTTAATATAAGCCGCAACTTGCTTAGCTTTTTAAATATTCTGTGAATTATATAAATTAAACATTGGCTTACTTTTTTTATAAAGTATTTATTTTGTATTTTGATTTGCCCTTTGTAATATTTTATATTTAAATTTGAGTGCAAAAACAGCAAATGTAGTATTTTTTCTTAATTTTAATATCCCCACAGTTCCATCAACATATATACGAATATATTTATATACGAGTATATTATTTAAAGCTTTGCTCTTTATTGTCAACTAATTCAAACATCATTTCATCACTTTTCTTAGTTTTGAAGTAATACATAAATATTTATTAAATTAATAAATTAATAAAATATCACAAATAATTTGTTTTCTTTCTTTTTTTTCCGCTTGAAAGTGACTCTAGCAGTCTTGTGTATAACTAAAATAGTTTTCAGCTTAAATTGTGCTATTTAAAAACTAACCTTGATTATTATTTTTTTATAAAAATTGATTATTTCATAAAAAATAAGTAAAAGATTCTTTCTAATATTAAAAAAAAATTATATTTCTAATTGAAAATAAATAAATTTATATTTCTATCACATCTAGCTCTATTTTTGTTTCATTTATTCTTCTCCTTCTCAACTATAACAAAACTAAAGGATTATTTCTTAGACATAGCTGATTTTTTTAAGCATTCCAATAAATTATCGTCCTCTGCTGAAACAGTTTTTACCTCAAAAAATGTTTAAGGAACTCAAAAACCATTTTTATATGCCAAATTGAAAATCTTTAGCAATTGTAGATAATTTTCAATATTATCAATTTTCTTTTTTTTTTGTTATTTTTTTCTATAATAAGCCATTTAAAGTGCTCTGAAAAATCGAAATGTGCATTTATTCATGGAAATCAATTTCGTCGTTTTTTCTACTGTTGGTAAAAATCAAAATAGTACTTTTTGCAAATCACATAGCACAAACGTAATTATAGGTTAGTTGAAGACAATTTCACGCCAGATGGCACAGTTGTCAATGACAGTATTACCAACTTAGAAATATGCGAGTTGTATCCCCGTCTAGATACTCACACAATTTAAATTTCAAAGTCATCATAAAATATTTTCACAGTAGTTCTGCATTAAGGCCTTCTTCTAGTATACTTATTTCCTTGTTTCCTTATAGTTATCTCCAGTGTCTCCACGGTGAGGGAAATATAATAACATTTGTTGCAATTTTGTTACCTGTAATAAATTTTTTCTTGGATTTTTCATCGGCTTTCAACATATTTCTTTTACCAATAACTTTTTGTGTTTATTCCTGTTTTATTTAAAATTCCAGTGGGACGCAATCTCTCTCAAGTTCATCGAAAGCTCTCAAAACTGAACTAACATATGTATCTGTATCAGTAGAGACTCCTTTCATTATAATTGACCTAAGCTGTGGAATTTTCGTTGCTTCAAATTAGGCAGCAGAATGCTATCTTCCCATATTAGTAGCAAAGAGTTCAAAAAGTAGTTGTTCAGACTCTCATCGAAAATAAATAATGGGGTTTCATCGTTAAGATTTGGAACCAGATCAAAGCTAGGATTTTACTTGTAAATCACTGCATTTCTCGTATTCATATTCAATATTCATAGGTCAATAATTAATTAATTTTAATAATATTTGAATTATTCGCCAATTTCATTCGATAACCTCGCGCTTTCGTTTTTTCAATTCTTTTCAACGGATTCGGTCTGTAACTGTCATTGTGTACCCACTTCGCGAGGTAAAGCAATCGGTATTGTTAAATATGCCGACCTTTGAATTTAATTTTTTTTTTTCACTTTATATTTAGTTTTCCGAATTGCTCCAGATATTATTGGTCTCCGACATTAAAGAAATCTTTTCACTGTAAATTACCGTCAGTGTTTGGAGAATTTCAAAGATTTTTGATCAAATGGTCGTATTGAGAGATCTATGGTGAGATATGATTTTAGTTCTTTCGTCATTTATTACAAATTCCGAACGTAATCCCATCGCTTATTAAGTATCCATTTAGACTAATAAGTGGTCAATATCCGAGGAAGTTTTCATATCCAGCAAGTGTGCATATTTTTTATGTTTTTTTATATATTTTTTTATTGATGCTGTTGATTGTGTTATTTATGAAAAAGATGAGTTCAAAAGTCTATCATCATGTGCTTTCTAAATTTTGGGAATATAATTAGTGCATCGTTGAAACATCTGAATCTGAGTTATTTTTTTCTTTTGGGTTAGCTCAAGAGTTGTCCAATTGATGAAGGTTTTAGCTCCTTTTACTGCTCTTTATTGTTGATCTACTCAAATTTAAGTTGATGATTTATGCTCTCCTTCAAAGCGTATAGGAGAGAAATAGCTGAGGAAAATATTCAGAGAACATTTTTGAATTTGTAATTTGCCGAACTACGTGGTTTTGTTTTAATTGCCTGCCATTTTCACCAACGTTCCTTACTTGAATTTTTTTTTTTAATCTACTTTCGAAATTCAGTTTTTATTAGTTGCTACTTTCTGCAGGAGGGATGCATTTCACAGTTTCCTTCATATTTTGTAGACTAGCATCTTTGTTTCTTCTCAAACAATCAAATATGGAGAGCTTGTGTTCTTGTTAAATATTTCTACTAATTATTTCATGATTTAAAAAATTTAAATTCCTAAACTAATAGCACAATTCTTAATTAAATATAAAATATTAAATTTTGTTACAAATTAATTATTTAACCAATTAAATACATATTTTTTCGCCTGAGCAAAATTTTGTAACATATTATCTTTTGTAATTTCACTAAAATGAAATAAATTTAAAATTTAATAATAAATGTATATTAAAAATTAAAAACTAAAACATGTGTAAGTACATTTTCTAACTTAAAAAAAAAGGTTTGAAAATTAAATAAAAATTAAATTGGGAAAAAGATAAAAATTATTTACATTTCTACAAAAAAGGATAAAAACAAAAAATATAAATGTCATTAATATTATTGTCATTTTTTAATTTTAATTAAGCTAGATTAAGATTAAAAGCAACAACGTCCAAAGCTATAAGGTAAAATAGTAATTTTTAGTATATATATGTATATGGTGTCCATTAGTGATAGCACGGCGCTACACGCATCAAGCTTCACTCGGGCTATGTGTTCCAGTGACGCTCACACCCTGTACAACGTTCACTTAGTACTCACTCTCAATTAAATTCAAAATTCTTGCAGTGAGTATACTGAAAGTGTCTCTTGTTTTCAAAAATTTTGTCAGGGGCAGAATTACTTACTGCTTAAGAGGGTCACCGCAACAGCCAGCACACAAATCCACAAAGGCGCTCAAACTGTCCGCGTTTGCTATTGTTTGGCTGCCAATATATACATACATACAGATGAACATTGCTACTGTACCTTATGTTCTTGCTTTGTTCTCGCGCTCGCTCTACGTTCGGCGTTCGCCAGCGAACCACATAGATCGTAAGCAGCGACTTAAGTAAATAAAAAAACAGTTCCAAATTTTTTTCTGTATTATTTTCTATAAGGGAACTATTCTTTTATATTTTTTTTGTTTTTTTTTTCAAAAATTTTTTAAGCGTATTTTTTGTTTTGTTTTTTTTTTCTATCCTTTTAGCAATATTATAGCATATTTAAAACATAATTTTCATATAATTACATTTGCTTTGTGTGTTTATGTGTATAAGTGTGTATAGATTAAAATTTAAATAACGCTACTTTGTTGTTGCTCTTTGCTTTACGCATTTGCTTAAGTGAGTTTTCTTCAAATATTGCTCTAATATTTATCTGTGTATGTTTTCATAAAAAAATATATGTATTTTAATAGTATAAAAAAAGTTGTTCATGCCTCTACTCATAAGCCCATATAAAAAAGTTGGCATGTTAACCCCCACTTTGCACCGATCGGCAGACCTAAGTAACATTTCCACTTATGAACTACCCACCCTAATGCGTTTTCGCACTTCCCTCCTAATCACCAACGCTGCTTTTCTCGTGCTCACGCTCTTTCTCCCTCATCAGCTTAGCGCAGGCACTGATCCTCGAATTCTGCCAACAGACTAGACGAGTTGAAGAATGCACGTTCCTTATCCTCTGGTATATACAAATCCGTGCGATCGTAGCAGGTGGCAGTCGCACCAATTTCAACGAAATACTTCACACGCTCCTTCGAATTGCAATCATCACCCCAGACGAGTGAGATCTGACCCAAGTTACGTGCTTTCTGCAACAATTGTGCGCCCTCTTCACTCAACAAGTCCTCCGCATGAGGTGCAGTGCCTGCCAGCTCGAAAGCTTGCGCATTATTTATGGCCTGTTCTACAGTGCGTGTACGCAGGTCCATGAATGGCGACCATTTCTTGGTTTGACCTTGGGTCAAGAACATCACAGGAAAGAGATTTTGCTTGAAGCGTAACATTGTGCATATATCAGCATCGAAGCTGGAGAAGAGCAATGGCCGACCACAGCCGTGATTGATGACGGTCGCAAGCACGCGATCGGTGAAGAAATTCTTATCGATTGTCTGGTGGGCTTCGGGCGCGCCGCTGGCACGACGCTGTGGCCACTTGATCTCCACATCGATACCCAACGACTTGGGCAGACCTTCGAGCACATCGACTAGCGTGGGGAATATACGATGCTCTACACGTGACTCGGCGTTGTGCGCGGGAAATTCGACGGGTTTGCCATTTATAATGGCGAATACACGCAATTGTTTTAATTTCTCGTAGCTCACATCTTTGATCAACACATATTCCAGTTGCTCGACCCTGGTGATCTCCTTACCCTGCCGTGCTGTACGCATGCCAAAGTCATGGTAGATTACCGGCACACCATCGGCCGTTAGATGCACATCTAATTCAATCATATCGGCGAACTTTTCGTAAGCGCGCATAAACGAAGCAATTGTATTCTCACGCTCTGCTGGCGGATCGGCAATGTAGCTGCGTCCGTTACCACGATGGCCGACATTCAAATTGGGCCAACTCTTGGGCCAGTAATGCGCGTAAGTGGTGCGGAAGTCAAGCGTTTTATCGGCGAATGGTTTAACAACCAAATATGGCAGCGTTAGGCGTGCAATAATGGTGGTGGCCTCGGGCACCGGCTCGGTGATGGACAATTCCAGCACACCCTCGCTGCCTGCAAGCTGTGCGGCTGTAATGACTGCCTTGCCGATAGCGCGCTGATCGGGCGTGTGAAATAAGAGTGCAAAAGCGCTTTGCAGTGGACACGGTGCCGTAATATGGAATACAACAACATCGCCACGTACATAGGGTATGCCAAAAGCCTGCTGTGGCTGCAAATGGCTCTCGCCATATTTCAATTTAGCCACCTCTACATGAACGCCAGCCTCGGTTGGTTCGCTTTCCTCATTCAAAGGCAATATCTTAACCAATACCTCATCGGCCGGATCGAATTTCTCAATATCGAGCACTTGAAACATTTGCTCACGTTCGAACTTCAGTTGCACAATGCAATCATTAGTCAACCAACCACGATTCACTTGCGTCGCACCGCTACCATCAGCATCGCCGAAACGATCCACACGCGTTTCATTGCCACTCGTCGTTAACTCCCCATCAGCAGGCTTCAGCACGCGCGGCTGCAGGCGTGTCTCCCAACGACGTATCTGCTTGCGGCCCTGCTTGTCTTCCACATAGATAAAGTAACGATAACTAATATTGCGACAAGTCTGCAATAGCACATTGGCCTGCCATCTAATGCCGCCCTGTTGCGGTTCCAATGCAGTGGCACGCTCCAAACGCCATTCACCCAAAGCCTTCACGTCACCGGTGAGTCCGACACGTTCGTTAGGACCCAAATCGGTATGCATTTCGACGACAAATTGCTGCAGAGTTGGCGTGCATGGTCCGGTAGTCGTAGTTTGTGCAGCGGTATCCAAAACAAGCAACTCGTTTACGATTGCCGCGGTGTCCACGTACGAAGCGCACTGCAGAAGAAAGAGCAGAAAAAAAGGACGAAATTTTGTTAGTTTTTTACGAAGTGACATTTTTGCGAAACTTAATTTAGTATAAAAGCGATTTAGAAGCGCGTGAACTGGTTCTAACGCTTGTCAGCGCTTAACTGCCGACACGCTTGATTGAGATCTTAAAACTAAGCTTTGCTTTAAGTGGCTTAAATGCTGCTGCAGCAGCAGGTATTACTGATTAAGCTCAGCTACAAATTGAATTCCGAGCAGATTATTCTCATAATAGAAGCTGATAATACAATACAAAGACAGATAGTTTCTTATACGAAGTCAAGTTGAATGTCAATTGCTCAGATGATCACGTGCGTCAGACAAGCCTTCTACAACTGCAAAGCCGGATTTCAATTGATAAGCCAAGCAGTTGCCTAAGGTTTTTAATATGGTTTAGCAAGTCAAAACACGTGAGATCTCGAGAAAACAGATTGTGATTTTGAAAGAAGCGAGCATTTGCGTTAATCGCAGCTTATCAAAATAAAATTAATGTGTTCTATTAATAACAAAACAAAAACAACTGATTAGTTAGAGGACAAACAAAATTTCATAATTATAATATTTATTTATTTCTTTTTCATTTTTTATTCAAAATCTGTTTCAGATGACTTGCCAAATATCACTGAAGCTTTAGTCTTTAGGATGGATTTGCTAGATTAAAGGATTAAAGCCATGAATAAAACAGAGAAACACCCAGATTTTAAAGAAAACTTGGCAAAAAATGGAGAACAAAAAGCAAATTAAAATAATGTGATACAAAACTTAATAAAATTAAATTAAATTAAATTAAATTAAAATAAAATGAAACAACTATAAACAAAATTAGTAAAATAAAATTAAAAAATAAATTAAAAAAAAACTAATTTAAAAAGCTTAAATAAAATTTAAAATATCAATTTAAAAGCCTAAAAAAAATAAAACGAAATAAAATAAAATAAAATAAAGTATAATAAAAAAAAAAATTAAATATATAAAAGAAAATTGAAAACGAAATAATTTAAATCATATTAAAATCAAATGAAATAAAATAATATAAAGTACTTCAAATTAAATTAAAATAAAATAAAATAAAAAATAAAATAAAAAGAAATAACATAAAACAAAATTAAAAAGATAAAATTAAATAAAACCGAAGTAAATTAAATTTTATTAAAATCAAATGAAATAAAATAATATAAGGTATAAAAAATTAAATTAAAATAAAATGAAATAAAAAGAAATATATTAAATTAAATGAGATAAAATATAATTTAAATAACTTAAAATAATATGAAATCAAATTAATAAATTTAAATTAAAAAAAAATTTAATGTAATTATAAGAAATATAAAACAAAATATAAAAATAAAAATAAAATAATGTTAAGTAAAATAAAAGAAAGAAAAATAAAATTAGAAAGATATAAAAATAATATAAAATCAAAACTTAAATAATTTAAAATAAAATCAAATTTGATTTAATTAAATTAAAATAAAATTTTGTAATAAGTAGAGAAAAAATAAAACAAAAAAAATAAAATAACGTAAAGTAAAATTTAAAAACAATTACAAAAGGTAAAATAATATAATAATAAAACTGAATTACAAAATACAAAATAAAATAAATCAAAATAAATCAAAAAAAGGAAAAAAGGTATAATAAATTATTAAAAATAATATAAAATTAAATGAAATATAATAAATTCGATTAAAATTAAATGAATAGAAATTAAACAAAGTGAAATAAACTAAAATAAAAATAATACAAAATTAAATAAAATTAATTGATATTAAAACAAAATAAAATTAAATAAAGCTAAGCAAAATAACATAAAATTTAAATAAAAATATAGAAATAAAATAAAATTATATTGCACAACATTAATTAAATTTTAGTAAAAAATAATTAATTTTATATAAAATAAAATTCATAATTATGTTTCAGCGAAAAGACAAAAACATTAGTGCAGAATCGATATGTGTGACAACAGAAAAGCCAATTTTTTAATAGCATTTTCATTTAGCAGTATTTTATATAAGCAAAAAACAACAACAACAACAAAATCAACAACACTTGAAAAGTTATTCAATAACCACCTTTTTTTGCAAAAACAAATTTAAAAAAAACAATAATACCTGTTGACATGATTTCTTGGAGAAGGTTGTTTGGGAAATTGATTGTGGATTATTATAACTGTTGTTTAATGTCTGTAACAATGATAATTATTTATTTAAAAAATTTCAAACATTTATTGCAAAGGTAAAAAAGCAAAAAATGCCAAATAATTTAATGCAGAAGGAAAATGGAATTCCCAAAGCATTTTTAATTTACGCTGCAGATAGCAAAAAAACGAATAAATAAAAAAATTGTTTTCTTACGATTAAATGGTTTAATGATAACAACACTATTAAAATGTAATTACGTGCACATAAAAAAAAAACTTTCATTAATATTCAACCACACTTCATACTACTACCCGGCAGCACCTGCATTTCAATTACCTTGATAATTTGCCAATTTTCTAAATGAATCAATAAATATTAAGCCTTCAATAGAAAATTGAGACATGACACATGACGAAAAGTAGGAAACTTATATTTGTTGGTAGATAATACGGGGGAAAAAATAAAAAATTTATCTGTTGGGTGCTGGTTTGTCATTGAAGTGATAGCTGCCTGCATTTTATTTATTTTATTTACTTGCAAAAACACTTTCGTATATTTATACATAACATAATATGTACATATGTTTGCCTAAGTATGTAGTATTGTGCATATTCATATATAATAGTAATAATCAGGTAAATAAATGTGTTTATTGAAATCGGTCATTGCTTTGTAAGTGTGTCCCTGACATAATTCTAAAATTATTCTACATTTGTAAATTAAATTTTCTAACAACAACAAATTTCCGCTTATTTATATTTCAAATATATAAATGGATTATGTATTTGCTTCAGTTTGACGTGTTTCATTTTCTTAAGTTTTCTTTTTTCAAATTTATGAAGGTCAACAATATTCATATTTTAAATATGTATGAAGCTTGCGGAAATTGAAAATATTAATTGATAGGCAACTTAATATGAATTTATGGAAAATTTTTCATAAAAATTTTTTTTTTGAAAATATTGCTTTTAGCAGCGTTTAAATGGTAAACAAAATGGACAATATTTCTCAATATTTTTTTTTTCAAATTTATTTAACTTAATTTTGTTTTTTCATTTTAATGTTGGTTTTTTAATTTTTTTATTTTTTGTTTTAATTAATTTATTTTGAATTTTATTTTATTTATATATTAATTTTTTTATTTAATTTTTAAGTTAATTTTCTATTTTTTATTTCAATTAAAATTTTTTAATTTATTTTATCAAATTTTTCATTATTTCGATTTTTTTTATTAATTTATGGCAACAAAAATCCACTCGCAGCTAATTAAATACATAAAAATTCATTTTCTGTGTCGGTCTGGTTCTTCATAAATATTTAAATATTCTGCTATTTTTCTTCATATCAAATCTCGTTTGTTTGTTTCGCCCACATTTGATTAAAATTTATTATTTTAGTCGCTTTCACAGACTCACAAGCGACGTGAAGCACACGTGATCACGTGTTATACAGAGCAAAATATAAACGAAATATAAATTATCATTATTTATGTAGATTGTTGTTTAAAGCTTTTTCAAAAATATTTTATAATCGCCTAGCAACAAGAGCAGAGAATGTTAAGTTGAATATTATACGCTTCAAGGCGTGAAGTGAATGCAAATGAGATTTTAAAGAGTAAATAATAATAAAATGCAATGAAGAAATACATATATAAGTGATTTAAACGATTTTTTGAAGAAAAAAACATACAATTTTTTTATATCTAAAACAAAGCTTTCAAAAATTTCTAGCTGCAAATATGAGTAAATAGTGCTAAAATGTTGACTTATAATAATTTTAATTAATTAAAAGTAAAATTAGTATAAGCACTCATTATACACACATTTATTTATTATTACTCTCCAAATCACAGAACAAAGTTTTATAAAGCTTTTTTAACTAGCTTTAATTTCAAATTCAACAACTTAAAGCTTTCAACTTTTCAGCAGTCAAAGTAATGGAGCTTTCTGCAGCTTTCCATATCTCACAATTTAACAGCTGTGACATGCTAACTGCTGTACGGAGCGCTCTTAGCAACAGAAAGTGTATTCATTTTTACTCGAAAATAATTTTTCTGCTAAATAAAGGCGCACTGTTTAATTCACGTGGCGAATGCATAATCTGTATGGCCATTTACCTATCGCACATCTTCACATTGCCACACCCACAACACTACATACAACTTGGAATACTTAGTAGAGTGTATAGCGAGAACGAGAAAATACATACAACTGCTGCTTGCTGTGGTAACTATGGCAACATAGATGTTGATTTATAATTTACCTACAAACGCACACGGCGTATACGCAACAAAAAGAGGAGGAGGGAAAAAAACTTTCACTCAGGCAAAAACAATATATTTTTTTTTTATTTTTTTCACTTTCTTTTACCTCAACACCACTTGTCTGCTGGACTTGTGTTGTTGTTTTCTGTTTCGCCTCCAACTCGTTGGTAATTAATAAATTCGTTGTCTCTACGTTGTCAAGATTCGTATTATTGGCTTCAGCTGCTGTTGCCTCAGCTGTTGCCCTAGTGGCTAATGGTTTTGTTGTTGTCGTTGTTGTTATTGTTGCTATTACACTTGTGCCATGCGACCTTGAACTGTATAGTAGCGAGAATTTTGCCACAGCTGCCACGTAAAAGCAATCAAAACATTGTCTAAAATTATTTGTGTTGAACACATGACGTTTGGGCGAAATGGTGGCGATTGCTTTCTCTTGCTGTTTTTCTTGGTGTGGCGGTTGTGTTGTAACAACAGTGTGTATTGGTGTTGCACATTTTTTCAGCGTTGCCAGATAGCGTTGCTGTAGGTTTTTATGCATTGAGAAAGCGTGATGGCTTTGGTTTCAAAAAACTCTTAGCATACACTGCGCGAAAAAGCGCGAACAAGTTTGAAAAAAAAATTCAAAATTCGGAGAAAAAAATTTACTTATTTAATTTATTTATCGCGTGTTTGCTACGAAATTCACGATGTTCGACTAATGTGCTATCGACGTCTGGCAAGCAGAAAAAGTGTGTCGTCGAAGAGCAGAGCGCAAAAAATTGGGTAAATAAGGAAATAGACATATGCAGAGCTTTATTACACTTCTTTGCAAATTACATACGTACGAATATGTGTACGTACGAATACCTATGTACAAATTGTTGCCAAGAAAATGTTCCTTCACATGTGTGCTAATGTATTGTTTACCTGAATTTTATAACTTTTTTTTGCGCTTTAAGCCTAGTTGTTTTTGCTTGCAATTATGTTGAGTATTTTTTTTTTTGCGCAGAAAAATGCTTTTGAAGAAACACATATATTTAGAATAATTTCACATTTTCCCCAGTAAATCAATTCACTATTGATTATGGCTTTTTTGGCAAGATTTCAACTGATTCATGCCAATTTTTAAGGATACATTCTCCGCTTTTCTTTTTTGAAAATTTTGAATAACAGGCAAGCTGATATAATATAAAAATTAGCAAAATAAAATAAAATATATCCTAAAAGATTAAACAAAATAAAATAAAATAAAATAAAATAAAATAAAATAAAATAAAATAAAATAAAATAAAATAAAATAAAATAAAATAAAATAAAATAAAATAAAATAAAATAAAATAAAATAAAATAAAATAAAATAAAATAAAATAAAATAAAATAAAATAAAATAAAATAAATTAAAATAAAATAAAATAAAATAAAATAAAATAAAATAAAATAAAATAAAATAAAATAAAATAAAATAAAATAAAATAAAATAAAATAAAATAAAATAAAATAAAATAAAATAAAATAAAATAAAATAAAATAAAATAAAATAAAATAAAATAAAATAAAATAAAATAAAATAAAATAAAATAAAATAAAATAAAATAAAATAAAATAAAATAAAATAAAATAAAATAAAATAAAATAAAATAAAATAAAATAAAATAAAATAAAATAAAATAAAATAAAATAAAATAAAATAAAATAAAATAAAATAAAATAAAATAAAATAAAATAAAATAAAATAAATTAAACGAAATAAAATAAAATAAAATAAAATAAAATAACATAAAATAAAATAAAATAAAATAAAATAAAATAGAATAACATAAAAAAAATAAATAAAAAAATGAAAAGAAATAAAACTAGATAAAATAAAATACCATATATAAAATAAATTAAAATAACCTAAAATTAAATAAACTGATGTAAAATAAAATAATTCAAAATTAATAATATGAAATAAAACAAGAAAAAATTAAATTTTATATGCAATAAAAAAAGAACTAAAAATAAAATAAAATTAAATGGAGAACAAAATTAAATTAAATTAAATTAAGTAGAATAAAAACTAAATAATACAAACGTAGTATAAACCAAAACTAATTTAAATAAGGAAATTAAATAATAATAATAATGATAAAATTAAACAAATTAAAAACTTCTACATAAATTTGTAAAAATTTTCAATAAAATTTAAAATGTACAGATTTCTTATATTTTCTATTCCAAAAGAAATGTATTTTATTTGTATAGAGAATTATACCTTGCACTGTTTTTTTTTTGCAATTGTCTTATCACGTCATCATCGGGTCGATGATTGATTGCTTGTTGACTACTCAGTTCAAACAGATAACAATTATACTTATTTCCGACATTTAAATAAGTTTAAAAAAGTTAACGATGAAATATTTTCAAATAAATTTGCAGTATAAAAAAGGTCAAGAAACCTTCCAAAACCCATTATTATGACAATGCTAAGAGAATTAGAGAGGATCTAGCATGCCTTGAGTCTAAAATTATAATTTTTATAAAGACATTTCGGTGCGCATTGCGTCATTTGCTGAGAGACTATGAATTTGGACTTTGTTTAACATAAAAACTGACTGAAGTGTTTCGAATTTGTTTACACATACATACATATGTTATGTCAAAGCTATTTCTATACGCTCAATTTTCTTTCATCGGTAAAGTGTCACGTGATTTTTATTTTCGAAATACTTCCCGCAAATATATACTATAATTATTCTAGTAGCGATTGGCATTTATTTTTAGTATTTAAAACTTATTTGGCACGATTCGGTGGTAGTCACACGAACCGCCAACAGCTGCCAATAATTAGTTTCCGTACAAAAAAAAGAACAAAAAAATGAAATAAAAGGAAAAGAAATTCTAAAACAAATTTAAGTAAGTATTGAAGACAAAAATTGAAAAAAAATATATTATAAGTAAAATAAATATTAAAATTAAAATAAAAAATATAGGTAAAAAATAAATATAACTAAAAATAAAAAATATATGAAAATTAAAAATTAAAAAATAAATAAATAATAAATATAAAAAGATAAAAAGAAATAAAAAATAAATAATAATTAAAAATAAAATATAAATTTTGCAAAAAAAAATAAAATTAAAAAGATTCCATCGCTGGCAAGTAAATGCGGTTATTTTTCTGTCACACTTAGCAATAAAATACAAAATTTAGCTGCTGAACGAAAAAGAAACAGCACGTGCTAGGCAACTACAACTAAACGACTTCCGAGTGCGCGATGTTTATAATTGCCGAAGGTAAATAGAGAATTTAAAAAGAAATAAATTAATCAAATTCTCAAAAGGTTGCGTTTTGGTTTTTCACTTCATTCACTTCCATAAAATAATTAAATACTTTTTGAAATAAATTATTTTTAATAAAATTTTTCACAACGCTACAAACTACAAGCCATTTCAGCAAAATTATTTGAGGAAAAAATCAATACAAACATTCTCTTCCATTTTCTTCTTAGATTGTAGCACACATTTCCTATTTTAACGCAAATTTCGTAGCAAAGCCAATTAATAAAAGATCCAAAATGTAAATATTTACACACTCAAGCAGTAAAATTATTTTTTTTTATATACATATGTACACTTTACAAATTAACTACATAAAGTACAATACTTTGTTTTGTTTTTTCTTTTCGTTTGTTTCCACAATAAATACTCTTTAACTGATTGTCATTGTTTGTTTTTATGTGATTTTATAGTTGCACTTGAAAAGCCTTAGTTACACTCCTAGAAAGGCCAAGTGGCGTGCACAAGTGCTAACAACACATCGCAACACCGTTGAGCATGCGAGAACTTTTGTTTGTCTGTGAAAAAATTATGCTTGAATTTTCATATTTTTAATAACTTGTTATCCTTGTTGCTGACACTCTTAGCGAAAAGAGGAGCAGCGCATGCGCAGAACTTGTGCAACTGAAGTACTTCGCCTTGGCAATATACCATAATGTGTGGGAATTTAGTAGCGAAAATACAACAACATGCTATAAATGTAAATATTGCTATTGGACACTACTCATAATTGCTAACATTTATAAAAAAGGAGGAAAAACAAATTTAAAAAAAAACAAAAAAAATTGAAATTAAATTAAAGATATTAAAAAAATGTAAATCATAGATCATTAAAGATAATTTAAAAAGAATCTGACGTCTTCACTTCTATCTTAAGGTGCAGTCTTCAGTTGCTCACTTAACGTACGCATTTCTGCCAAAGCTTATGCGGATGGCGCTGCTCGTGTCGGTTGGGCGGGAGGTGGGTAACCGTTGGGAATATTATTATTATTATTATGACTACATGTACATACAGACCTCACGCCATTGACAAGGTAACTCATTGACGTGTTTATTTGCCCGAACCTAAAGTGCAATGCCACCGTGTGCTGGGTGTCAGTACGTTAAGCTCACGTGTGTTATTCATCTGATAGTTTGGAGTGGTTATTTTATTTTTTTTTTTTTTATATATTTTTTTGCTTTTTAGCTTTCTCTAGCTTACGCATGAGAAGATGAAAATCAAAAAACAGTACGCTGAGAGTCATAAAAGTCTTGCGTTAAAGAGTGGTGTAGTTGATTACGCCAGCAGATGAGTCATCGCTATGATGAATACATGATAAAAATATTATTTCACTGCAAATTGTAAGTTATGCTGTGAAACTTTTACCTTTAAGCTAATAAAAAAATTTTTAAAGATTTTTTTACAAATATTAGATCTCACAAAATCTTGAAGTAACGAATTTAGATATATTAAGATTTTTTAAAACTCTGCTGATCCAATAAAATTTATAATTTAATTTTTTTAATTTATTTTATTTTTTACCCAATATATATTTTTTTATAATCAATTAAGCGAAAATAATTGACTAATATTCCATTACTAACAACCAATTTTATGCCTATTTACATTTCGATAACTTATTATTTTTTTTTATAATTGCAATATAGTTTTAAGTTATTCAATTTCTTTTTTAATTTTTTTTATTTTTATTTTAATTTCTTTTTTTAATTTCCGTCTTTATTTATCCAAATGTCTGAAACTGAAATCACATCTAAAACGTGTTAAGTTTTTTTATTATTAATTTGCATATCTAGTATATTTGTGATAATTTATTTTAAAGCACGTTTTAAGCATTTAACACGTTTATATAAATTAATGGGAGTTCATGCACACCAGCCTTAGCATGATTAAACAAGTTTTATTATATACGAGTATAGTCTGGTTCATTGTTCTTTTTGTATTTTTAAAAATTAAATATCGAATGTAAAAACATTATCTTAGCTCATGTATGTAGGTATAATTAAATAAGAATTTGATTTAAAATATAAATATTTATTTTCTTTCATTATAATTCAATGATTTTTATACTCCATCAATTTGAAAAAAAAATTAATTAGCAATATAAACCCATTGGAAAAATAAATTAATAAATATTTGACGTAATAATAACTTCGTAATAATTAATTCATTATTAAATTATTCACGATTTCTAATTTATTTAATATTAATTTAGAAATAACAATTTTTTATTATGAGTTTATATTTTACTAATTTATATAATGTTAAATAATTTTTATTTTATATTTATATATTAATAAATTAAATAATTAATACTAATTAAATTAATAGTTATCACTTACTGGGGCTACTAATTTATTTTCTATTAAATTATTTGATATTAATTTTGGTTTGTTATTTTTTTAAAGTTAAAATAATATTTATTAATTTTCTTATTATAAATATATTTATTAATTTATATTATTAATTATTTTAACTTACTTTTCAATTACTTATTTTTTCCTAAATTTATGTATTACTAATTTATTTTTGATATTTATGGTAATTATTTAAATTCTTTTTTTTTACAAATTTATATCTTATAAATAAATTAATTTTTTATTAGTTTTTTATTAATTTTTATATTAAAAATATAATTCATACGAATTCTTTATAGTTTTAGTTTATTTTATATTAATTTATTTATGACCATATTATTATTTTTTATTTATTTTATAAATTTATGTATTTATTTTCTTATTAATTTGCTCATAAATAATTAATTTATTTCTTTTTTATTTTTTGCTATTTTTTTAAATTAAATATCATTTATTATAACCTTAAAAGCTTTCATAAAACCGAACAAGTTTATGGCAAAAATTCTAAATAAAAAACAGGGGAAACCATAATGCGTCATGAGACTGGCACTTCTAATGTACATAATTAATTGTACTTGCATCTACATTTATACTTTTATATATTGTACAAATTAAATGTCTGATATCTTGCACATGCCTGTACACATATTAAGTTCCGATAAATAATTAAATGTAAATAAACACAAATATGACTGTCTCAGCGCATTTATATGGTGTATGAGTGCCTATATATGTATATGTATATAAGTATGTAGACCCAAGTTGATAACCTTTATCTGGGTTACCACTCAATTGCACAAGTACGCTCGTATTTAGTCTGAAGTTTATTCAATTAACAACAAGGCGAATACTGCTAATTAGCGCATAAATATTTACAAAAATATATCTATGTATGCGCGTATTAAAGCTACAAACAAAGCCAATAAAAAGAACAAAATGTGGTTGAAATTAGTAATGTAAATTACATTACGTGACAACTTGGCGCCACAAAGTCTGTGAAATAATTAGAAACAGAACATTTAGGAATTATAATTCATATAACAAATATGTATACATTTGTACATATGTATGAATTGCATACAATTTCTGTAGAGAGCAAAGTTTTCAGATTTTCAGACTGAAGTTAAGAAATAAATATTTTTATAAATGCAATATTAAGTTGAACAAATCAATAATAAAGAAATTTTCATGAAATAAGAAACCTGTGTATATGCATAAATAACAAGTGAACCATTGGTTTTCTTTATTAGTTATTATAATTTTTTGGGAAAAAATTACATAAAAATTCAAACAATTTTCCCTTTTTAACCTTCATATTACGCATATTACACTTTTATATAAATCATAGGCAGGTTTAATTTAAATTCAATATATTTATATCTGCAGCAACTGTACTATTGTTAAAATACACGTATTTGTACATATTTATGCTTCAAATCGACTGATAATATTAATAATCAACAAAAAAAAAACAATTTTCGCTAAAATAGAAATGATCTCATCATAGAAATCGAATAACAAAACGAAGAGGGAATAAATTTAGTGTCAAACAGTGCACTCGAAAAACGGCAAAATATACCACGAGTCAACCAGGTGAACAAACGTATGAATGAATATGAGCAAAAATTTAAAAGATCGTAAGAATACAGAAAAATAATGTAAAATAAGTTTAAAAACTTTAATAAAATAAAATAAAAAAATATTAAATAAAATAAAATAAAATAAAATAAAATAATATAAAATAAAATGAAATAAAATAAAATAAAATAATATAAAATAAAATAAAATAAAATAAAATAAAATAAAATAAAATAAAATAAAATAAAATAAAATAAAATAAAATAAAATAAAATAAAATAAAATAAAATAAAATAAAATAAATTAAAATAAAATAAAATGAAATAAAATAATATCATAAAAAAAATATAAAATAAAAATAATAAATAAAATCAAATGCAATAATATAAACAAAATACAAAAAAATTTAATTATACAAAATTAAATAAAACAGAATAAAATAAAATGTTAAAAAAAAATTAAATATAATAAGATAAAATTAATTAAACTTATATTAAATTAACTTAAATTAAATTAGTTAAAATGAAGTCAAATAAAATAAAATAATATAAAATAAAATGTGATATAAATAAAAAATAAAATAAAATAGAATAATATGAAATAAAATTAAAAAACAAAACAAAATAAATTAAATCAATTTATGTTACATGATATCAAACCAAATAAAATTAATAATAAAATTAAAATAAATTAAATAGAACAAAAAAATAATATAAATTAAAATTAAATTAAATCAAAGCGAATAAATATAAAATAAAATAGAACAAAATAAAAAAAATATATAATAAATAATATAAAAAAATTAAATAAAATTTAGTAAAATAAAATTTAATTATATAAAATATAATTAAATTAAATAAAACAAGTAAAACAAAATTAAATTAAATTAAATAGAATAAAATAACGTAGTATGAAATAAAATAAATGAAATACAATTAATTTAATTAAAATAAAATAGTATGAAATTAAATTACAAAAAAAATTAAATAAAATAGCATTAAATAATTTAAATAAATAAAATAAAAAATAAAATAAGCTAAAGTATATAAATGTAAAATTTAATTTAAATTATATAATATAAAATAAATAAAAAATAATAAATAGAAGAATAGATTCTGGAGAAAAAACACAGCTGATAACTTTCAGAAAATAAAATGCCAGCCAGACCGCTTAGCATTTAGTCAGTCAGCTAACCAAACCACAGCACGCCATATTCAAATATAAACATTTAAATATATAGTATTTTTATTTATTTATTGCATGAACTGTACTTTGTACCCTATAACACACACACAACAAACACACCCAAACGCACACAAAAATATCTCACAGTGTACAGTTGCCACAAAAATACATGAAAAAAGTAAGCGAAAAAAACCAGAAATGAACTAAAGAGCAACAACATAAACAATGCCAGCGCGGCGAAATTGTTGCTATGGTAATGTAAAGCAAAAATATTTTATAGTATATGGTAGCAAATATATATTACATATACCTATACATATATATAGTATAAAGAGAGCAAACGAGAGAAAGGGTGATTGGTAACAAATATCTGTAAGTGAAGCAGAACAAACAACAAAACGTTTAGTAAACAAGTTCAAACACAATGACAGGGATGACAGTGAACGACGTCACCTGTGCAAACCGCTACGGATTTGTAGATACCTACAAATATATATATGTATGTACATACAATACATACATACACTTGCATGTATCTATGCATTTTTGCGCCAAATGGCAAGTTGCTGAACGCGAACAGCTGACGCTGATGAAGCAAAGTAGTAAAACAGACGGACGGAGCAGGAGTGAAAGAGTGAGTGAGAGAGAGAGAGAGAGATAAGTTGGTAAATTTGTAAACACACTAGTATACTTTGGGATTGTGTTGGCTTGCCAGCGAGCTTTACTACGCCGACAATAGACAGACAATCGATTTATTTGTTTTAAATGTAGGTACGTAGGTACAAAAAAAAAATGTTTTCAAGGAAAGGACAATCGATGCGTCAGTCAGGAAATACTTAATTTCTTTACATTTTTACGCAAAAATTTGCAAATTATACGTTATCAGAAATTTTTCCAATTTAAATAATTTTTTTTTTAATGCTTATTATTTTATATTTTTTTTTTAACCATTTTATTTCTTTGTAACCTTTTAACCTTCAAAACTTCTTGGTAATATAGCACTTAAATATATAAAAAAATTGCTTTAAAGCGAAAAATAAAAAAAGCTATAAAAAATGTAAATTTGTATATGTACATACACTTGTTATATGCTCATCCAGCAGCAGTGTTTCGCCCAGCTCGGCACCCAATGTGGCGGTGGGATCTGTGAGGGTCAACAGCATTGGCACAGACATTTTGCTTTATATTATTTTTATTTTCTCTACTCCTTGACACGTTTAATATAAACAAATAATTGTATTGGAGTTTAAGAATAATTTGTACTTTCTCTCCACTTTACTCAATATAAGAGTACTTCAAGTAAATAATTTTCAGCAGCCCAGAAAATGAAAGCGGAAGCGGAAATGCGCAACTGTTGACTTGATGTACGGTTATTTACAGAATATTGTCAAAGAAAATTTCTTTGTTGATTTTCTTTTTAGCACAATTTGTGTTTAGACATCTTCACGTATTTATTTATGAATTATTTAGCACTTTATAACAAACTGCTAAAATTAATTTGTTCAAAAAAAATTTTTTTTTTCAATAAATTCGGTTTAACAACGTCTTTTGAGTTTCTCTTTTAAATATTGTTTGTTGCTTCATTAGCACTTGTTACTGTGTGTAAGTTTGAACTGAATAATTTCTTGTATTTATTCACTTTTTTTAAATTTATATTGAAATTGTTTGTTTCAATATTTATTTATTTTTTAATTAATATATTTTTTTTTTTTTTTTGTAAGCACTAAGATCCTTTCTCTTTTGAATATTGCTGAGTATTGTATGTCTTTTTCGCTACAAATTTAAAAACGCTTTGCTATACACACGCCAGTAGCAGTCGCAATTTAAACGGTTTCTTACGCTGCTTTTGCACTTGGCAGCGCGCCGAACAAAGACAATTACGTTGAGTTTTATGTACGATGACGTCGACGTCGGCTGCCCAAAGCAGCACAGATATATGTATTTCGCTGACTTTCAAAAGTATAACTGCGGTCTCTCGCTCTTTTGCAAACACAATTATTTAAATGTATGTGTAAGAGTAACTGTGTGTGTGTGAGTGATATTGCGCATGTGTTGGTTAATATTGTCTTAGTGTGAGTGTATTGCTTTTGTGTAAGTATACAAAGTTCCCTTTACTTTTGTGTCAATATTATGTTATATAGTTGTTGTTGTTGTTGTTTGCCATATACCTACGCCTACACAAATACATATGTTTTGAGCTATAATGTTTTCCACTCATTCACATAAATTCAACATGCGTATGCTTGAAATGAAAACACTCACGTGTTTTTCAACTCTACGCTGCGCCCATAATAAACTGATAGCACAAACAATAACAATATGTTTTAATGGCAACAATAATCTGAGTTTATGAAATATTTGAAAAAACATACATAAATATGTATGTATGTATATACAGACAGCTGCCTATTTACTTTAGTGACACATTCGCTCACATCATTATAATTTATATATGTATTCGTATAGCACTTTTCCACTTACTGTTTTGGACTTTCGATAATATAATAAATATTTAGTCTTTATTTAGTTTTGTTGACACGTGTAGGCCTATACATACCTTCTTTTGACGCAGCGAATAAATCTTTTCTTCCCCTGCTGATACTCATTCATCATACTTTACTTATACTACTTTACTTTATTTTCTCTTCATTTATATTATTTTATTTTACACAATATATATATTTTTTTAATTTATTTATTTTATTTTCTTTTATTTTATTTCATTTTATCTTATTTTATTTTATTATTTTTTTTAATCTTTTATTTTAATTATTTTATTTTATTTTATTTTATTTTATTTTATTTTATTTTATTTTATTTTATTTTAATTTATTTTATTTTATTTTATTTTATTTTATTTTATTTTATTTTATTTTATTTTATTTTATTTTATTTTATTTTATTTTATTTTATTTTAATTTAATTTATTTTATTTTATATTATTTTATTTTATTTTATCTTATTTTTTATTTTACTTTATTTTTTTTTATACATTACTTTTTTTATTTTATTTTAATTAATATTATTTTATTTTATTTTATCTTATTATATTTCATTTCATTTTATATTATTTTATTTCGTTTTATTTTATTTTACTATTTTATTTTAATTTCTTTTATTTTATTCTATTTCATTTTAATTTACTTCATATTATTTTATTTTATTTTACATTATTTTATATTTTATTTCATTTCATTTTATTTTTTTTATTTTATTTTATTTTATCTTTTTTTTTATTTTATTTTATTTTATTTTATTTTATTTTATTTTATTTTATTTTATTTATTTTACGTTATTTTTTATTTTATTTTATTTATTTTCTTCTCTTTTATTTTATTTTATTTTATTTTGTTTTATCTTAATTTGACTTGTTATTTTTTGTATAGTCGTAAATTTGACAATTATTTCATATATAAAAAAATATTCATAATTTCATCATTTTGCACCACTGTGCATAAAAGGTAAACAAAAATACCAAGCGAATGTCGTGCGTACATTGTAGTTGGGCCGCCTGAATAAGATGACAAATTCACAAGTGTGTACAGTAGTCGCTAATGTTGCATATATGTACATATGTATGTACATATATTTGGCTAAATAAATACAATTACAGGTATGTATGTTTAAGTAGAGGCATTCGTACGCACATACATATATATGTACATGAAAAAATAAATTTACCAAGCTAGTTTTACGCATTAAATATATATTTATATATATCCTTGTATGTATATACTATATGCACGTAGGCCGGCTGAAAAATACAAGAATTAGGAATTTACTGCAATTTACATATTTCATGGCATCATTAAATCTTTCCTCGGAATTTCATCTATGCAGTTACATACTTATTTAGCTACATTAGGGTGGTGCGATTTCCGTGGCTTCATTTTCTAAAAATTTTTCTAAGCAAATTCGAATACTACTTGAATGTAGAATTCAAAAAGTTCTATTTAGACAGCGGTGGAACCAGAAAATCTTCTAAAGGGTGTAATGCTTTTATAACCCATTTCTCTAGCTCGATTAGTTAATGATTTAGATGTTCCCTATTTCACAAAGTTTTCCTTTTTATTAATAACGAATTGCCACCAAGCAGTAAAATTTATATTAGTTAAGTTAAAAATCGACTTTTTCCAATGGGAGTTATTGGAATTAACCTTTCATTTATACTCCAAGAACCTCTCATTAACAGCGCTTTGTTTTTTAATCAGCGCTTTGTAAACTCATCCAGTTTGTGGTCTTCGACTTAATTTTGTTTTTCTTTTTTCAAACAAATGAAAATACCTACAATTTCTTCTAAGTCGCCTCCGAAAGGCTGATGTTTCTTTATGACCAACTTTTGTTTCATGTCAGAAATACACTCGGAGGGGTTTGATATTCCCTGCCAAGGGGCGACCGCAATTATAAAAATTAACTTAATTTTCTGTAATTTTTGGATGATGCCCGGATCAGAACTCGAATTTTAGCAGTACGCACTGCAAAGCACTCGGCTTTTGCGACCAAATTTATTCTTTATAAAATCCAAACACACTAATAACAAAATTTTAAATATTGTTGGCCCACCCTAATGCACTCATCGCCAAGCAGCTGATGTCAGTAATACATATAATAATTTCTGCTTCTTGAAAAACACCACAACACTATGTACAGTGCGTTCAAAAAGCAGCACAGACACGTGCTGTTCGCAACCTAGTGTGTCAAGTTGAGATGTTGATGATGTAAATACATACATACAAAAACATACATCAATGCTTGTATGCTCATAGGTATGTATATTGCCCTATATACAATACACATATTTATGGTATATCTGCTTGTATTGGTTAAATAGTTTCGTCAGCAACTGTACACTCCCACTTTTTTAGTTATTTAAATACATACATACATATTAAATGATCAGCGCTGATCAACAGCTGAATTTTTACTTCTCTCTCTATCTCTCTGAAACACTTTTAATATCACGCTCTCACCTTCAGCCTGTTGATATTGCACGAAATCAGCTTGAACTGGTTATATTCGCATAATCTCGCTTAATAATATAAACATGTAAGTATGTATTGTATATATACATACGTACATATGTATTTTTTACGTAAATATTTTTTCAATTTTGTGACAGATACGAAACAACGAAAACTCAATAAAAATGCACGGTAAACAAATAAAAAATTGCCTGACTTTATCGCTTTGGTAAATAAATTCTATAGAACACGGCAGCAATTTGTGTTGGAGAGCTCTTAAATTCATACTTATTTACATATCTACATTTTTAAATATCTTTCTACAAATGTATGTATTACTACATATATAAATATTAATGAGCAATTTGTTTTCATTTAATAGTTGTTTACCATTTTCATATTGCGAACCTATTGTTCTTAATTTGTTTACCGTAAAATATTACGCTAATTTCTGAATTGCTATCATTGTTGTTGTTGTTATTCAAATTAATGTTTATTTAATTACCTGACTTAAAGATAATGTGAAAGTGCGCAAAATTTTGTTTTGATAGTTTTGAAAACAGAATTCTTGTTTTTGAAATAGTTACAAGAGGCGGCCGAAAAAGTTCGGGGCCTAAAGTACTTAATGAAGCAAATGGATAATAGTTTTATGTTTTTTTTTTTTCCAATATAGTCTCCCTCAAGGCGAAATACACTTTTCACATCGTGAATATAATGCCTTTATACCACTGAAAAATAATTTTTAGATTTCTCTTCAAAATTGTTTTCTATGGCCGCTTTCATCTCACTGTCGCCTGAAAATCTTCGTAACCGTAACTCCTTTTTTTATTTTGAAAAAAGGAAAAATTCAACAAATTAACGTACTACTGACGGTTCAATGTAGTTCCCTTTGACAAGTAATTAACAAATAATATTCCCTCGCTATCCCAAAAAACCGGTCGCCGACTTTTCCACTTTGAATTTTTTGAGTGCGTTTCCCATTTTTTCCATTGCATTGGCTCCTGTTTGGACTCGGGATCGTACTAACGAATCCAAGTTTCATCAACTGTTGCAAGGTTGTTGAAAGTTTCATCCAAAAATCTTTACAACTCTGCAATCGCGGACCAAAAAATGAACTTAATTCAATTTATGGCGATGAAGGAATGGAACACTCTTCACCACAAAAATGCGATCCCACATACATACACATACATCTTTCCTCATCGAGGTACCTGCTAAGATCAGTTTAATTCGTTGGACCAATACGGATGACAGTTACTGAGCCAAAGGCAGATCTGGCTCATAAAAATCGGTGTAATAACCGGACATTGTCTGATAGGAACTCATTGTGGAGAGATGGGTTGCTTTTGTAATAACTTCTGTCGGAGAGAAAGAGATGAGAAGAAGCCGTTGAAGCATTATCTCCGGCATTTGCTTCTTCGTAAAAAAAATCTTTGAAAGAGAGGAGAATCTCTTATCATACGGTTATCAAAGGCATCACAACGGGGTAGAGGGCCAACACAGTAAGTAGCTGTCTCTAAGCCGCTATGTCTAAATTTTGTATTCTTGCAAATTTTTTCCATCCGTGTAGAGTGACGCTGGACAACATCAGAGGCTCACTCAAAATTTGGAAGGACCCCTCCGAACTGTTCGGTATCATCAAACGAGGTTACAGGAGGGGTAACTCTTTATCGTATGATTCCTTTAATGTGATGCTGGAAAATGTAATAAAAGCAGCAGAACTGTAGACAAGAGTGTACAACTACTGACATTTACTGACATACGAACCGAAACCAAACACTACAAGCTGAAGTTTTTCCAATAAATGGAGGGACCAACAGTTTTTACTAAGCCGCCTCCGAACGGCTGATGGTTTTTTTACTAGGAGCCTTTACTCATGTCCGAAATACACTCGGAGGGGGGCACATTCCCTGCCGAGAGGCGACCGCAATTAAAAAATTTAACTTAATTTCTTATTTAAATTAATTTTCCATAACTTTTGGATGTTGATGGCACCATGATTTGAACCCGAGTCTTTCGAATGTCAGTACGCAATGCTAACCACTCGGCTATCGCGGCCGCCTCTCATCATTCCTATTATATGGAGCAGAGGTACGGTTGATTTCGGCAGCCGATGAATTCGTCTTGGGAGTCTTTGAGGGAAAAGTTTTGCCAACGATTTATGCCCCTTTTAGCATTGAGAACAGTGGCTAAGCTGGGTAAGTCATATCGTCTCAACGAATGTAAGCGCTCCACCTTTGGAAGTATTCGATGCAGACCTCCACTAGGTTTTCCAAGTGGCGCCGAATAGCGAAGAAAAGGAAAGATGGCTTCTTCACTTCTTCCTCTATTCCGATTGAGTAAGACGTTTTGCTCACTAGCCTACCAAAACCAAAGCTGATAAACAACATGATAATTAAGTCCAAAAATTGTTTCATTCACAGTCTACTGCGACCTACAAAACCTCACGCCACTTGCACGTGTGGAAATTTTCTAATCGATTATATATGTATAATGTATGTACACGTATGTATGTAACACAGTTTTTAGCTTTATTTGCATAGCCCATTGACAATTTGGTTGCACAACAAATCAATGCATATAATATATATATATGTATATATACATTATACATATACGAAAAGCTTTAGCACAAAAACTAGTTTTACAACTACATACATACATATGTACATAAATATATTTATTACAGCTTTGAGAGAATCAGCACAAACATAGCAAGTACACACCTCCTTTTTTATGATGTCTACACATATATACATATAAACAATTTAAAATTCTATGTATGTGTAAAAGTGTAAATAATATTAAAACTATATATGTACGCACATAAATACATATACCATATAACCTTTTTATTAATTTTGTTGTATTGATCATCTCAAGGTTTAATTATTTTATCGTTGGCCTCTTACAAGTAGCATAATTTTTTTTTTAATAAACAACAATAAACTAGTAAATATTTACATTAAATTGAAAACAAAGTAATTTAAAGTCTAACATCTGCAATGATCATTAAATGAAATATCATGCAATAAAGAAAACAAAAGAATAATTTAATTTTACGATAATAATATTTGAGTTGTGATAACGCGGAATAATGTACAGTTGCTATTATCAGCTGAATAAAGCGTGTACAAATAAATATTGTTACTTAGTGAGTTGTTCATGCAAACATTTCGGCCTTCTAAGTAATTTTATGAAAAAATTGTGTTTTTTTTTTAAGAGAAAACTGGATTTTTTAAAAATTTCAAGAATTTTTAAAGTCAAAACCTGCGTCTCTTCCAAAAGACCGTGTTTCCAAGAAGTTAGAATAATTTAAAAATATTTACATATCATCTTGAAAATATTTTTAAATAAAGGATTGCAAAATATTAAAGAATTTTCATAATTATGTAGTTAAATTTTAATTATTTTTAAAATATACATATGTACATAATTTTTGTATTGTTTACACAATTTTTGGCACAAAATGACAATTGCCATTGTTTTTACATACACAATTGTTGCTGTGTGGTTTTTACATTTATTGTCGCTTTTTTTATTGCTCTTTGCAAATGTAAAAGCGAACACTCGCTTAATGCGATGAACAACGTAAATAAACAACAAAGAACACCCCTTTGGTAGCGTTCAAAGTCCAATTAATACGCTTTTGCTTTATGTATGTATGTACATACGTGGTTTTCCTGATTTTTGTGGTGAGCTTTCAATAATGAGATTACTTGTTTTTATTTTACAAATACTATGTGGGGTTCCTTTTAAATACTTATGAATATATAGAGGAATATACATGTGAACGTGCTCTTTTCTATTGCTGTGCGGCATATTTTTATATATATAAATAAGCATTTTTATTTTAGTTTATTTTATTTTATTTTATTTTATTTATTTTACTTTATTTTTTTTATTTTATTTTATTTTATTTATTTTACTTTATTTTTTTATTTTATTTTATTTTATTTTATTTTATTTTATTTTATTTTATTTTATTTTATTTTATTTTATTTTATTTTATTTTATTTTATTTTATTTTATTTTATTTTATTTTATTTTATTTTATTTTATTTTATTTTATTTTATTTTATTTTATTTTATTTTATTTTATTTTATTTTATTTTATTTTATTTTATTTTATTTTATTTTATTTTATTTTATTTTATTTTATTTTATTTTATTTTATTTTATTTTATTTTATTTTATTTTATTTTATTTTATTTTATTTTATTTTATTTTATTTTATTTTATTTTATTTTATTTTATTTTATTTTATTTTATTTTATTTTATTTTATTTTATTTTATTTTATTTTATTTTATTTTATTTTATTTTATTTTATTTTATTTTATTTTATTTTATTTTATTTTATTTTATTTTATTTTATTTTATTTTATTTTATTTTATTTTATTTTATTTTATTTTATTTTATTTTATTTTATTTTATTTTATTTTATTTTATTTTATTTTATTTTATTTTATTTTATTTTATTTTATTTTATTTTATTTTATTTTATTTTATTTTATTTTATTTTATTTTATTTTATTTTATTTTATTTTATTTTATTTTATTTTATTTTATTTTATTTTATTTTATTTTATTTTATTTTATTTTATTTTATTTTATTTTAATTTATATTTGCTTCTACTTGCACTTGTTAAACAATTAATGTCGGCTGTGTAATTATTTTGACTTTGTTCTATATTTCTATAAATATTCATTTGTTTGTCACGTTTGGGGGATTTCCTATCAGGTTATGTAAATATGTGCATTTTAAATTAATTTCGTGCTGAAAGTTTAATTAAAATTCTTTCAATTAATCTCATTTGTTTTGTTTTTTCATGAATATTTGTTTATATATATTTATATATTACATTACCAAAAGCTAGTTAAGAATATTTGTTCATTCAGAATTAATTAAATAATGAGATAATTAATGAGATTATACATATTTACATACTTGCCTCCAAATTATACTACTTTTAGTATTGTATTTTGTACAAATAAAGTAAATTCATATGTAAATGTATACGTAGCAGCAAATCATGCTTTTAGTCACGTTTGAAGGTACAAAGAATTTTGCTCTTATTTATTGACGAATATATATACTAGTTTTTTGACTATATATATAAGCTTGTAATTTTTTATTTTCTAAAGCATTTTAATTTACTGAGCACGGTGTTTTTTAATTTTTTTTTTGTTCATTTGTTGGCGCTGCTTTTAATATGGCAATGTATACATCTGTGTAATTGTTTACGAAATCGGCGAGGAATGTCAAGTATTTCAATTCATTTTTATTTACAAATTAATGTAAAAAAAATAATTTATATATGTATATTTTATTTTATTTTACTTTACTTTATTTTATTTTATTTATTTTATTTTGGCTCATATTATTTTATTTTATATAATCTAGGAGACCCTCGAAAAATTATCATAATTTTAATAAACAAAATTCAATTCACTGTCAAAGCAAAAACGTTTATAAAGTATCGCAGTCATAAATATTTCGACCATATAACGAATACCGATAATGACCATAAAACAGTTCATTTAAAAATGTGCGAAACATTTCTCTAAATTTAAATTAAAATTCTGAACTAGTACAGTTGCCACTTTAACTTTCCAAGTTCCAAGGGTGTGCTAACACACCAACGCGGGTTAAATACTTTTTTTTATTGTATGTATTTATCGGATGAAGAAATCAAGTTCATTTTTATTGTCTTCACATACGCCTGGAATTCTTTGCCATATTTTCTTTACTATTTGGTCTTTATTATTGTAGTAGATTTACAATTTCATTACACTCATCACTCTCACATTTCTCTTACCTTTTCTTCCATTTTTTAATTTAAAAATTATTCTAGAACTGCCAAGATTTTTCTATACAAAAGTATGTAAATATATTCCTTTAGGATTCACTTAGTCCTTTCTCTCTGCTAGTGCTTAATGCTTTGTGACCGACAACTGAGCATTGACATTTGCGAAAAAAATCTAAAACTAAATCCCCAATTTTCTAATCTGTAAACGAAATAATTCATTCATTCGAGTATGTACAAACAAACATACATACGTACTATATATCAAACCACGAGTAAATTATTTTTATTGATACTTTGTTACAACAATAACAGTAAAATACAATTTTATTTTATGACCGTAGCAGTCGACAACTATTACCTCAGACTTGTACTTAGAGTGGCATACCGAATAGTACCGAATACCGAAAAATATAGTATCTAAAATTGTATTGGCAGTGTATAGGGCTTGGCAGTTTACCCAGCACACTTTTGAGGGTTATAATCCGATTTTTTAGCGATCTCTATGCTGCAGTGGGTACTTAAATATACATATTATATGTAAAGGATGTGATGATTTTTTGTTTTATTTTATTTTACCTATAATTATGTATTAATTATTATATTTTTTATTTAATTCAATATAAATTATTTTTATGATATATTATTTTATTTTTTAATTATTTTTATTTATATTTATATTTACTTAGTATTTATTTTAATGATGGAGGTGGCATCAATTTCCCTTTTCCACTTTTTGCAAATATTCTCAAATTTTCTGATAATAGTTTGCTGGGTTTAAATGCTTAAAAACGATCATTTTCTTACTTTCTCTAGCAATTTAGTTTTTTTGTGTTATATGTCCTAATACATGAAATCATGTGAATGTAAATATGTATGCGCATACATTTACCTTTACAGTGAGTGGAAAAAGGGTTCCCAAAATGCACTTGGATTTCCCGTATGGATTTCACGTATGGTGTGCTCGTACTCACTTACCAACAGCAGAGTTTTCTAAAGAAAACTAATACATATATATAAGGTTTTTATTTTTATGACTTTTTTAAGTATGAGTAGAAGTTAAATTGATTTTTATTATGAATTAAATTTATTTGATTCAAATTATATATTAAAATAAAAGAATAATAAAAAATATAAAGTTCAAAATTATAAATGATAACTTTTGTCACGTTAAGTTTAAAAAATTGTTTTCGAGAATAAAAAATATTTTTAACTATTTGAAATATTATCTATTTGCATACAATTTCTTGAAATCACTGTACCGTACTGTGGACCATGATTTGTAATTTGTAAAGTAAATTAAGTAATCAAAAACTAATTTTCCTATTAAGATCTTACAGCAACATGTAAAGCTCAAGACAAACCAATTAAATTAGCATGAAAGCAATGTCGTGATATGCGCAAATATTTTAAGAAGATTAACGATAGGGAGATGCGCTTTACGACTTGGTAGACTTAAAAAGTAAGTTTAAGGAACAAAATAAATTGAAAAATAAAAAAATAAAATAAAATAAAACCACGCAACAATATTAAAATAAAATAAATTAAGTAAGCAAAACCAAAATCAAAGTAAACTAAATAAAATAAAATTAAATGATTACTACAAAATAAAAAAAAATAAAAAAATTCAAAATAAAATAGAATAAAATAAAATTTTTTTTAGGAATTTCTAAGAAAAATTGTTTAAAAATATTTTAGGTTGATTTTCTGTCAGTTCTAGCATGAAATTAATCCATTTGCCGAATTTCAGTAAAATCTTTTTTTATCTTTGTTGTTGTTGTTGTTGTAAGCGCAAAAATATTCCTCAAAGTAATTTTTGGAGAATGTTGCGGGAGTGACAGTCCTTGGCCGGATAAAAAATCCGGGTCGCTCCGGTATAAAGACCCGACTGCCGCGGGAACTATTGGATTTTAGTCGCCTCTTACGACAGGCATGCCTTACCGCTGGTAAATTCTTGAACCCCTAATCCGCAGGAATGGCTGTATACATGTATATATGTTTATGGACTCGAAATTTCGACAACGATTTACTCTTTTACCTTTTAAACAGTCAAACTGTAACCGAAATCAACATTTTTGTCCGCCCAACAACTGTTTAGCGTCATCTATTGGGCTCTAGTAAAACGTTAAGAAAACATTGCACAACAACAAATTTATATGAATACAAGACAGCGCAAGCCACACAGCTGTTCACTAAAAGCCGCCGGAGATAACTTGAGCTATCGGCGTTGATTTTAATATTTTCTCGTCCAAGTTTTTTTATGTCGTCTGTCAAAAACTTTTCTCAACTTTTTCGCACTAGTTGGAAAAACTGCAGAATCTTATAAAAATAGTTATAAAAACAAGTTTTGTTTATAAAATCATAGGTGTGCACTTTGCAAAGCGTTCAGAGGCAACAAATCAATTTGGTATGTAGTATCGAAGCAATTGCAAAGTGGGCTTGTGATCTCAGACACTATTTTCAATTGCTCTGAGTAGGCCAATATCTAAACAGGGAGGATGACTAATTTTTGTTATTACTTTTCTTACCACATATTTGCTACACCCGTACGACGTTGGCATATTAGTTAACTGTTTGAGTGGCTGATTGGTCGGTAAGGTCTACGTCATCCAACTTACCGTTCCGCTTGTTGGTACCAAAATTGCTTAAATTTACATTACACTTGTTTGTTTATTTGTGTTGACATGAATTTATTTTTAAAATATTTACAGGCTTCAACGTTTTTATTCGCAACACACGCACACACAACTATATCAAGTAAATATTTTGTATCATCAATTACGGCACCGGGATCTGTAACGGACACTGGACTAAATGTCGGAAAGAAGTTTAAAAGTAGGTGCGCGGGTCGACATAACCGGCAAGGATCTACAAGGAACCGTTGCCTATGTTGGTATGACCCATTTCGCCGTTGGCAAGTGGGTGGGCGTGGTGCTTGATGAGCCGAAAGGTAAAAACAATGGTGTTATCAAAGGGCAGACATATTTTGAATGTGGCGAAAATTATGGTATGTTTGTGCGACCAACACAACTTCGTGTCATTGGTGGCAGTCCGGATTCCAAGAAGTCTTCTGAGGATGTAGCTGACTCGGCGAGTAGCAGCAGTAGCGCCAGAACGCCCATAGCCCAACCCACTAAAGCACGGTTGAGCGGGTCACGTAACTCGCTCTCTTCCAGCCGCCAATCATTGCTGGGCTCACGCACTCAACTGTCGACATCACTTATCGAACGTAGTGGTAGCACAGCAAGTAGTTCAAGTGGCGGCCGGAAGAGTTTACAGCCACCCAGTACAACAGCCAGGGATCGCACCATTGGCTCTGTCACAGCATCCAGTGTGTCTATACCCACGGCTGAGGGTGGCGGCAATGGTAATGCCTCGCATTCAACTTCGAAGCGTGCTTCCTTCGTCGAAACGGGTTTCCTTGAGATTCTCAAGCCGCAGTTTACGCCATTGCAGCCAACGCGCTCACCTTCTTTCACCGCAACACCACAAGGACCAACGGCCGAGGAGAAAGCAGCAGCAGCTGAACAGCAGAAACTTATCGAAGATTTACAAACGCAAAATACCGATTTAAATGAAAAACTAGAAACTCTAAAGCAACGACGCAGTGAAGATAAAGAGCGTCTACGCGAATTCGACAAAATGAGAATTCAATTTGAGCAACTACAAGAGTTTCGTAGTAAAATTATGGCAGCACAAGCTTCGTTGCAAAAAGAATTGCAGCGTGCAAAGCAAGAGACAAAAGATGCTATCGAAGCACGCGAACGACATGCACAGGAAATGTCCGAATTGGCCGATAACGTTGAACTCATTACGTTAGACAAAGAAATGGCAGAGGAAAAGGCAGACACTTTACAACTCGAATTAGAATCGGCCAGGGAGCGTATTGAAGAACTGCAAGTGGACCTAGAGCTGTTGCGTTCAGAGATGCAAAACAAAGCAGAAACCTCAATTAGTGAAATATCCGGCGAAGGTGGTGGTGGTTTGTCCACATATGAATTCAAACAATTAGAACAGCAGAATTTACGTTTGAAGGAGACACTAGTACGTTTGCGCGACTTATCTGCTCATGACAAACATGATATACAGAAGTTGACAAAAGAATTGGAAATGAAAAAATCTGAGGTGGCTGAATTGGAACGTACAAAGGAGAAGTTATCGAGCAAAATTGATGAATTAGAAGCGACAGTCGCCGACTTGCAGGTAAGTGTTGTCTCCGGGTGGGCAGATGGGCAACGTGCGTGAAATGGAAGTTATTAAGTATTTGAAACTAAAACAAAATATCAATTTAGAGATTTTACTTTTCGCAAGAATTTCGGAAAATTTACATTCACGTTGCCACTCATGTTTAAAAGGACTCTCTCTATACTCAGATACAACTTTTCATATTTTTTTGTCTCTCATATTACTGAAAAAGCTCACACAAAGTTGTTCCCGAAAGTTGCGAAACTTTTATTATTTATAACAGATTTTATTTAAGTGCACAATTATCTCAAATTTTATCGAGGCTACACATGCCAGTGCCAATATTTTTTTGTTATTTCCTTTATTATTATTTTTTAATGAACACAAGTATGCTCCAAGCGCACTTCTTCTGCAAAAGTAGTCCGTTGTGCTCCGCTTAGCCCTATGGCACGTACCATTGGCACAAACAAAGTAAAGATTACTGAAATTAATCCAAAACTCTTTCTTCCTTTTCTTCCTCATAACTGCTTGCCAAACTCTGGGGCTCAGGAGGTAAACAATAAATTCAAAATATTCAAATGCTTTGTTATTTCAATTCGGATACACCAACGATCCTTTTTTTATGAGTTGCCATATCATTTCGCTTTAAATCGCTTAAGCTTCTTTCCCTTTATTATTTAAATTTATTTTTGACTAATTCTTACTTCACTCCCTCTACAGGAACAAGTCGATGCAGCACTCGGCGCCGAAGAAATGGTCGAACAATTGGCCGAAAAGAAAATGGAGCTTGAGGATAAAGTGAAAATGCTCGAGGAAGAGGTAGCGCAGCTGGAGGCACTTGAGGAAGTACACGAACAGCTAGTGGAGAGCAACCACGAATTGGAAATGGATTTGCGTGAAGAGTTGGATTTGATGAGTGCCGCACGTAAGGAGGCACTACGTGAACGTGATGCCGCTATTGAGACAATCTACGATCGCGATCAGACAATCACCAAATTCCGCGAACTGGTACAGAAACTGAACGAACAGTTATTAGATTTGCGTGATCGCACAGCCAACAATGATCCGAAATCGCTGCAAGATGCCAACGGCGTAAAGATCGCCAGTGAAACAATTGATTATAAACAAATGTTTGCCGAATCCAAGGCTTATACACGCGCCATTGATGTGCAGCTGCGTCAAATCGAATTGACGCAAGCCAATGAGCATGTGCAAATGTTGACCGCTTTTATGCCGGAATCGTTTATGAGCCGTGGCGGTGATCACGATTCCATATTGGTAATTTTATTAATCTCACGCATCGTCTTCAAATGCGGCATTGTAGTCAGCCAGACACGAGAGCGCTTCCCAGCGGTTGAGAATGTGACACGCGAAGCAGTTTTCCAAGGGCACTCTGTGCAACAGTACGCCTTCAAGTGTCGCCTCATGCACTACATACACAATCTGCAGTGCGCACTACATCAAATACTCTACGGACTCAATAGCTGTCAGCCCGATACATTGCTGCGTGCCGGCAATTCACTACCCGAAATGGTTGCACAGGAGAAAACTATCGATGGCATTATTGAGCTGCTGAAATCTAATCAATTGGATGAGAATTCCACAACTGAGAATATCGAAAAATGTGTGGCTTTCTTTAATGCTATGAACTCTGTGCTGCTAGCAGGCGAAGATCTACTCAATGAGACACAAATGATACGTGATTGCGTCGCCGCTTTGGGCTCGGCCAGCGAGTCGATTTTGAATGATGTTACCATTGCACGTACGATTGTGCGTGAAGGCGGCGATACCAGCGACTCAATGCTCCTAATGCAATACCTCAATGAACAAACGGAGGCTATCAAACAACAGGTTAAACTGATTAAACGTCGCCTACCGCAGGACATACATGTCATCAAATGCGGCATATCGCCACTCAAACTCGAGGCGATGCGTCAGATGGCACATACGCTGTCGCGCATTATGTCCGTCATGCACTTGGCCACAAAACAGGGTGCACAACTCATAGCTGCCTCGATTGAATCGGACAACACAGCTGAGCATACGATTGAGCATCAGAAATTCTGGGAACTACTCACACAGGCGTGTGAACGTGTCTACGAACAGGATGATCGTGGTCCATCACAAAACTTCAAGGGTATGTTAGCGCAGGCAAATAGCGATTTGCAACAAATGGCACAGTATTTGTTAGATAAGGAATACGAAATCATGTCCTTGGCGAATCAAAAGCAAGAGAAACCCATTTCTCCGATCATTTCACGCGCACAACTCATCAAGAAACAGCTGGAGCAGAAGAATGTGCTCGCAGCGACACTCGAAAACCGTGAAGCAGATATAAAACAATTGAAGCTGGCGGCCAAACTGAAACAAAACGAGCTTTCTGAGATGCAAATACGTAAAGATTTGGCCGAGAAGAAACTTTCGGTGCTGCAAAGCGAATACGAACACACCGTTGAGAAGTGGAAGCGTCAGTATGAGGAGGCGCATGCGCAGCTAGAGCAATTGCAGAAGAAGGAGAAGGAGTACGAGGTGACGCTCGATCATCTCCAAAGTGACATTGAAGCATTGGAAAGTGAGAAAAGTACGCTGCGTGAGAAACTTAAGACGACTGGTGGCGGTCCTAAACGTTTCGCCGACTCCTCACTCACAACGACAAGCAGCAGTGGTGCGGCTTTTGCACATCACGGCGTTACTGGCAGCACACCAATCATTGCCGAAGAGCTGCAACTCCTAAAGACGGTACTGCACAATGAACGCAATACACGCTTACGCATGCAAGCACAGCAAATACGTGAAAAACTAAAGAAATTCGAACCCATACATGTGCCGCAACCGAAAGATAAACGCATCACCGAATTAGAAGGCGAGCTGACGCGCATGAAACACGCATGGGCGTTATCACTCCTACAGGCTGGTCCAAAACCAGATACAACGGGCATCGAATCGATTGTGGCCTTGCAACGTCGCCATCAACAGTTGCCCGCTAAAGCAGAGATCTCAACGCGCGCCAATCACTTGGCTGCGGAAATACTCACAGAATATCTGCAACGCAATCCACATCGTGCGGCCAATTGCGAATTTGCGGCATTTCCAACGGTGGAGGTGAAACGTGTATTGAAGATTTAAGTTTAAGGCAAAGGTAAAGGTATTGATTTGAATGGCTAAGGAACTTTAAGTGCAACTGAGTGGCTTGTGATGCGGGTTTTCGGGCGCTGCATGAAAGTAAATGGTGGCTTTAAACATACGTATATATGTATACATATGTATATTAGAAACGAATATATACTCAAAAAACAAATTTTTGATGTACGTTTTAAGAAAGCCATATATACATACATACATAAATACGATACAAATGTTCTGCACACCCTTATATAAATACCTACATACATACATACATACACGTATTAACCATTGCCATGTGGTAATTGGCAACTTTATTATAGCCTATTTCTAGCAACGCTCCCATACATTTCCCCCTATGAACTGTTCATATTTATATATTAATAATAAATAACATAACTGTGTATTAGCAACGGTCGTTTTTTGCAAAGCATATAATTTTTATTTTTATTAAATGTGAAAAAATATGTTTGTAAGCAACTTGAATGAATTGTTTGCTAAAAAATGTTTTCAAAAGTGTAGCGCACAACTTCCCAAATCGAAGAAAGCTTCATGCATAGCAAAAAAAACTATTAAATTTGCTTTATTCATGAATTTAAATTCCATTTAAGGCGGCACTTTCGTGTTTGTGTATTCGTTGCGCCACAAAAAATTTTATTTTTATTTTTATTTTATTAATAATAATAACATTTTAAACATCAATCGCTTGGAAATCATAAGAAAATGAATATTCAGATGGAGTTTTCTTTATTTTTAACACCATAATTTGTATTAAATTGAAAATTGTGATTTCTACGTAATGTTTATATTTTGAATTTAATTAAATGTAATATTTTTTATGAAACTGTTTTATATGCTTATGAAAACAGCTTATTACATATATGTACTTTTGAAATTATAACTAAAACAGAGGTAATAAAATTTTTTCAATTGCAATAAAGACATAAAATAATATAAATATAAAAAAATAGTAAGTGTAGTAAAAAGAAATCCATTATTTTTCCAATAGATGACGTTATTTAGCTGTATCTCGTACTAAAAAAGCTTCTCTGACAGTTGTGTGACTGATTGATTCAGTTTTGCTTAATCGTGTGTCAAAGATGGACTACTATATTTTACGGTTTTTCTTTGATAAGGGTGAAAACGCAAGCCAGGCGGCTGGAAATGTGAATAGCGTTGGTCTGGTCCTGATACTGTTACCGTCGGTTTCATTCCGGTAATTTTGATGTAAAAGATGCTTCACGGAGTGGAAGGGCAATTGTCGAAAATGTCGATAAAATCATGGACATGGTTGAGTCCGACCGTTAACTAAGCACTGTTTCGATGGCCCAAGAGCAAAAGATAGCACAAAAAACCGTTTAGAATCACTTGAATAAGGCTGGATATGCAAAAATAATGGATTTCTTTTTACTACACCTAATATA
Source organism: Ceratitis rosa (assembly GCA_037013455.1). Taxonomy (NCBI): domain Eukaryota; kingdom Metazoa; phylum Arthropoda; class Insecta; order Diptera; family Tephritidae; genus Ceratitis; species Ceratitis rosa. Next base: position 4,139,327 of record JAWMAG010000041.1, read on the forward strand.
TGCAAAAAATATATATTAAAAGTAATGCACATATGCGTATACACATATGTATGCTGTACTTAAACCCTTTGCTTAATCTCCTAATTTCGTAGGTTTGGTTCATTTCACTTTTGGACACCGAGAAATATTCGGGAATATATTTTTGAAATCGAAAACAGTTGAAATGAAAGCTGAAAACTTTTCATCAAAGCCTAATTTAGCGAAATTAGAAAAAAAAATGGTTGTAGTCTCAAAGTAAAGTGTTGCGTCCTCGGAGAACTGAAAATCAAGATCGTTCCAGTATAAAATTTCGGCTGGATAAATACTTGTAAACATAACCCACTGAACCTAGTAAAAAAAATATTGTAGTTACTTTATGATTTTTGAGCGTAAATCTATCAGAATCGTACTGTATTCCCAGTTGAGACTTCCACTCGAGTATTCTAAACGAGCCTATTGATCAGCAAAAATGTGTGAACTGCTATGAGTTTTTTGTCCGGGTAGTTAATGATGTAGAACTCCTGTCGTTGTTGTTGTTGTAGCCGTAAAAATCTTCTCCAAAGTAGTTTTTGGGGAAAGTCGCTAGAGTGACAGTGCTTGACTGGATAAAAATCCGGTTCGTTCCAGTATAAAAACCCGAGTGTAGCGAAAACTCTTGGATTTTAGTCTCCTTTTAGAACAGGTATGCCTTACCGCGGGAAAATTCTTGAACCCCTACCCCACAGGACATATATTTTGCCTTAGATATCTCTGAGTTTCGCAGTTCAAAAGACTAGAAGAGTCTTTAAAATTCGATATTAAGGCTCAAACTCCTTAAAAGGTGTTGACGTCCCATTCGACGATTACTTTAGATCGCAATAAAACGGACCACCATTTGGCACTAGAAAGTACCAACTGGCCTTTGTGAGACGCATCAGCCGACCAGTGTAGCCTAACCTTTTATGACCAGATCAAATTTATGGTATTTCCTTTTAGGATTTAATATTGATTCTCATATCAGAAAGTTTGTTTGGAGGGGGCCATGTGATGAAGTTTCCCGATTTCGATGATTTTCGGTGATAAGGTTTATTTGAATAAAAGTGTGTCGAATACCAAATCTTACGCTGGTAAATGTTTTTTGACGAAATTCTGACCAAAGCCTCGTACTTAAGTCGTCCCAATTCAATCATTTTCAGTACCAATGCGAACTAGAACACCAAAGTTCATGCTCTTAGACACCTTTTATACTAATTTATGACCCTTGAACTATACTGGTTCGGTCTGGCCGGTTCCGAAAAATGATCATTTAGTGTATCTGGGTATCAAAATTGGTTGAAATATCTCTCAAAGACGGATGCATTGCTTTAGACATGACTAATTCAACTCAACTCGTCATTCTAACCCTATCGGTATACATTTTGATGGGCTTGTGACTGCTCCTTCTGGTACTTACATTCAACGAACCAAAGTAAATATACCATACCATGTACATGAAAAATATAATTAGCCAAACTCTCTATCGAAACACCCGCTATGTTGATTCCACACATCTCTTATCCATCACTGTTACTTGTGGAACGTAAACGATACTCACAGCTTTCGCTCAACTCATTTAAAGACTAATTAACTTTCGCATTAATTCTATGTATGGAGCCAAACAACAAGTTCAACAACTCAAACCGACTACGGCAGTTGCTGCCGATAATTTTCATTGAAAACGAATCGCTGTCAGCAAACAATGAAACCAGATGAAACGCATCTTCTGCCAATCGTTGGACGCACGCGCTTAAACGGCACAAGAAAAAAGTAAAAAAAAATATTAAGGTAAATCAGAAACCGGCAGCCATAGCTCGTCGAGCAGCCGCAACATGAACAATAATAACTTAGCGTCAATTGAGGCAGCCGCCAAGCAATTAAGCGGAAGCTTCTATATCATTACCCACCGGCAATGCGTTCTTTATTGTTTCGATTTGTAGTTGTTGTTGTCTGCTTTGTGCGAGTCCAATACGAAGTTGTTATCAGTTTTCTTATTTTTCCACAATCTTTTTTTCTTTTTCTACATTAACTCGCTTTTTACAAGTACTTCTATGCTATTTTTAAATCAGCGCGTCGCGGTTGAATGTCTTCTGAAGGTTCTCTAACCCTTGCGACATGCATCACACCGTACTCGGCTTGGTTGGCTTGTTTGGCTTAGCTGCCACCTCAATTAAGTCAAGCATGACCAGCAAGAACTGGCTCTTATTAATTAGCCCCGTTCTAGGCGGCAGTGGCAAATTGCTGTCGGCAATAGCCCACCGAATAACCGATTGTTATTGTTGGTCATTGTGGCACATACATATGTACATGAAGACCTTAATGTACTGCTTTGGGGGGATGTCATAACTCGCTGTTGAAACATGAGTAGCCAATGCCCTCGGTAAGTTGTAATGTATTTGATACTCGGAAGCATCAAATCACATTTCCGCTTGGCTTAATACAGAGTAAAGCAGATATTTGAGTACGTCTGTATAATTAAGATTTGATTATTGAAATAAATGTGCAAGTGGCCCTTTGAAATACTCTTATTAGGAAGCTGACTGCACTGAGGAGGATTCACAACAGCAGTGGTCGCATTTTATTCTAGTAGGGGAGCCATCAAATGGGGTTGTGGGGCATATCAGATAAATTAGGGAAGTCACTGTATAAAATCATTGAGGCACCAAACTGGAAAATAGTAAAGATTGACATCACTAGCAAAGCTAATGCCACGACAACTGAGGTAAGGAGTCAGAGAAACTGGCTTACAGCTTGGATCAAGGCCTGAAAATATGAAATATTCTAAACACGAGTGTACAGATCACTACATCTCTGTGTTGGCTCCTAATAAGCTTTCGCATTCACTACCTTTATTCCTTTTCGGGTTGATGGCAACGGTCCAAGGAATAAACTTGGAAGAAGAAAGGAAGGATATGTAAACTTATTCAGGGATGACTCAAATCTTTGGGGAAAGGCCGATGAGGGAATTTGCTATACAGTAAATTGGGAGGCTGCCTAAGGTGGGGTCTTTGATTGCTATAAGCGTATCAATGGTCAGTATAGTCGCACTTAGCCAAAATGTCAGTCTCTGGAAATCAGTCCACGCATGACGCTAAGCCCCTCTTTCGCCATCCTCTCAAGGTAAGATTGCCGAGCTTACCGTAATTTCACGTACCGAACCAGATCTAATTTTAAAATTATAGAAAATTAATTTTAAAAATTTACCGTTTGCTTTTTAAGCTACATTTCCGATGGGTCAAATATTGAGTCCAAGGTTTGTGGCTTACAAAATGGTACGCATTAAGAAAATTGGGAAATATTGATAACTTACTGCAAGTCCTGCATCCTTTATCTTGTATGAAGACCTTTAAAGTCCATTACGTCCAAGAAGTGAAGCCCCATGGTTATCCGATGCGATTCCGCTTCACTTAATGGGGTGAATATCGCTTGGTAGAAGGTTTGCATCTCTTACCGAATAATCATCTTTCCCAATTAGACACATTTTCACCTCGGCGGAAAAACAGATGGATCCTCAATGGGTGACTGTTTGGTGTGGTATGTGAAGCGGTGGCGTCATTAGTACGTTTTTCCTCGAAAACGAGGAAAGAGCTGTCATTACCGGCAATGTTGATGATTACCGTGCTACACTCAGATATTATTTATTTCCAAATGTTGAAGACAACGGAATCGCAGCCAAAGATACACTGTGCACGAAAATCCCATAATTAGGCAGAAAGGCGATGTTAAGTAACCGCCACGCACGATAAGATTCATGACTTTAAACACGAATTAGAAGTCGTCATTGCAGCCGTAGAGTACCACAAAGTCCCTAATGTGTTGAAAAATTGAGTCGAGAAGCCTAATATGGACCAATGATTCCCTTTACCCAAAACAACACACCAAACAGTGACTTCTTGAGGATGTGACGGCGTCTCAACAATGTCTTGTGGATTATAATTTTTTCAAATTCTTTTTACAAACGAGCCACCGGCGGCCGTGATAGCCGAGTGATTAACATTGCGTACTGCCATTCGGAAGGCCAGGGAACGAGGAGAAGGAGCTCGGCCTCAAATCTCTTCAGCGGTTATAACCAAAACCGAGCTTGATCACTGAACAAAATTTCCCTGCAAAAATCGGATTCGGTGGCCATTTCATTTTGACTTATTCACGGAATATGCGACGTACTTGATGCTCGTTCGGCTTTAATTCTTGCACGAGTAGGATTTTGTAAGCCTGCAAACCAAGATCCTTCCGCAAAATCCTCAATAAAGTGAGTATAAAGCAAGTAACAGCTGTCAAATAGAAAAACGGCGAAAAAGTATTGGCTCATTGAAAACCAGACGTCTGGAAAAAACACCTTTTCTCTGTCATCGAAAATAATCGAAAATCGTTAAAACGACTTTTGATTCATATAGCCACCTCCAACCAAAATTTTATATATGAAAATTAATATTTAATCCCAAAATGAAATACCACAAAATTTCATGTGATCATGAAAGGTATAAAGACCAGCTCTTCTCTCTTGGTTTTTTGCTTACTCTTTTGTCGGCATCTTTCAAAATCTTTTAAGTATGATTAGTTACTTCTTCGTTTGTGTTTAATTACTTGACTTAGTTTTTCTTCACGTATAATGTATAATGAGTACTTGCATCATGGGCGGTCGGTTGGTTGCAGTGACCGTGATTTAGTACAGCAAAACAGCAGAGTGAAACGTTCTTGAGTTACTTAGATTCATTTTAACAGTAGTGTTTTTGTTATGGCATACATACATGTCTTCACAGAGTGGAAATAAAGTTTTTAGTTAAATCATTTAATTGAAAACAAAAAACATGTTCTACATACATACATACGTGTATGTCTTTTAAGGTGGCTGGGGCGTTGGCACTCACATGCCTTTACCCTAAACTAGTCAACTCCATACATTCTACTCTAATTTTTTTGCTGTCAACGAATTTTTTCCGGCAATACATCTGTCCTTTCATTGTTTTGTTCCTCACGTCACAATTGTTACATTTCACTCACTGAAAATTTACAAAAAAGAAAAAAATAATAAAAATAGAAATAAAAATAAATGTAGAGTTGCTCCCTTGCCAGAACAAGTGGTGCATGTGCTAACCAGCACATTCATGCCATAAATATGTAAATAAATAGTTATGTACTATGTGTAGGGTTACCCATTGTGGGGTTTCGAAAATAAGCGCCTTTACTATTTAATATATTTTTTTTCAGGAAATTCATACATATTTTAAAAAAAAGTTTGTAATCTAGGCATTTTATAGTATGAGAAATACCCCATCATTAAAATGAACGCCTCGCGAACGATGATTGTACACAGGTCTTACAATATCTGTCACCGTTTCAACCTCTTCAAATTTCTTTAAAATTTTATCAATTGTTTGAGTAGTTGGACGATTGTGAGCACCCATAATCTCCTCTTAAAGCTCGAAACGTGGTCACGTTTTAATCACTGTTGATAAATACCCGACATTTAACTACAAAAAAAAGCATGTTTCGTTTGACGGTTGAGTTTGACAGATGTCAAAATAAAACCGTGAACTTTAGAAACCCCGAAAAGGATAACCCTACACATGTATATTTAATGTAACTGCAGTATGGTAATATAATAGTAATAGCACAGCTGCATTTGTTATGAAAGCTCACAGAAAGAATATGTAGGTTGTTATGGGACGAAAATAGAAAGGATATTGGCTTGAAAAATGTTGAACTTTGCTTAAGTTTTTTTTTTTAACTTTTCATTGTAGATTTGAGTCGGTAACTGTACCTGTTCGAGCAACATGAATGGTGCTTAAGCACGGCTTAGAATGTGAACACATGAAGCTATAGGATTAATAAAATTAAGGCTTGGCTTAGAATAACAAGCTGCACACGTAATAACAAGTTGAGAATGCTGAAGGTTGCCACTTGATGGTGGTTCATTTTGTAACAAATATCAAGGATTTCTGGTTAGGCTTTTGAGTTCATTATTCAGTCTGTGATTAGCAGAACAATTTCCATACACCCTTTAGTAGAATGTAGCTTTTCGTTTCAGTAGCTGTATTTTTTTCTTCAATTTTAGTTTAAGAACTCACACGATAGATAGACACACTGCTGGAAAACTAATTCGGTACTAAATGGCTCATGGCTTCGCTGTCATGTTTGAGTAGCACTACCAGTAAGCCCTCGGCTTCAGTAGATTTGTTTTTCTTTAAGCGGGCAATCGCTATTCGAACCCTGTCATAGACGAGTAATGGAACAACTTGTCAATCATTCTCAATTAGGATTTCGGGTTCGACATCTCCGGTTTTTGTGCTTTTACTGGGTGAAGAGGTCTTCCTCCATACACTTAGTATGCTCTGGACATCTTTGGTTCCTATTTGAAATTGTATATGTATATATTAGCGAAAATTCGCAAAACCTTAAAAATAATAATAACAAATTACATTGTACATACACGTATGTAAATAAGTATGTAAACGAATTGGCATAACTAAAATGCAGTTAGCCTGCGCTGGCATTCAAACACCGTCGTGATTATGCCGAAATGAGATTAAAACACAAAAACAAAGCATGACACATTTCACCACAATAAAATCCAAAATACAATTGGTTGTAACAAAAGACAGTCGCAATGGCACAAATATAAACCAACAACAATAATAAAAAAGTTAAAAGAAATAAAGACAAAACGCGATACGAGTATAATAATAAACCAGCCCCCAACAATTGCAACATAAGCCGCCTGCACCAACAACAACACCACCACCACCACCACCAGCCAAATGCCGCGACCATAATGCGGCGCGTCGCAACCATAGAAAAGTTTGTAGCAAAAATCTGACCCTGTACAACAAACGCAACTCTGTAGTATAAGGTCAATTTGGCAACAACAAAAATCGGAGCAACAGTAATAATATAACAGTAGAAAAGCGACATGCATAGCAAAACTTTTTTTTAAATTTTTTTAATATTTTTTTTTCGCCTGCAACAACAATGGCATAGCGTGGCTATGAATTTTTAGATTAATATGTATGTATGGGATGTTTGTATGTCGGTATGGTGTGTATGTAGAGCCAGAATGTTCGTAGTGGCACAATAAACCAACTGGGCGTGGGAAATTTAAATTAAATCGACAGTTGTATGCAACAACAACAACAACAACAAGAGCAAGAACAACCTCACTAATAATAAAGCCGGTGTCAATGTGACTTAGTTAAGTAGATACCACAAACGAAACGAGAGACGGCACACAAGACCGAGTCCAACGTTTGGTGGTGTGGCACACATAAATACGTGTTGTAAGTAGTATGTAAATGCGAAACTGGTCAGAAAAAGTACCACTTTACTGCTAGAATCAACTGACTGAAAAGAGACTAGTCCGAAAAACACCACTCAGATCGCAGTTACAAAACTTTTAGTTGATGATTTCTTACAATTTATATCATATGTTTTTATTTTTAATATGACTCAGTAAGGCGAAAAATTATTGCATTTTACTTGACAGCTTTTAGCTTATACCCTTAGCTGAATTTAAATTCGTTAAAAAAAATTAATGCTAAATATTTATAAGTTTTTTATAATTTATTTTACTTAAACCTTTTTAAGTAAATAAGTCAAATTATGGTGTAAAATAACCAATTGACCCATTTCGAACTAGTTCGGAACTAGTACGTTTTTTAATTTTTATATCACCATTTTTGTAGACAATCGCTCTGTTAAAAAAAAACATTTTCGTGCATATAAAATGTCATTTTGCCAACTAGTTGGAATTTCCTCATACACTAGTTTCAAAATAGTTTTTAACTAGTTCAATTCGCTGGTGGGTATAATCGCATATTAGTTTAAGTTTTAGAATTAAATATTATAATATTTCATAACATATTGTATAGCTTAAGTTGTGGAGGAATGTCAAACTGTGGGAAAACACTTTTTCCGTTACATTTTTCTTTTAATTTAAATTTTTCCCAAATTGCTCCAAAAATTCTTTAAAAAAAAAATCAAAACATAAAATCAAAAGAAAAATTTGGGCCACCAAAATACGATTCATTTACACAACTAAGAAAGCACTTACCACTCGTTGCTGCCAACAACAACTGTCAAAGGTCCACAAGGCGCCTTCTTATAGCTGAGAATTAACCAAGAAATCATTGAGTAAATTATATTATGGCCAATGGCATTATTGTACATATTTATTTAATTAAAACTGCCAGCCACTACTCAATTATGCAAAATGCAGGCGAGTGGAGCAAATAATGAGTACCGACTTGCATACAAATGTTTGCAAAAAGCCACAAAGCTCAATGATTTCGAGAGCGAGAGTGATGATTTCCACTAAAGTTGAAAGTGAGAGAGACCGCAAGTACGCTCTGCTCCGCTGACCACACTCTGCTGATGATGATGATGATGATGATGGAATGGTTACTGACAATGAAAGGCCGGTAAAGTTGGTTAAAGCTAAAATAAAAAAATAAATAATAAAAATCGAAAGAGTAAAACTGGGTCCACTCGCTGTCTTTCGCTTAAGAATAAGGTCAATCAAGCGTGAAAATTCAAGTTTCGGTGTAGATGTTTGTAATTGTGTAATGCGGATGTGGAGGAAGGGCATTAGGGTGGTGTGAGTGTCTGCTTTTGCATTGAATTTCAATGAGCCAATGACCAACAACAGGTTACAGGCGTCGCGTGAATGGCAATGCAGTTGGTTGCACAGTGGTAAACCTCGTTTGAGAGTATGAACACATGATGGTTTGTTGGAGTTGAACGAAGTGGTGAACGAATCTTACAGTGTTACTATAGGGGGCATTGAGAAATCCTCACTACCGCTGGGTTGAAGTGGTAGACCATGAACTCCACATGCCTCCGCAGTGAGGTGTCCTCTCGGCACTGTTTATTTTTTTACACTTCTAAGCTCCCTCCAGTCCCTTCGCCACCACCAGAAGGCGTTTCCAAGTTATCTTATGCCGATGACTGCTCGAAATTGCCTTCTGGCTAGGATAAATCTCTGTCCGAAAGTATACGGCTAACTTGCTGACCTTTCCCACTCCTTCACAGCACAACAACTATAACTACAACCAGCGAAATCCTCGATTACCCTCTTCAACAGCTCGCCAAACTTCATACTACTGCAATCCCTACCAAAGTACAGAACGACAACAAATGTCCCAAATCGCTAGCCGCATCTCTCCTCTCCTCACTTTTGTAAAACAATATGAAGTTTCCGAGCTGAACTGCCACTGGCGTGGAAAAGACCATGCTATGCATTCTGGCTTTTCGAGTATGTGGTTGCTTTCTCTTTCCTTAGGTAGTTATTAAATATAGCTGTGGAGATATTTTGTATGGATAGTGCTTATGCTTGGGGGATAATATCTGAATGTGGTAGACGTATAGATAGTGATAGAGAGATGTCAAGATCCTCGCCCCTACCGTGCAGTCCAATTTTGATCGGTATTGATTGAAATGGTTTCCTCTTTATCCTCAAGGCTTCTACTTCATTCTCGTCTCAGTTAGATAGAACTGCTTAGCCTTCGCGTTAAGTTATCTGCAGTAATTCAATAATGGCCACCAGTTTCACTTGAAAGCACTACAGTGATTCGGTATTAATGCCAATTCCTCGGCTCCACGGTGTCGAAGGCCAGTTGTCGAAAATGTCGATAAAATAGTGTCATTATCGTACAGTCCAGAAAAAGGCTGGATACACAAAGAAACGACCCATTACTGAAAGGATGGTGACTGGTAATGAAAAGTAGATCACTTAAAGCAACGTCAAATGAAAACGATCGTGATCGAAAGGCTGTGAGCCGGCAGAAAATGTCTCCAAGCTAGACCTGACCGCCAGGAAGGTTTTGTTGTGTGTTTGGTGGGCGGCTAAACTCTTTTCTTGAACCTGTACTGTTAGCAAATGGACCGCCTGAAGGAAGCAAAGCCCCTAAAGCGCCCACCTTTGGTCAACAGGAGTGGAATTGTATTTCATCGGGACAACGCCTGACTACATACATCGATAGTTGTTCTTAGTAACATTTGCATTCATTTACTGAATCTGCTTCGATATCAGAAGCCTATCAATAAGTTATTGAACATTTAAAAATTAATTAAAATATAATATTGTAGTTTTAAGCTATATTTTATATAAATAAATAAATAATAGCCCATTAGCTAGGAATGGGTTGCTAACTCAGTGTCGGTCTTTACAAGGGTAGTAATTCCTTTCTCTTCAGACGCGTTTGACTTGTTGCGGATGACAAGGTGATAGCAAAAGGGTTCAGATAATTGTATATTGACAGGGACTTGCCAGAGGCTTCGATAACTTGGTTAGGAAGTTCGTATGCTTCCACCTTATAGTCCGAACTTTACACTAAGTGACTACCATCTCCTCCTGTCTATGACGAACGATTTGGTTGGGGAAGAATCGGCTTCTAGAGAAGCCTGTGAAAATCGATTGTCTCAATTATTTGACAACAGAAACAAGGGTTTCTCTGAGAGAGGCTTAATGACATTACCTTCAAAATGGCAAGAAGTAATCGAGCAAAACTATGATAAATAAAGCCTTCAACTTAAGGGGTTAGGGGTAGTCAGAGGCACGAAAAAATGAGAATTTTCAGTATTTTTTTTTTGCTATTAAATAATTTTATTTTACAAAAGTAGTGATATGGTATTATTAAACAATGTTTTGACTTGAAGTCACGAAAATTTCGAAAAAAAAAAAAATTTTTTCCGAAGTTACAGCTGTCTGTGTTAACCCAGTTCCAAAAAAAGGTCCTTGCGGTGACAATCATAAGTCCTTGGAGATTCATCTGAAATCAATCGGATAAAAAAAAATAGTTTTATAAATAAATAATCCTGGGCCTGATCGAAGGATTTTATTTTTTTTCAAAAATTAACAAAATGGCGGCCTCAGGAAATTTTTTTCTAGATTTTTGGGAAAAAATCAACAGTTAATTGGTCTTAAAAAATCGAAATTTCTCAAAAAATAAAAATCCTTCGATCAGGCCCGAGTTTATTATGGATTCTACAAGCTGCATAAATTTCATTAAAATCAACTAAGCGGTTTTCGAGTTACAGTTGTCACCAGTTCAAAAAACATAGTTTTGAGAAAAACGCGTTTAAAGTTTCACACAGCGCTTTGAAAGGCCCGAGCTCTCTTTGTTATTTGTCGAATAACTTAAAAACGAATTATCGGATTAACTTGAAATTTTCAGAGATTATTTTTAAGATATTATACTTAACGAAAATGCGAAAAAAAAAATTTTTTTTTTTGAAAATCCTGACTACCCCTAACCCCTTAATGCAAATTCAAAAAAATATTGATTAAAATAATTTCATAATTTTTATTTTTTACCTAAAATATCCGTTTTGCAAACGGTCTGCGTTTTTAAAAATCTTTAAAAAAAATACTAGCGGATTTTCTTAATCTTTCAATAAAATCCATAAATAAAAGAAAAATCGAACACCATCGAGCGTCGGTGTCACTTTTTGGTTTAATGCACTTTATTGTAAATAATGTTAATTAATGATTTTTTTTTGCAAAATTAACTTTTATTATGCACACTCTCTTCTTGCTCTCTCTTTAGCCACTTTGTGGAACGTAAATTTATCTGAGTCAAACAACACACCTGTGCTTGCATGCAAAAAAAACAACAACTGTATTGCGCTCACCGTTACTCTCTCTCTCTCTCTCTCTCCTGCCTTTAATATGCTCATACAATAGTTTGCTCTCTTGGCTTGTGAAATAAGTTAGTAAAACTTAAGTAAGCCAACAAGAGAAGTGCTCGTCGTCAGCGCTGTGCTTCGTTGCTTCGTTGCTTCGAACGTTGGTTGATTATTTTGTTGGTTAGGTATGTTCGTGTGTGTGTGTATATTTATATGGTCATGTGTGCGTGTGCTTTATGACTGCTTTTGCTACATTTGTTGGTAGTTTCGTAGAATTTTTAAGCCAAAACTCAACGGTTGACTTGGTTACTCACTCTCTAAGGTTGTGTTATAAACGTGTGTGTGTATGTTTTATACTTGCATGCGGCTGTGTGTGTGAGTGCGCGTGCTGTCGGTGTTTTTGACTGTGTTTTGGTCTCGGAATTTTGCCATTTCAGTTAATATCGAACATTTTGCGGCGACAGTTAGTGTTGACGGATGAAAATTTAACGTTCGTTGTAACAATAACAACAACAACAAAATACAAAAATAAAACAAAACCTAACCTAAACTAGTAGCAATAACAACAAATAAACAAACTAAAAAAAAACGTTGAACTATTGTTGACACCGTCGGAAGTTCTTTACCGTGATCCCGGTTTATACTTCGACTTTGACAACAGTTGTCTTATGAAAACGTATCGGTCGTAAAATTGAAAGCTTCATCTTATAAAGGGCTCTACACGTATAAAGAACCGCGCGAGCTATCCGTATCGAGTGTGTGTGTGCGTGTATTTGTGTTTCAAGTGTAGACCTGCAGTGTAGTAATAGGTGGGCAAGAAGTGTTTGTGTTTTTTGTGCTTGCAACTGAAAAGGTGAAAATCAACAACAACAACAACAACTACAACAACACAGCAATTTAGTGAAAAGTAAGCATAGAGTGCATGTCATTGCGAAATCTACGATATATACATACATACATATGTATATGTTTGTTCTTATTTTTGTTATTTTTTTTTATTTTCGTATGCTTTAATGCTGTCGTCGCTGTTATTGGCAGCGTACAACAAAAAATAACAGCTTTTTTGACTTCGATTTTGTTTTGTCAATAAATGTTGTCGTTGTAAAATAGTAAAACAGAATTTCCGCGAGTGACACGTACCAATGTATTATTTGTTGGTTTTTTTTTTGCAATATATACACTTACATACATGTACAGATGTGTGTATTGTATGTATTTGCATTTGTGTTTGAACGAAAGTCAATTTAACTGCACACAAATAGCAGTTGATTGCGCAAAAATAAAAAAAGAAAACTGAATTAAATAAAAATTACTAGAAAAAATAAAAATTACAAGAAAAAATAAATAAAAATCATAAGAAGTAAAAAATAACAAAAAAAAAATGTTTGAAACGAAAAATGGTAGTGTAAAACCGAAGATAAATATGTCAATAAACCGAAAAAAATTGGAAAGAAATGTGAAACTGTAGAAAAACAAATAAATATGCAAATTTTAAATATAATAATTAATTTCTGAAAAATTTATCAACAGAGAAATAAAAAAAGTGGCAAACGAGTGTAAAAATAAATTGAAAAAAAAGAAAAATAATGATTAAATAAAGAAAATATATCTAAAATATAAATGTATTTAACTGTAAAAGAAGAAGACTTTAATTGGACAAAGAAACTCTGTTGTAGAAACATAAGTACCTGTCAATCTATCAATAAATAGAGAATTTTCAGTTAAACACGATCGGTAATTCCCACGTACGTCAAAGCTTCGTTGCATAAAAGTCCACCAAGAAAGGGTACGGGTTCATTCATAAGTACTCGCACTTTACAGTAGCTCAGAAAATAGTTAACCTTTTCTATATCTTTCTTGCATATGAAATGATTATTAACTGTAGCCCAAAGTAAGTAAGAAATGACGATTTGAGTTGATTTAACCATGTCAGTCTGTCCGTTTGTTCATACGCAAACTAGTACCTCAATTTTTAAGATATTTTAAATCAAAATTTTACTCTCAAAATTTTCGGAACCCGCCAGATCGGACCACTATAGTATATGTATATACAAAGATTTTTTCATTTTTGAGATTTCAGTCATAAATTCGTCAAAAAAGCAACTGAGCATCTAAGAACATGAAATTTTGTATTATACATTCGTATCTATAAATAAACATTGCCACCGAAAATCATCGAAATTGGAATACTATATCACATAGCCCACCATGATCACCAATAGCAGGTGTTATTTTGATATTCAAAGAAACTTTTCCATTAAAAGGTCGATGATTTCTTTGCTTCCGTGGCAAGTAGTGCCGTCTTGTTGAAAGTAAACGTTGCCCAGATCCATATCATTCAATTCCGACCATAAAAAATCATTAATCATCTCTTAATAGGCTCTAGCCTTATTTTCGAAAAAATAAGATCCAATGACCCCGCTGAACTATAAACCGTACCGAAAAGTTACACGTTGAGGATGGAGTGGTTTTTCAGCAATAAACCTTAGGTTTTTCGAGGCCCAGGTGTGGCAGTTTTGCTTATTGATTCGGCAATCGAGGTAGAAATGAGCTTAATAAGTCAAGATTATTTTTCAATGAAATTCCGGATCATTTTCCTGCATTTTAAGGACACAAACAGCAAAGCCTCAACATTATTGATAATCGGTCGGCATGAGTTCTTTTGTTAGCTGAAGTTTATAAGCCTTAAGTCCCAAGTCTTTATACAAAATACAGCGAGGAATGGACAAACCTGCGGTTTCTTCAACGCTTTGGGCTACAGCCATCAATTTTTGGTATTGTGGTCCGACAAGGTGCCGAAAAATGTTTTAGTATTACGAATCGTCTTTGCCTGGGTTTCACCTTGTTTATAATGAATTTTAATCATTTCAATGCGTTGTTGAAGCGTCTATCGTTCCAATTTTATTTTTGGCGTTGGTACTGATCTGTATCTGACACCATTATTATTGAGCTACTAAAGTGCCTCCACTGAGGCCTTACTAACCAAAAAAAAAGTACTGTATTCCTTAGCACCTTATCAAGGTAATAGGCTATTTTTAAATACACTAGTTTAGATATTCTCTTAAGATATATCAGACACAGTGATTTATTGATTTCGAGGCGATGGTTAAGTTTGATTAGATTATACTGTCTGGATGTAACGCCTTACATAGACTTGCAGGCCCTTTATAGTGTGAGTATTTAAAACTTTATCCAGTTCTTTGAACGGCTCCAAGATGTCTAACACGAGTTCTACATAAAGCCGAATAGAAGCAGAGGAGGTGTTCTAGAGTTTTATTCATGTCTTCTTCCCTGCACTACCTACATACGTGTATATGTGGCACTGCTAAAAAGGCCATTCTTCCCATTCTCATTGATGTTAATAGGTTGTGAACAACAACTGTCCTACAATGCTTGAAGGATCGCTTGAGCTCAGCTCTATAGATCTTTCATCGAACATTTTTAAACCGCTGTCCTTGTTTTAAGTGATAACATATCATTTACCCACACAGCTGAATATCTCTGGAAGTGGTTTTAGTGGGACTACAAAATTTAGCATCGGACATCCACCGTATTTAAAATATGCAAACTAAGAATCAAGAGGGCTTGAGAGGTTGAATTTTTCAAACAAAACCATTTCAGTGAATAAGAACTGCAGTTTTCGTTTCGCTTACTTTCCAAATTTTTTTTTTATATAAATTCATTAAATAATATTAATAATAATAATAAATAATAAATGAAAATGTGTATTTAATAAGTCTTCCTAAGTTTTACACTACCATAAAAGCAGTAAGTACAAAAGCACGAACAACAACAACGGCAACTTAAAATTACAATGGCATAACAAAATAACGAAGCAAAAATGTAAATAAAATCTAACAAAAATAAAAGCAAATCGTACAAAAATAAATATATTTAAACAAAAGATATGAAAGAAAATTAAAACAAAAAAAATATATTTATTAAAAAACACCATGCACGCGGCCAAATTCAGCAACGCGTGAAGAGCGTGTAAAAGCGCTAGGCGGAAGACACAGTAAATAGAAAAGTGTGCACAATAAAAAAGTAGATAAAATAGATAGTGATAGATAAAATGGTAGAACGGTAAAAGTAGCGCAGTTTTGGGAAAATTATTTTTTTTATGTGAAAAAAAATTAAAGAATTGTTTAAATATTCGAAAAAATTATTCAAAAAATATATAAGAAATTAAAAAAATGGAAGAAATAAAAATAAAACTAATAAATTATGAGAGGGAAAAAACAAGCTAAAAAGTAGTAAAAAAAAGAAAGCATTAAAAAATTTAAATAATTGAAATATTAAAACAAAAAAAAATTAAAAATCAAAAATTTAAAGAATAAAATTAAAAAATAAGTAAAAAATAACGAAAGATTTTCAAAATTATGCACAAAGAATTTGCTAACGTTTTTTATTGCGCTTGAAAAAATATACACATATAGTACATACATATATCTGTATTTACATATGTATGTGTAGTACATATGTATGTAGCTAGTTGATGGCATGAAAACGCCCCCAAGTGTGCAAGCTTTTGTGCGTGTTGATTTGGTATGAATGAACGAATGTTATATAGATACGCATATGCATATGTACGAGTACATATATTTAAATCATAAACATATTTACATGCAAATATTTATATATATACCTGCATGCTACTTACAAATGTCTGTTTTATTTGCTCTACTAACTTTACATGCAGTCACAACTCAAACTAAAGATCATGTCAACACTATTTACTAACTCTTTTAGATATATATGCATATATTATATACATATCGCTTATAAATATATGTACATAAAACACTAACTAGTGCATTCCCTTCGCTTTCCAGTGTTTATATGCAGTAAAAAGTAAATTATAAACACCTACATACGAGTATATGTATGTACACAACAATATACATATATGTATATATAATATATCTATGTCTTCATATATGTAAACCAACCTTTTTTTGCAATTCTTTCCTCAAGCTCATCAAAAGCCTTACCTTTTACACTGACATACATACATATGGGGTATATTTGTGCACTATTTACGTACGTTTGTATGTATGTAGGTATACCTATATGCGGAAAACGACACTGCAACACTTTGACAAAATTAAAAACCATAGTAAATGCAACAGCAAGGTTTACTTAGCATGACTTCAAAAATGTTATTGCACTGCCTTACATACTTACATACATACAATATATATAAATAGTACATGCGCACATATGCACATATTACATTACAAATATTGCATATAAATAAATAATATTGAAGTAAAAGCCGCTTAACGTACGCTGACCTTCAGCGCTGCTACTGCAACAACATACATACATATACCTATACACACATACATACAGTCATACATATGTATATAAATATATAAGTAAAAGCAAAAAGCAGAAGAAGCAGGAAAAACTATGCATTATAACAACTGCAAGCAATCACTCACTAACTTGACTGTGGGTATGTATGTATATATGTGTATGTGTGTGTGATTGTGGTAGGTGGAGGAGGCTAAAGAGGCGTATCATTATTACCAAGTGGAACTAAACACTCACTGTTGGCCAACAAATGGTTCATGGATCGTTTAGTTAAACAATTTTGTTGGCGCAAAAAAAAAACAACAGTAAAAAATACATAAAACAAAAATAAATAAAACAAATTTCCTTGTCACTGCAACAACTGTAAAGAGTTGAAGTTGAGTAAAAAGCGGTATAAATTGAAAAAGACATAGCTTGGGCTCAGCTAAAATTTCCATATGACCTTTTGTCACCCCACAAACAGCATGGCTAAAGGGTATTGCAAGGCAACTGCAATAGGGAAACAACAACAAACCAACTAACAAGTAGAAGTAACACTGCAGCAGAATGCAGTAAGCAAGGCTTCTTGGGTTTCTCCCCATTCACATGCATTTCTTTCTTTTGTATTTGCATTTTTCTCTTTATAACTTCTTATGTGCTACCCACAGAGACATTTGTTATACTTATATTTTTTGATTTAGCAATTTGTATATAAGCCAAAAATGCACTATACATAGCAGAGGTATTTCAGTATTGAAAAAAAGAGCTTTCACCGAAGTGATTGTGGCTGTTGGGGTAGTGAAAATTCTGCATTTTATAAAAGAAAATGTTAAATACATAGTATGGAGCGTTAGCCTGGTGTCGATCAGTAACTCATAAAAGTGCGACGGTCCATTCCAAAATTATTGATACCAAGGACTGATACCCAAAAAAAAAGTAATCTTTTCGTTTTTCCTCTGACCTATAGATCGCTTTCTACTACACAGTGCATTCATTGTGGACTTTGAGCTATATAAAGGTAAGGTCTTAATGGCCATAAATATGTTCCCCACAATAAGTGCTCTGCCATTTTATATAGCAAAGATTTCGACTTTGAAGATGCGGCATTATAGTCTAGCGACCTTATTTTCTCCAGTTTGGCGTAGTAAGTATAGTAGTTCCTATAAAATATATACAAACCTTCGTCTTCTAACTTGAGTCCTTGGCATCATTCGTCTGTCTGCTGTCGCTTTTAGACTCTTCCCAAAGCTAATTTGAGCCTTGTAATGAACGCGGTAGTTATGAATGTCCGGTTTTTTTCAATGCTGCTTAGCCGATTTAAAATACCATAAACGGGATATCTTCCTCTAGCTAATTAGTGAATTAGTAATATTAATGAAACTATTATTCAGTTCCTTTCAGTTGAAACACCCAAAATCACGTCACTTTACGACTTTTAATGCTCGTTACTGATAAATTCCGTATTCTAAAAATTATCTATTTGAACCTAATCCTTCAAAGCATATATGGTAAACCAAGCCACTGATCACTAGCGAGCGCTCTTTCACTCAAGACTTGAGTCCCAGGTAACACGGACGTAGAAGGCAATGAAAATACGCACGAGTCAGCTCGCTCTGACTTCACTATGAGCCTTCTTAACGGCTTAGAGGTGCGGTCGCCTGAAGTTAGGTCCTCAACTACCCTATTTTAACCGACCACCAATCATTGATTTTAGAATTATAGTTAGATATTCAAAACATTTAAATAGTTTTCTAATGAAAACTGATTTCTCTTCTAAGGATTTTAAAATTTCAGTCTGGTTTTGGAACTATCTGAAACACCTTTGAATCGAATGACGCTCCTCTTGAGATCGTTGTATAAAAGTACTCTAACAATTTTTTCTACCAAAAATTAAATAAAAAAAGAAGAAGAAAATTTCAGTGCAAATTAACTTTTTAAAAATATCTCGTCTCCAGTATTTTTTTCTTTATGAACTGTTTCATTTTCAAACAACCTAACCCCCTTGCGTACTCGCAATGTAAGACATTAAAAAATCGACTCCCCTAGAATCTTATTTTTCCTTGCTGCACCAAATCGTATGAGAGAAAAAACTGTACTAATATTTTTTAAATAAGCAATACATACATATGTATATATTATATATAACTACATTAATTTTATCATTAAGTGGTGTTGGTCTCACGTATGAATTTTTCACTAAATCAGAATAAATCTCTAAATAAGTATGTACGTGTACAAATGTCATGCCGCTACAGTTTGTGTAATATAACAAAAACAAAAAAACAAACATGCATATTAAAAAAAAAATAATTAACATCTACATTTACTTATAAATAAAACTTATTTCATTCAAAGGTTCAACTTGCATACAAACAAATACATATATAAATAACTTAACCAAAAAGTAAAAGGAAGGAAAAAAACATTTTACGTTTAACTCATAAAAGCTTCAAATCATCATTAATTAAACATAAACATCTAAAATATTACTAAACATCAAAAAAAATAATAATAATTTAAATAAAATAAAAAATTATTCATACTTTGTGTAACTGTAAAATCTACGTGTACAAAATGCGCGCTTGGGTTGATTATGCATAAATCTTGGCTAAATCGTAGAACTTTCTATGCCGAACGCGATCGTGATGATCCAACGATGCATAATCATTATCAACAACAACAGCAAAAGCATCAGCATAACGCTTTGCTAAATCCAAAGCATAATCATACAACGTTGATGTCGTCGTCGTCGTCGTCGTCGCCACCGTCGTCAATGTCGTTGTCGTTGTCGTCGTCAATGTCGTCGTCGTCGTCGCCCTCATCAACGAACATTTTTCATACAAATTCAAGTATTGGTTCAATTAATTTAGAGGATTATATAACAGCAATGGAGGCACGTTCCAAAGCATTAGATCGTCAACATTCCGAAGTGGATGTTTGGGCACAATTACAACAAAAAGAATCGGATATATTATTAGCTGCCGAATTGGGTAAAGCATTATTGGAGAAGAATGAAGAATTGGTGAAACAACATGAGAAACTCATCGAGGATTATTCCACGAAAATAGAGGTGAGTGAAAGAAAGAGAGGGAGAGAGAGAGAAAGAGAGGGAGGTGCGGAGGAGTTATTATTTATTTATTTATTTAGAAAATTCTAGAGATATTTTCCGTGAAATGAAAGCAAATTTTTCTGAATAACTTTTTTAAAGGTAAAAAAATTCTCATTTTTTCAGTTTAGCGATTTTAAATTTTTTTAAATTAAATTGGCGGTCAGGCAGAGATATATTAAAAATAATTAAAATTAATTTAAAATTGTATACTTTTGCAACAAAGAAGTGTTTATGTGGGTTTTTTGAATCTGCATTTTTTTCACAAAAAAACCGCTAGAGGGCGCTTTTAAGGGAAAAATATGAAAAAATGCAGCATTTAAACGACTTTTTCAATTTTCACCATTATAAAATCATATATTCTTTTTTATTAAATTAAAAAAAATATCCAGATGTAAAAATTGATATTTCATTGAAAAATAATTTAATTATGTACTAAATAAAAATTAATTTAATTAAAAAAATAAATACATAAAAAAATTAAAAAAAAACCGACCTCCAAAAAGTATAAATAAGCAAATTTTTGGGTGTACAAATTAATTCGTTCCGTTTTTTTTGTGTTCAAAAACGTTTATTAAAAAGAAAAGGAAAAAATACATTATTCAAAGTATTGTCCGTCCCATCGCTCCAGTAATTTCTTAATACCATCTCTAAAAAAATACTCCTCTCTGTCCTCCATCCAATCCTTACGACATTTTTCGATTTCCTCAAAAGACCCGAACCGTTGGCCCCCCAAATCCTTTTACATCCGTCGAAAGAGCCAATAGTCGGAAAAGACAAGTTCTGAAGAATACGGCGGGTGGGGAGGTCTTACCTGGTAGTTTTTGACCGTTAGACCCAGGTTAGACCGAGCATTGTCATGTTGCAAAATAACCTTAACATACCTTTCCGTCGTTTTTGGTCACATTTCATGCATTAACCACACGGCAATTATATGCTGAGTACCTCCCAAACAGTTCTGTGAGTTCACTTACCATATGGTAGGATCTTGATACAGTAGAACCTCTAATTTCTGATCTACAAATTTTTTGGTCAGGCCAGGACGCTCTTTGTCCTCGACAAAACCACACTCTGGTTGACTTATTGGTTTGCGCAGATTTACCATAAACTTCCACAAGCACTCGATGAGCTTCGGCTGCACATTTCTTGCAATTAAATTAGAACATAAAAAAAATCCCCAAATGATTTTTATTCGACATTTTTGAAGAAACTAAAAATCAATATTTTTGTAAGATAAAGACGCTGATGCACACTAAAAATCACACAAAATCGGCCACAACTTGCATCTTTTAAGAACGGACCGAGTTAATTTGCAACCCAAATAGTTTAGTGATCTCTGCTGGGCTTGAGGATTTGGGGTTGTACACGCAACATTTTTCTCTATTTTATTTTATTTTTATTTAACATTGAATAGCAAAGTCATTGACTATTGACTTCCTTAGTTTCTTCAACTCTTCCGAAATAGATAAACAAATAACGTTGTGTTGATATATATACATATAAATGTATATATTATATATGTTAGTATGACATTAGTAAGTAAATAAAGGTAAAGTAAAAATTTTCACTAACCTCTACCGAGGCCACTATGTTAATTACGCCCACTGCGTTGGGGACGTTAACTTGACAAAGACAGACTATTTACACATTTATATATGTATTTACACAGGAGCTACTACGACGGCAGCGATGTGGATGACACACCTTGAACTTAACGTTGAAAATAATTATCAGTAATCAACAAAATATATCTTTAATCATATTTATATACATACATACATATATATCAATAGAAGTATTGCAGTGAAAGCAATTCTAAGCAAATCGATTTGAGTAATTAGCTTGATTTAATTAGAAAGTAAAAGCATATCCAAGCGAAAAAGGGAAAATTTATTAGCTTAAATCGCCATGCAGAGAATTTCAAATGCATATTGAGCAAATTGAAAAAAAAAAATACAACTAGAATCTTAGAATTCATATTTTTTAAATGACACATATACCCTTTTGAGCAAAAGCGAAAGCTATAAAACCGCAAAAGCCACAAAACTACAACAAGCCAAACAAACATAAAAAAAAAAAAAATATCAAAAAATAAATAGTGAAAAGAAAAGCGAAAAATTACTAGTAAAAATATAAAGTTATACTACAAGTATGCATATAGATATATAAGTATGTATGTATGTATATCCGCTCATAGGTAGTCATAAATGAAAAGTTCAAGGCCAAACGAAACGAATGACATGACCGATTGACGAATATATATCATAATATGTATGTACATACGTACGCATATAGAATATCCATTCAGTTACATACATATGTATATATGGTTACAAATAGTATACATATAAATGTATATACATATACATATATTCTTTGAAGCACACGAATATGTTTATCGCACTTATCGCATATTGACGCATGCCACTGGTAAAGTGTTATAAACCCAGTTAATTTTATATGCTCGTATATACGTAGATACATAGATACATGTGTCTTTCAGCGAGGCTACACCTGTCATTCTTTAACTTTCTTATTTGTTGGTTTGTGATTTTCTTTTTCTTCGTTGATTATTCATTGGCTGCCACATACATACATACACAGAGGATATATACATATATATTTTATAAATACTCTGCATACATACGTAGATACCTACCTATATGTAAGGCGCGGTTTTGTAGTTTTCTTCATTGAGGGGGGTCCACTGATAAAATTGGCTTGGCTCGTGTCGCGCGATTAATGTGCATTTCAAGTGTCAGTGGAAATGATAAAATTTTCAATGTCACATTTAAGAATACTTCATAACATGAAAAGGAATTAATACATGGTTTTTAAATACCGATCAGTAACAGCGATGTTCTTTGTCTATAATGATATATGTGATTTCGAGAATTATTTCTCATATATTGCGAAGACGGAGATCTAGGGATCCAAGTGCTCAAATAACTAGAAAATGGTAATTTTTACTGACAACATTAGCGTTATATGGTTTCCATCGTAGATGAAAGCCTATCACCTTGACGGGATAAATGTTGGAACAAAACCACCACCTATTGCAGACAACGAGCTCGAGCTGCCTCGAGAGACCCGCGTGACTCTGGCACAACTTAGGTCTGAATACTGTAGCAGGTTAAACTCCTACCTATCCAGACTCGACCCCAGCATACCCAAAGTATGCCTTGCATGTCGAGAGTCTCCACACGACACTAACCACCCTATCCCTTGGGTCCAATCCAGTCGAAAAAGCACGTTTGCTGGACCTCCCATTAGATGACCACGGCGACTTAGATTAATTAATCCTGTCCTAAACAGAGTTAGTAAACCGCTACAGCAACAACAACAACAGCAACAAAAACATGTTGTTTCTGAATTTTTCGGATAATCACTCTGATATCTACCTGCTACTGTTTCAAATCATTTAGGACACCCATGATCATCATCATTTCATATAAATTATTATGTAAATTCTAAGTTTTATGGGTAGATTTCTTTATGTGGCAAACCTTAGCCACTTGGGAGAGCACCCGAGATCTTAACTAAGCCAAAACAATATTAGCCAGGTGCTCGTTTTTTTTAAATTTTTTAATTTCGCCATGCCAAATATTGTCTAGAAATATATTATTTAATTTCTAGTTCAAGAACTCATGAAAAAATTCTACAATATGAAGTAACAAGAATTCGTAGAAAACTACTTGAGCTAATCCAGTAAAATAGAGAATATTGGCTCAAAGATTGTCGATTTTTTTTTTATTTATTAATTATACATAAACGTTGTCACATATGGGTAAATAAATAGGTGTGTATATGCTTATAAATATATTTTATCTATAATATCAACAGTCCAATGACGCATATGTCAGAATAAATACAACAATATACACTTTTTTGCCATTAAATATTTAGTTGTCAACACAGGTTGTAAAACAGGGTGAATTTTAGTTCAAAACTAGTAGTTTTAGGGTTAACTTATGTCAATTGATTAGAGTTGACTTTAAAGGTAATCGTAGAAATTGTCAACCGAACAGCTGATGGAGCTGAGGAGCCTATATTTGATGACAGAAATACACTCGAAAGGGTTGACATTCACTACCGAAAGGCTACCGTAACTAAAAAAATTTACTTGGATTTTTATTTAAATAAATTTTCTATAATTTTGGATATTGATTGGGCCAGAACTCGGACCAGGACACGAGCCGTGGTCTTCCGAGTACCAGTATGCAATGCTTACTACTCGTCTATCGCGGTTACCCGAATCAGTGTGCTGTACTTTCCGTACTTTTTCAGTGATGTAGTATTTAAAAATACATGAGTGAACTAATATTTTGCAGAAAACGAATTGGCCAGAAAGAGAACAATCATAATCACAATAAACTTTGCACATGGCGTGGGTATACCGCTTTCCTTGGCAAAGTATCTGCTAAATCTAGCCTTCTCCAGAAGGGACAACAGAAAATGGCAGTACGTGCAATGTGACAAGACAGTTCGGGTCATTAATTGAGATAAACAGAACTAAATCTCTACTCCTTCTAACCACTGGCGTGTATAAAAATATGTGCTGCTTTTCAAACGTCTTCTGCTGCAGCTTCAGGAACATAGTTGGAGAGGAATCAGTTGTATATTACCACTACCAGTGCCAAGCTCTCAGTGCGATCCGTCATCGATTTCTCGGAAATTTCTTCTTCGATTGCTTTGCAGAGCGTGCATTTGAAGGCATCATTAATCCCCTGAACTTCATAGGATACACCAAATATTTAAGATATTTGGAAAGGTGAGAAAAATCCTCTTAACAGAACTAACAAAGGTATCGCAACGGGATGTAGGATGCAGGTCTAACTAACTAGTATTTTACTGGTACAATGCTGATGTCTTATTAGGCAGTTGATATTAAGTGGCGTAGAAACTGTTATTAAAGGCAATGTATGTTTTAATTTCATTGTTTTTTTATTAAAAAACTCGGGTACAATATCCGATCGTTACAAAACACACTTACATATCTACATACTTACAAAAATTTAATTCAGTAAATAAACGCATAACAATCGAAACAGTTAAACAAACAGCTGAAAGATATGAAAAACACGCAAATGAAATGAATGTTAAGGTGGAATAATCGATGGAACTGCGCTATAAAGGGAAATGTTATCATACATCGTATATATAATAGGTATATATAAGTATATGTACTAGAATGGGGTAGTTAGCTGGTGTTATAACGCTGATAGGGGTAGTAGACAAACAACATGTTCCAGCGACTGAATAGTTTTTGTAATAAAAAAATCCAACGAGCGCAGGTTGAAGGTAAATACTGTGGGAATAAAGGTATGAACAAGCAATTTTGTATATCAATAAAATATGATGAGGACAAAAATCAATAATAATTATTTGTTTGACGACAGAGACATATGGTCGAAAGGGGAATAAAGATAGATACTCGTACAATAGTTAGAGAAGTCTACCATTTTTCTACGCAAAAACAAAGTGGGAAGGGTTAAAGCTGCTTAAATTCTTATTTTAATTTAATTATCACTGACAATATCCCATATATTTCTAAAAATATTTATTTATTTAAATTTAAAAAATATTTTATATCCTTGTAAAATTGGTAAAACAAAAAAATTAATAAAAAAAATTCTTTGCACGCAATAAAAAAATGTAAGCAAAAATTATAACGCCTTTGGTCATATGTTTCCATATATCCACAAGAAAAAAAATTAATAAACTAAATAATTATCTAGAGTGTTAGAAAAATGGAAAAACAGCTTGTAGTAATCAATTAACATTTTTTTCTTCAAACATATATAATTGGCACACGTGCAGTGCTCACGGCTTTTAGTGTAAAGACAACCAGCGAATCTTAGCCCGAAGCATTAAAGCAAGCGAACACTTCATAACTTCAAAAATAAACGCTATAGTAAATACAATATAAGATATGTTCATATGTATATATACATATACATACTATACATATGTATGCATGTATGTATGAACATTTGAGCTTTTGGAAGCTGTTAAATTACAGCAATTTACAATGGATTAAATTATAATTGTTAACAATTTCTGATCTATGCTCAACAGTCACGCATTCAAGACACAACTAAACACACAAGTACGTGTACATAAATACATGCAATTACATGCATACATATGTGCTATATTACACCGTAATGCCTGCATCAGAAAAACCTTCAGCATTCAGTGGTCCAGTGTGTTGTGCAGCGTATGACTTGACTATTTCTTGAGTTCTCCAATTACAAAAACTACTAAAATTACAAAAATGTATGTATGTAACTGATTTTAGTGCAGAATTGCATTCAATTTATGTACAAATATTTTTCAATTTAGAAACCGTCAAAGGAGCGCTAACGCTCTTTAACTTAAACATTATTCAATGCGCTCAAAATGTATTGTCCCTTGTACCGTGATTTAAACTGTTTATACTGGAAATTTACATACACGTACATACATTATTGAATCATATTTTGTGTTTATTTAAAATTAAACACTTACGAAATCATAGCACGTATTGCCGCTTATATACATGTTGCTAATGGATGACCTCAGTAAGATTTTTCAATTAATTCATATTTGGCTTATTCATCAACTGAGCTAACAAGTTGCATGTAACATATATGCAATGGAAGTATAAAACAATTTCCTAACTAGTCTCATATAAACACAAAAAAAAGAATACGAAAAATAATACAATATAAAAAAAATAATATAAAAAGAAATAAAATAAAACAAAATAAAATTAAATTAAATGAAATAAAACAAAACAAAATAAAATAAAATGAGATAAAATAAAATAAAATTAACTAAAATGAAATAAAATATAATAAAATAAAATTAAACAATATGAAATAAAATAAAATAAAATAAAATAAAATAATATAAAATAAAATAAAATAAAATAAAATAAAATAAAATAAAATAAAATAAAATAAAATAAAATAAAATAAAATAAAATAAAATAAAATAAAATAAAATAAAATAAAATAAAATAAAATAAAATAAAATAAAATAAAATAAAATAAAATAAAATAAAATAAAATAAAATAAAATAAAATAAAATAGAATAAACTAATATAAAATAAAATTTAACAATATAAAATAAAACATAATTAAACAAATTAAATAATTAAATATTAAAATTAAAGCAAATTAAATTTAAGAAAAATTAATATCAAGTAAAGTAAAATAAATTAACAAATTATTATGAAATAAAATAAAATAAAATAAAATAAAACAAATTAAATATAAAAAAATAAAATACAACGAAATAAAATTAAATTAACTTAAATTAAATTTAAGCAAATTAAATTTAAGAAATATTAATACAAAATAAAATTTAATAAAATAGAGTAAAATTAAAAACAATAACATAAAAAAATATGATAAAATTTTTTAAATTAAATTAAATAAATAAAAATTTAAAAAATTAAATAAAATAAAACAAAATAAAATAAACTAAATTAAAATTACAGCAAATTAGATTTAAGGAAAACTTAAATATAAACATAAATAAATAAATAAAATAAAGTAAAATAAAATAAAAATTAGTAGAATAACATAAAAACTTGACTCTAAGGAGCTTTGGCTCATTCTGGAATCACTTTTGTATTACTTCAGGTTGGCGTTCCATAACTATCATTGTTGGTTGTCATCTCGGCACCTGCGTCTTAATCAAAATACCTTCACCACGTAGTTTGAAATTAAGTGTCATCCGCTGAGTCAACTGTTTTCTCCATTCTGAAGAGATACTTCTTGAAATATCCGTGACTGGATAGCATGATTTGGACATCTTCTATGTTGTCAAAGATCTTTCAGCTCCCACAACCTTTTGGACTCTATAGTTAAACGATTGATTTATTGAGGGCACTCTTATGCCTCCTAAATGGTATACTCTACTTAATATCTTGTATCGATGGTTGATTTTAAGCGTTTTCACTCAGACTTCTGTACCTTACCGAGAGATGCTTATGGTGATCGAAAACATCAACTTTCTCTTTTTGCAGAGCCCTCCAATGTTAGCTGATTAAACTGAGTTGCGTCATTATCTTCTCGGCCTTAACTTCTGCATATTGTATTAGTTCCTAGGACGTCAATCTCCATTTTACCTAGTTTTGTTAATTTAATTAATTTTAATTATTTTCAACCACAAATCTTCGCGTATGTATATATGAATATATTTTTATGATAATTATAATTATAATTAAAACATCACTGGCCACACCTTTTGTGTAAAATAAGGCTATAAAATATATGCATGCATAGATACTCGTACAATATATACATATGAATGTATGTTAGTATGTTACTCTCTGCTTACATCTACAGCTAAATTTTCGCAAAAAAGAAACATTCCAAAAAAGTGCTAAAAGTCAGTCATTCACTTTGGCTTAGGTCACTTCTCATTATTCATTAGCTTTCTCTATTCTTTTTTGCCTTCACTTTTACATTTCTCATCAACTTAATGGACCTTCCGTATGTTCCGTATGTTGTATGTGTGTGTGTGTGTTTGGCGTAACATTCTCTAGTGAGCCAACACCAACACCAACCAGTCTTCTTTTTTTTCTTTGGCCAAAACATGTAAAGTTATTCAAATAAATTATTTTATTTTTGCTTGCTGTGACAGTTGGCGGTTACAGTTATTCGGGAGAAATTTCTGGGCAACACATACATACATACCATACATATTTGCATACATAAAATTAATTGGTAGTCCTTTAATGTATACTCATATGTATTGTATGCAAAATGTCCTTGGCTTAGTAAAACAAAAATAAGAAATTAAAATAAAAATAAAAATAATATTGTACATATGTACATATGTATGTGAAACAAAATTAGGAGTGTTTGGTTTTGAGCCCTTTTTGCAATATTTTACCTTGAGTTAGTTTTTGTCTAATATTATTTGTTAAAATTTTTCGCGATATATGTATGTATGTATGCATACATAAAGACATTTCATTACTAAATATTATTACAAACATACATATATAGGCATTTCTTATTTAATTTGCATATGCAAAGTTATATTAACACATATGTATAGGTATGTATTGTATATATTGTTATTTATATTTCATATTATTTGCTTTAGGTTTTTCCTCTTTCAACTGCCATTTAAACACTTAGTCACTCAACTATATACATATGTATATACCTGACTGACCTCTACTAACCATTGTTGTGGCAATTTTTTTCAATATTTTTACGTTTTTTTGGCTATTTTGCGCATTGATGTCACTAATATTCAAAATAAATGGTGATATTTTGGCAAAAAAATAAAAAACTACTTTTGCTTATATAGGGTTATCCATTTCGAGATTTCGAAAATAAACGAAAATAAAATTCATTTTATATTGTCCAAATGGTGTTCTTCAATTGCAGGCCAAAAAAAGACGGTTATCATATGACCATACCGCTCCTAATTGTCACTTTCACTTAGAGTAGCGTTATTTGGGGTGGTACGAGCAAACCGATGATGCTCCACAGGGCTTACAATATCTGTAACTGATCCAGTCTCCTTAAATTTCCTAAAATTTTTATCAAATGCACGTTTCAATCGCCATTTTGGTAGTAGAGTTTAAAATTGTTTACAGTTGTTAAGTGATCCATTTTCATAAAAGCCTGACTTTTAACTAAAACAAAACATGTTTGCTTTGATAGTTAAGTTTAATAGATGTCAAAATATAGCCCTGCACTTTGGAAGCCACGAAATGGAAAGCCTTATACTTTCTGTTTTGCAAATACACATTTATACGTACTTATGTATATAAATATGTATTATACAATGATTTTGACCACAAAAAGTGTTATTTTTATACTAATTAATTTCTGTACCGTCTGTTCGTTATTTTTGTATAATTTAACTATCATTCTTCACCAAAGTCAGACACGAGAAGTGACGTAAGACGTAAGCTCAAAGAATGTATGGCATACATACAAATATCTATACACTATGAGGAATAAAAATCAGAGCGGTCTTCAATTAGCTGGAAGGCGATTCTTGAAACGTTTGCGGGTTTCGTCATCAACTTCGCTAGGCGAGTAGGTTTAAATTTAACGAACCGCCGGGTTCAAAACTTTAGTTAGACCCCTTCTATTCTATGGTCGGCACCATCTGGTTGCCCATATTCGATAAATCTACCTTCAGTGCCGAACTAGTTAGACTCCGTCAAGCCGCCCAAAACCTCCAGAAAATTTGTTAAACCTCCACTTGAACTTGAGAGAACCTTAGTGCAGGTTTTGTGCGAATATTTATACCAACATTTTCGGAACAGCTTGACTGCACCACCTTCAGTTAAAAGATCAAAACATTTAATCCTTTCAGACCGGTTCTTCATTAGTATAACAATCGGTGTAGTTACAGAAGAAGTGAAAAGTTTATTGGGAAACACCGAAGAGATGGTTGCTGTTGCCATGGGCAAGATCCCAGAATTTTTAAGAACCACAAAATAGTTTACGTACTCGAGAATGAGATAGGAATTTTTATGATAAACTTCATTACCCAAGAAGCAAGCAATATTAATTTGATAGGAAATTTTTAAATTAGTCAAATGAATGTGAATCCACACTGGTTACCATTGAGAGCCCGAATATTTATGCTGTGTTATACTAAGTATCTCATAAGAACACCGGAAATAGACACAATTGAATAACACAGTACATCTCATTGTAGCGATAACCAAAGTGAAATGGCCATAACAATCAGCTGGAATACATTTTTTTCGATTTTATTGTGTTTTTTTTTTTTCAATTAACAGCACATAACGGATGTTGAGAAAACGTGAAAATAAGTGTGAAGAACAGTCTTCAAACACAATGACTAGATATTTAGTGATTATTGCGGCAATTCAAACTCTTTACGACACACAGCTTACACATGGAGTGTATAGAATTAAGCGGATTTTAATTGACTCAGAAGGTGTGTAGGACAGAAAATGACAAGAAAACGGTAACAAA
Organism: Ceratitis rosa; assembly: GCA_037013455.1. Lineage (NCBI taxonomy): Eukaryota > Metazoa > Arthropoda > Insecta > Diptera > Tephritidae > Ceratitis > Ceratitis rosa. Next base: position 4,170,312 of record JAWMAG010000041.1, read on the forward strand.
TATAAATGACATAGTAATTGTGTGTAATAAACACTGGGACATATGTATATTAGTAATGACTATTTATGTGACAACTAAGATCGAGTGGAATTGCTGTGGAAACCATGCAGTCGGAGGTATTTGTATTTAATATATAGTAAAATATAATTAAAAAAATAAAATAAAATAATATAAAATAAAGTTAAATAAAGTTAAATAAAATATAATAACTTAAAAAGATATATAAATCAATAAAATCAAAAAAGAAAAAGAAAAAAATTTAAATAAAATTAAATTTAATAACTATTAATAACTAAAATAAATAAATAAACTCAATAAAATACAAAAAAGTGAAATAAAGCAGTCTAAAATAAAATAAAAAATAAAATAAATTAAATAAAAACAAAAATAAAAATAAATTAAAATAAAATAAAAATAAAAATAAAATAAAAATAAAATAAATAAAATTAAATTAAAAAAATTAGTATAAAATAAAATAAATCAAAATAAAATAAATTAAATAAAAACAAAAATAAAAATAAATTAAAATAAAATAAAAATAAAAATAAAATAAATTAAATTAAAATAAAAATAATGATTTAACTGAATTAAAATAAAAAAAATTACACTAAATGAAATAAAATGAAATTGAATTTAAAATAATTAAAAAGAATTTAAAATTAAATAAATGTTAAACTAAGGTTAAGTAAAAATGAAATTAAAAGTACAAAAAAAAATTAAAATTAAATCAACTTAAAGTAAAAAAAATAATCCTAAATTAAACTAAGTTTTATTAAATTCAATTAATTTTTAAACTTGAATAAATTAAAACAAAAAAATAAACTAGCAAAAAAAAAATAAAAAATATAAAAAAAAATTCAAATAGACTAAAAAAAAAATAAATAAAACAAAATGAACTCAAAGACAAAAAATTAGTTTAAATAAAATAAAATTATTTAAAATAAAATAAAATTAATTAAAAATAAAACAAAAAAATTAATAAATAAATAATAGTTTCAAATATAGTGAATAAAAAATAAAAGAAAAAATAGTTAACTAAAAAAATATTAAAATATAATGAAATAAAATTAAATTACAAAAAAATTACATAAAAATAATAAAATAAAATAAAATAATTTTGTATAGAAAAGGTAAATAAAATAAAGCGAATTAATTTATAAATCATTTTTGAAACGAACCAAAAGCTAGTATTAATATTTTTTTTAAATTTTTTTTTTAATGGTATTTTTCAAACCGGCAACTAATAGCAAACTAGTACTATTCCCAACCAATTTTATATTTCTCGGTATATTTGTATAAGTGATTTTGTGTTTAGTGTTTCGTACCTTCATTTTACATACCTACATACTATATACATAGGTATATATATAGACTTATGGAGTGCTAAGCGCTATTTGTACTACACAGAAGCGCTTCAAGAGAGAGATTTTATTGTTATCAAGCATAACAAGCATTTTTTACATATTTTGAAGTAAACACTAACAAAGAAATTTTTAAAAATACTTATAAAAATAGAAAAAAACTGTTGATCTAATATTTTATTACTATTGCCGCACAATTGGCTAATATCAGTCGTCGCCATAAACGCTGAAACTTTACAAGAATTCAAATACAAGGTGGTCTTTGCTGGTACAGTGGTAGTAAGTAGCCTCGTCCGACGTATGACTAGTGAGTGAATGTACTTTTGTCCACATCTGTGCAAGCGTACTACCTTCAAGCTTGGACTTGGACTTCTCTACGCTCCAATAGTGTAAGCTGTTTTATTATAGCGCAGATTGCGCCAAACGTGTTGTTCTTAATTCGCTACACCATCGTCAAGTATTGCGGAAATTATTACTGATTTTTAAATGCCTTCTACTTTTCTACTAAACACACACACACACACAGGCAAACGCCTAACAACCAAGTCATAGAAAGACCACACTACAACTGGTTTTAAATTACAAATGCAAATTAAAGAAAAAATAAGAACAAGAAGAAAAAAATAATAATAATGAAAATAAAATGTGCGCTGGACAAGACCAACCAACAACAGTTGTTAGGCCAAAGGCTAAGTGCGAAGAACGTGAAGAAAACGCTAAGTAAAAGGCCATATTCAATATACACATACACAGACACATATATTTTATAATATAATATCATCTATGCTTGTTTTATATGTATGTATGGTATATCCGCAGTGCCGAGGCCTTTCACGCTTGTTGCTATATAAATTTACCGCATGAATGGTGGTGAAAGACTTGGCAGCGACATTGGCTATAAAATGGCTAGAATAGTCTAAAGAATGGCAGCGTAGTTAGCATTTCAAGATTGCCAAATATCATCGAAACTTGTTTGTATAGTTAATTCCCGTTTCGTTGGCTGTTTGCCTAAAAATTATTAAGCAATGCAAATTGTATGCAGTAATAGAAGACGGTCGGTCACACGCTCCTTGGGTGTTGCGAAAAATAAGTGGAAAGTCGCCTTGAAGCAGAACTTGTGAGCTTTATTTCTATTTTCGATGTATCTATGTAATGAAACTTTTATTGATGTCGTAAAGAAGGTTCTCATAACCCTCAATCCAGTTCAGCCAGTATTTTAGATCAGCTTAAAGTATGCCTGTGAAAAACTTGAACTGAATACAAGTCGACTCTACCGAGTACCAAGGTTTTTTTAGAATGGCTTAAGTTAGATGAACCAGTTACGGGTTAGCATTTGAAAAGTCGCTTTTTAATATGAGTTTTAGGCCACGGCCATACGCCAAGTCCAATTTTGGCACACTCTCCAACAATCGGCCGGTGTTTCATCAATAACTTCTTCTATATTGGCTTACACTAAGTCAATCGGTTTGGGTTTGTCGCTATAAACAAGAGCCTTAACATGAGCTTGCCGCTTTGTAACCGCTGAGATGATTTTCGGAAGAGCTTCTCTTCTAAAATCTTGATGTTTTCCCAAGAAATGGAGTGACCTATAGATTATCCTAAGCAGCCACCAAAATGGTGGATTTTTATAAGGAGCTTTTATTTCATGTCAGAAATACCCTCGGAGAGCTTGACATTCCCTATCGAGAAGCGACAGCAATTAGAAAAAATAGTTTTCTATCATTTTGGATATTGGTCGAAGAGACCGGAACCCTGTCCTTCCGAATGTCGAGTTGGAATGCTATAACCACTTGGCTATTGCAGCCGCCTTGACATAGCCCAAGTGTCTAGAGGCGTTGAGTTGAAACCACACATCAACCAAGTCCAGTTCTTTCATTTTGGAAGACAAAATATTTGTAATTATCGCACGGTAGCACCCGCCAGTCAAAGAAATGTTCCTGACTTTATCATCCATCAAAAGGTACGGCCCAATGATGTCGCCGGCCTATAAACTACACCAAACAGTGGGTTTTTCGGTTGCATTACTAGCTTTTGCAGTACCTTTGGTTCCACTTTACTGTATTGATGGTAATTTTGCTTGTTCACGTATCCATTTACCCAAAAATTAGTTTTTTCGCTGAATACAACCAAGTTTTCCAGCGCCCATACGCCAAAAATAAGCTGTTCTCCTCCTTAATTGAGGGAATGTTTCTTTCTAGATGGGATTCTGAATTCAACGACAAATTCCTAATAGAAGACTTCAGCATCAACTCATCCAAGAAATGCTTATCTTCATCCTCCTCTTGTCCAGCAACTCCATCATACCCCGCTGCCTGCTTTGTCATATAGCAGAATAGTTTTGCGGGATGCTCACATAGCCTTTTAAGAACTCCTTTCCTATTCTTCACAATCCGTTCAGTCTCCTTTGGTTTTATTATTTTAACTTCCATGAAGAAAGTCAAAGAACTTTTCCTTATTGTTGCATTAAACTTGTCCTCAGGTACTTTGACCTCATTTTTTTCTGTTATGTCATTTCCAAATCCGTTTTATTTATTCCTTTGTGATTTATTTAATTTTCAAGAAAATCACTTGGATATAGTCGTAGGTAGATTTTAACGAAAATTTTTTTTGGCATATGCTAATGATGATTTTGCAATGGGCAAGCCCTTATACATATATACGAGTATGTAGCTACATTTGTTTGAAATTTTTATACCCGCATTACATTCCGTGGTGACATAAACGTTAATGATTTTTATATTCAGGTTACTTAAGACACCCACACAACGATATACGTACATACGCCTGGCCATAATTAGTCATACTCGTACATAAAAACTGCGCACATATTTACATATTTATTTGCCATACATTAATATACGTGTACAAATGTTGAATATGTATAAATAAGCGCTGTACAGTGGCTTCTGAAAAAATTACATTGAGGGGTTGAACCGCCCTTTTTGTTAATTCTGATCCGTCTTACTGCACAATTTTGGTTGCGCCGGTTTCGTTCCTGTACTTTTGATGTAAAAGATGCTCGACGGTATGAAAGACCAATTGGCGAAAAAAAATTGTCCTCGCTTCATTTCAATTGCCCAGGAACTAAACATTGCACAAAACACTGTTTGGAACCATTTGAAAAGGTCAGATACACAAAAAAGCTCGATGTATGGGTTACACATTAGTTAACGAGAAAACCCCTCATAGACCGAATTTCCATCTGCAAATCGCTGATGAATCGTAACGAAATCGATCTTTTTTTTGAGCGGATGGTGACTGGTGATTGCTTATTGTCTTGAACTGACTTTTGATTTTCTCCTAGTCGCACTTTCAGCCCTTTTTACTGCGCCCTTTTACCTAAACACATATGTATGTACATATGTATGTATGTATAACTATAAATGTATGAGTTACTATTTCAAGAAACTTACATATTAACATTTCCATACCAATAATGGTCTGTGTAGTTATATTTGTATGTATGTATGTATGTATAATTTTTGCGCTTTACCATTAGGCCATCTTTATAATTGAAGTTGAAATGGCAACAAATTCGCATTTGCATGCCAACACGCGCACGCAAACGCACACACAGACACTCACATACGCACAAAGAGAGAGAGCGACACGCACCAACAACAACAGCACAATACGACAAGCGTCCAATTCTGGAGCACAACAACTATAAACAATGTTTTTTTTCTTTTTGTTGTCATCATTTGTTTCACCATCGTTTTTTTTCATATTTCTTTTTTCAACATTTATCATATTTTTTATAATTTATTTTTTGTTTTCTTTTGCTTTGTTTTACTCATTTGCGTTTTTGCGCATTTAATGTACGCGTGATGTTAGTGTATTTATGCGTACCACAACCACTATTTAGTTAAGGGGTTTTAGCTGAAGTGGTGTGTGGGTGGTGGTGGCGGAGCCTACTTGCTTTTGTATATATGTGTGTGTATGTGTGTGTGTTTGTGTTGTGGTCATAAACATCATACCTGCGCCGTGCGATAGTGTCGCATCATATTTAGAGTAATTGCTTCGAGTGTTTGGAGTTTTATTGTTGTTTTTCTTCCACTGTTGTCATTCGAGTGCGCCGCGGCATACTTTAACAGCGGTGCACTAGCCAGTTGTTGCCTACACCACCCCAAACCCACCGCGCATGCCATTCACTGTGCTTCACTGTGTTAAAAATGCCACTATGCCAAGTGACTTTCATGTTGAGGGGTCCTACATTGTGCGCGGCGGAGGTATGCAACAGTAAGGTAACACAGCCCAATGTGAAGACCAACAGATGAGTCAGTCTCTTGTGAATTTTTTTTTATTGCTTTATTGTATTTTACTCGGTTTTTATATGTTTATTTGCTTTGCTCTTTATGCACTCATTTGGAGCAGTTTGTTTTACCTTTCATTTTATTACTATTTTTTTTTTAATTTTTTTTTTTGTATCTTTGTTTTGTTTCTCTTCATTTGAGGTAGTATAATTATAAGGGTATACTTATATATGCATACAAGTATATACAAATATATATATGTATTTGTTAAGGTAGTACAAAGAACTGGTTTTCACCAGCACTTCCAAATTGGCCAATACAATTCAACAGCTGTGCAAATTTCTATACATATACATACCTATGCATATAAACAAATAAACAACTTACTAACACACACACATACAAACACAATATTTAAGCTCATAAAACGCAAAAAAAAAAAAATAGATACACCAAAAACATTTAAATAAAGTAGTATATGCAAATTAAGTTTTACAAGCTATTGTTGCTCTAAACATATTGTAGATATATAATATATATATGTTGTCCATTTTTTGTATTATATTTATTGAATTTCGTAGCAATTTTGGAAATTTTGCTAATTTTGCGAAAAAATATATTTTCCTTGTCCAAGCAGCGATGATGAGATTGATGAGTGCTGACTTCATTGCTTTGCAGCGGCTATTGCAAATCAATTATTTGATTTGAAAATCTTTAAAATTTTCTCAGCTTCAAATTGTAATTAAATTTTTTAAATAACTTCTTGATAAAATGTATAATATTTCACAGCAAACTGTAAGCAAAATAAGTTAGGTTAGGTTAGGTTAGGTTAGATTGTAGTGGCTATCGATGTGTCCCATTTGTGATACCACGGTGTTTACTCGATATTTTCTGAGCTTCACTCTCTTGATGTCTACGATCTTATACAAAGCATCGATGAATACAGCTTTTAGATATACAATAGTAACCGAGCCCTTCCAAAGGCAAGACAGTCACATAAAGGATGAGAGATCGTTTCTTGCTCCACATCGTTCCTAAAACTTCTTTCAGCACCATCTGTAATCAAAATAAGTACAAACTTATTTTATCGAAGTTTACGCGCTCATTAAGAGCATATCCGAAAAATGTCAGAAAAGAGAGTTTGCTTCTTTTAAATTACTACAACAGAGAGAGCTATTTAGTTGTAGTGAAAAATAGTATTTTTTATAATGACTTTTGAACTCTTCAAATAAAAAATATTTTCTGGTAGATTTTGGAACTCAAAAAGTTCTGAAAATCTCTCTGGGGAAAGGATATTTTCTTTCATTTTCTTTCAGAAAACCGTCATTTCGGCTTTAAAATACATATCTATTGTACAAATTATTTCGGTTCGTTTGTATTTTTGGGCTCAAAAAAGTTTGTTTTATTGAAAAATAGGTAGAAAAAATAAGTAATTCAAAGTATTGCCCATCTGAATCGACTACTTTCTCTCATCTCCCTAGTAGTTTTCGAATACCAACCCAAAAAAATCAATCCTCTCTGTCATATATCCAATCATTGAGCCATTCTTTGATCTCTATAAAAAATCTGAACTGGTGACCCCTCCTAAAACGTTTTGCATACGACGAAGAAAACCAATAGTCAGCAGGAGCAAGATCTTTACTTTTTATTTCATTAGCTTTAATCCTATTCTTGAAACACCATTGCCGAATATGCAGTGAAAATTTTATCGTCAATAGTCGGCTTAAAACTCGTGTAAAACAGCTGTTTTCCCTAGCGCTATGATTCTCTCTTTTTTATTACTCTTTGGCACTCATTTATAAATCATTTTTTGAGACTGTTCTGAAAAGCCTCTCTGATTTGAACCTTTTAGGTTATGTTCTTCCAAAGTGCTTCAAAGATAGTTGGCTGGGTTGTTATGAAATAACCACAAAATCCACAGGCAAGGAAAAAAATATTATTTACTCAATTGGTAGTGGGCGGTTCTAAAGAAAAATAGCCTATCACTTGGAACGCCAACACACTTGTTTCACACTTGTTTCACTTGTTTCGATTCGCGGTGTTTTGAACGCTGCCACTTACATTTTTACCTAAATGGAAAACACTTAAGTTTTTCTTGTTTAAAATTCAATTCTTACGAAAAGTTATTTTTTATTTATTTGCTTACTACAGCAAGTCAAATACTCATTTTGCTCTATTTGTTATTGCCGGAAGTTAACAAGTAGAACGAGTTTGCCAAAAATAGTGCGATCATAAATTTGAAATGGTTTTGTGTGCACAAGAATGGTTATAGCGTCAATAAATATTACGCAAAGGCTTCTATTTGAGCTTTCAGCTTCATACTTAAATTATAATTAGGCAATTATTGGCGAACAATGAAATACCCTGTCTTCGGTTATGCTGTTCTGAGGTCAATTTAATTATTGTTTTAAAAAGTGTTGTTCGGTAATCATAATACTTCTCAAAATCATACTCCAATTCTGCCTGTAAAACTCTGGATTAAGTCGAAGAGCCGCACAAATTAAGAGAACTTGTTTGGTAACGAACGGCTCAGATAGATCCTTTCCAATTCCAATGGAACTTCTGTAATTGTTCGGCATCAATTGACACAAACCTATAGTACTGCCTACCAAATTTAGACATAGAGGCAGCTTAATTTTGTGCTGTCGAATATTGTCTTAAATTCGACGAAGAGATGGTGTGCGCTAATCCTTTTCTTACAGAACTTTTCCAAGACTTGTCGTACTCTGAATATCTTATTAATGGTTGATTTCCAGGTCAGACTCGCGATTCAGAACCTCTGTAAGAATAACATTTTTGCTAAGCGCTCTGAAATGTTCTCTGCACAAAAAAAAAAATAAAAGGTCGCTTTCATATATACTATACTATGTATGTACTCGTATGTAGAATCACACATGCCTGCGCTGACATTATTGATAGCGCTCACCGGCCTGCTGTCAACAGCCAATTAAATAGTTGACTTAAGTCATTAAAACTACGGTCAAGCACAGCGTATCCGCTATTAGATTACAACCACACCGCGCAACACATTTTAAGCCGACCTTAACTGTGAGACAACGACGCTGACTGCGACTGCGACTGCAACAGCACTACATGCCAGCGTGTTAATTCGTCAATTCGTTTGCGATTGCGCACCACAGTTGGCCTTCCGGTTTGAATATACAGACATACATACATACATATTCATATATAATTTATATGTATATGCATTTGTGTAAGCTTAGCTAAATCTAAACAACCAAGTCAACCCAGTTTATGATTCACCGTACGTTTGTGCGCAAGCGCAACTGAAAACTGTAGGGGCGGAGAGGGGGGGGGACAAAACTGTGCTGGAGAATTGTTTTAGCGAACAAGCGTGTGCACATTAGCAGCGCGACGAAGCGTGTTGGACGTGCATCATATGATGGCCAGTGTCACTGGTGGCCACCGCTAACCAGCAGTCAGCCGCGTTGTCTTCGTTTGGACGTTTGCGTGGGCCTTAGCTAATTTTACTATGTATTTGAATTTTTATTGAATTTTATTTCATTTATTTTTTTTTTTGCATTCTCTGCTTTAATATTTTTCTTTAGTCTTTATTTTTGCGATTGTCAGTGGTGAACCTTGAAATTTTTTTGAGCTTTTTTTAACTTTAAGCTGTATAATAAAGCTTTTTATTTGCAAATTAATTTTTTTATTTAAACTTATTTTTATTTTATTTAAACAAAAAGCGTTTGTTTGTTATTTTCAAAGCAGAAATTCAATAAAAAAACTGAACTTAAATGTAAATTAGCAACTTTTCGGAATGTTCATGCGAATTCTTTTTTGTATGTTGAATTAAAGAGTCATAAATTAAAGTTAATAATAAATTAAATTCCATACAAAAGCATATTTGTTGTTTTTCTCTTTTTCTATATATACACACATACATATTTACCTACAAATATACATACATACATATTTATAATGAAGTTAAATATTGTGGCATTTTAAAAAAGCGAAAGTCATGGGAACAAACGGTTTAGTAAATACAAAGAAACAAATTGTTGAAGAAGCTTCTGCGTTGTTGGCCAATTATATGAGGAATTGTAACAATTTCTCAGCTAATTGGCCAATTTTAACTATTTTGTGGTGTTGGTGTGGGCACAACTGTTAGCTATTAAATGGAAAGTAAAAGTGTATAAAATATAATTAATGACGAATATACATATATGCATATGTGCATATGTATTTATGTATACAAACATACACACATATTTGTAGCATGAATAATGTGTAAGCTAGTTTCATTATGACAACTTTGTTTTTGTTGTTTTTTTTTTGTCAAAAGAAAAACTAAAACTACCAAACGGTAATAGGCATTTTGCTACAACAATTTGCCTTTTTTTGTTAATACAATTTGGTATTTTCGAAATAGTAATTTCATAATTTTCAATCATTAATAAATATAAGTTTAAAGTGGTTGTTAATGATTTTTGAATTTTTTTTTAATTTTTTTTACATTTAAAATTAATTAAAGTAAAGAAAAATATGGCAAAGGCGACAAACTATATTGGCTTAATAAAAAGTACTACATTATTTTTGCATTATATTGAAGATTAAAACTATCCGATTTATGGCAAATGTTCACCCTTTTGCTCGATAACTTTTTGCATATTGAAAATAATGTCACACATCCTCTCAGAGAGGCAAAAAATTTGGAAAAATCGATTTACACACGCTTAGTTTGAGGCCAATTCTTCAGCAGCCATAAAAGGTTAACACTTGATGCGAAATCCGTACTATAAGGTGGATGCATGAGAACCTTCCAACCAAGCTTTCGTAGCCTCTGGTGAGTCACTATCGATATGTTTGGTCTAGCGTTGTCCTGATGAAACACTATTCCAATCCTGTTGTCCAAAGCTGGGTGCTTCGCGTGGTGTTTGTTTCCTTCAGGCGGTCCAATTGCTAACAGAACAGGCCCGTATTAAGAGTTTAGCCCCATAGGGGAGCAGCTCAAAGTACCAATCCCACCAAACACACAACAAACCCCTTCCGGTTGACCAGCCTGGATTGGAAACTGTTTGCACCGCTTCACTATCCTTCGATTACACTTACTAGATGCTCAACCACCCAGGTACATAAGAAAAGGTGTACTTGACCTCAAGGACTGCTCTCAGCGCCATCTACAACAACCGCTGGATAGAATGGCTTACTAACAGACAGTAAACGCCATTCATCGAGAATCCTTCAACAAATTCCTGAACTCTCTTCCAGTAAATGGCGTCCTTGGAGTCAAACCGCCACATTTTGCCGGCGAGTTCGAGCTGTCTCGGGAAACCCGCGTAACAGTGGCACAATTTAGATATGGATATTGTGGTAGATTAAACTCTTACCTATGAAGACTTGACCCAACATGCAATGAGTCTCAGCATGATACTAACCACCTCTTTGCATGCCCTCTAAAACGAACTCATCTAACCTCCCGTTCCCTGTGGACCAAACCCGCTGAAACCGCTCATTTCCTGGACCTCCCGTTAGATGACCTGACTAATATTGAATGCTTCTAAACAAGGTTGGCGAACCGCTACAACAACAACAACAACAACAAAAACAACATAATATTCAATACTTATGTGTCTTTGGGGATCTTGAAATCGAACCGATAGAACTCTTCTTAAAGCATAGAAAGAGTGATCTATTTGAAACTCTCTCTTTCTTTCCGTCTTTGGGAATGCACTCACAGTCAGTAGTGACTTGGTAGTGACATTTACAACAAAACATCTGTCATGACATAAACACCAGGCAGATTTGAATGCGTCACTCGAGCGAAAAGGTGTTAATTAATGATTTATTTTTAACTATTCGTTGATCATTTTCACGTTTTTTCTATCCACTTCAGTGTTGCAAATATAATATTTTAGCAAATTTCGCAAGCAAAATGATAGAAAAGCAAAAAAACCAACAACAAACTGTGGCTTCGTACAACCACTTGTAGGCCTTAACGTTGCAAAATCCGTTTCATTACTTTTTTATTTTTATTTTTATTTTATTGTTGTTGTAATAATTATTATTTCGATTGTGTTTTGTGTTTTGTTTAAGTTGACTCATGCAACAATCGAAATGATCTCATTCGATCAGGTCATTTAACTGATTTTTACACTACAACAAGCAGACAGCGTGAACGTAGCGAAAATTAATGTTGTTGGTATTAATTTTAGTTTATTTTTTTTGTTATTTTTCAACAACTGCTACCAAACGACCACTTCAATTGCAATAAAAAGAAATCGGCTTTTAGAATAAATGTATAGCAGTAAGCAGCGAGTTGCTGTAGGCAGTCGTGCCAGCTTCAATGACCGCCTCAACTACCTGCCAGCTTTATTTGGTGTTTTTGAATTGCTTTTATGGTTTGTACACATATGCGTGTGTGTATGTATGTTTACTTGTACGCTTTCTGCTGAGTATATGTTAATTGAATTTGCGAAAAGCAGCGCCTACGCTTGTTGAATAAAAATCAAATAAACTCACCGATATGTAATTTACTCGCCTGTATGTATGTATATACTATACATATATTTATAACATATACATACATATAACTTTTGGCAGACACACAGTATATTTACAAACCAAATCAGTCAATCAATTACTTACTTGCTTTTTCTAATTGTACTTAAATGTTTACTTCTTCATTGACCAGAAGTTTTGCAAATAAATCTAAGACTAAAGACAAATTGCCTCCAATTCCAAGTGGCCATGTAGGAAAAAGCTTGGATTGCTTGGTAAATACCATGAAAATGAGAAAAAATAGAAAACTTACTTAGGACCACATAAAAATAAGGTTAACATGTAGCACCATCCTATTGGAGCCAAAAGTCGCCCACATCAACATTATCCAATTCAGACAGGAGACAGAAATGAATCATCACTCTATAATGTTCTCCATTGACTGTAACATTATGGACGGCTTCATTTGTGAAAAACTACGGACCAATTATTCCCCCTAGAAAAACATCAAGTCGCAAAACCACAAATTGGAGGAGAAGCTCAGCCGAAATTTGCTTCAGCGTTTACAAATTACCAATTATATACATATATATATTATTCCCACTGAAGAAGTATGATGAGAAGCTGATAGCGTTGGCTATCATCTTATAATTCATCCCGCTTGCCGATATACGTAATTCCAAAGCTTCAAAAGTCCTGTAAGGTATGTCGTCTCAATTGGCTGAAGGCGCGCAAAGACTGTAGTCCAGCATTTCGCCCTCTTCTGTGCACACTCTATACTCAGACCATTTAATATTAACTTTCTCTAGCGTAAATTTCCAGACTATAATACTAAAATCCTTTTTGTTTAGTCCAAGTAAAAGTTTGATTTGTCTGCGATCCATACTTCTACAAATCCAGCAGCTTAGTGATACGTTCTGCAAGATCCACTGCTTTAAACAGACAAAAAGCTATCTCTATTCTAAATTTAAAGCAAGTCAAACCTTAATATATAATAATATAATATATAAAATATTGAAAATACAAAAAATTATCACTTTCGTAGAACAAGAATTTTGTTTTGAAAAAGTAGCTTAAAAATTTCTTAAGTACTAAGAGTAAAGCACTCAAAATCACTTTAAACTTTCCTCAAACATCACTTTAAATATTGGCAAAAATCGCATGAAAATCCGTTCAGTAGTTTTTGAGTTTATCGCGAACAGACAGACAGACGCCACGAAGAAGTATATTTCATGTAATGAAAAACTGCAAGAAAATCAATTCCGCTTATTTATATGGAAATGCTGTCGTGTGAATTGCTTTGTATATTATATACATACATACGCGTATGTACATTGTAGCGCTGTATATTTTTCTAGCATCGAAAATGCTGAAAAATGTAGAAAATCAAACAACAAAGCTGGGCCAAAAATTTGTTCAGCTTACAATACACTTCCTTCAAACTGGGTTGACATAGCACACAACAACAATAATAAATTGCATTTTCCAAGCTTATTTAAATTTTCACTAAACAAAAAGTTGCCTACTCCAGTACTAAATAATTTACTTTGCTGCATTTGCACTTAATTACACTTGACAGCAAAAATAAAATTAAATGCATTCAAGAAATGGAAAAAAATTGTTGGAAAGTAGGCAAAAAAGAAAATAAATTAAAATAAAATATAAATGGAAAAGTAAATAAGGAAAAGTAGTAGACAAGGAATAGCGTGTGATATATTTACTTATATACCGTTATAGTGCAAGTAAATGCTTTAATAACAGCAGAAGGTGTTGCATTTTATATAAACTCATGTGGAATGTCGTAAGCATTTTGTTATCAACATTTTCTGCTGCTGGCACTGTTGTTGAGATGTGTGTGTATAGTATAACACCGTTAAATTAATGCATCCCGTAGCACAAAACTGCAAAACTACACTCTTTGCACTTCACAGCTTGCAAAATACAAAATAAGTTTTTTTTTATATTGTATACTTTTCCTCGACGCTGCTGCCAAGACATGGTAAAGCTTACGAAATGCTTGCATGTACTTGTTTAAAGAGGAAAATGTATTTAATTTGCTATTTTGTTGTTATAATGCAGTTTGCTGTTCAAGTGGTGAAAAAAGTTTTAAGTTCCAGAATGCATTAAAAAGTAATTTAATATTTGAGAATTTCGTAAGTTGCAAAAAAAAGTTGAGAGTTCTCAAATTATCATCTAATATGACTCCCTCACTTTTAAAAAACGTTTCTAAATTTTTTAAATTTTTTATAGCATCTCAAAATTTAGAGTTGCCACTTATTGCAAAATATTAATTAAATAAAAGTTATAAGAAAAAGCAAAAAAAAAATGCAACAGAGACGCAAACTGAGAAGAGTAAATAAGGCTTGGGGAGAAAATGCTTTCGGGCGGTGTTGCCATCAAATTTTTACGCAAATAAATGAAATATTATAACAATATATAATTAAATTAATTAAAAATTATATATATAATTTAACTAAAAGTTTAGAATTTATAAAATGTAAATTATATTTTTAATGGGACTTGCCACCTGTTAAAAAATTTAAAAAAAAATTAAAAAATATTACGAGAATATTATTGTAATATTGTATAGTATTATTATTCCTTGCCACTTTTTGAAAATGGCATATCTTAAAATAAAAGTGCACTATAAATTAAATATTGCAATATATATAACTGTAAAATTTAAAGAAATCTAATGTTGAAAATATATGCCACTTTTTCATATATTTTTATTAGAAAAAAGCTGATAAAATAAATTAAATGCTGAAATACCTATGTGCTTAAAATTATAGATTTAAAAAAGGCTTTTTATAGGGAAAATTATATAAAGGGAGTTGCCACCTGCTCAAAATTTTGAATTCAAAAATCCAGCCAAATAATGAAATATACCATAATATGCAGATATACCTATACCATTGGTTGGCAAAAAGTAATCCAACGATGTAATCAATACATACCATACATACATATACCTATACAAACATACCACTGATTAATGGTTTGTTGTAAATTTGAATAGATTGTCCAAGTATGTGACATAAACTAAGTTTATTAAACGAAAAATGTGAGAAAATGTAATTTTTTTTGCAGCAGATGAAGCTTCTTCTTCGACAAATTTTATTGTTCACACATATATATATATTGACAAATATATTCATAAAAATTCCTGTCTTTTAATTTCTTTGCAATTTTTATTTCACTATTGAAGGTGAAAGCATTTTCACTTTCCAAAACTAATTTAATGTCATTGCGGCCACACGGTGAGACATACACGTATGCACATAGTAGAAATGCTGAAGCAAAAATAACAAATAATAATTTCTAACATAATGATAATGACAATAGAGGCACCAATTCACATTATAATAATAACACACACTATACATACTCGTAGATGTTGGTATATGTACATTTACATATTTATATACTTACATACACGTATGTATGTGCAGACGACATAAGTCTATCAACATACTAGGTGCCATTATTTATATACATACAAACATATGTACATATCTGTATATAGAAAAAGCGAAATTATTGCACTCAAACATTGCCGAGAGAAGCGTACAACAACAAAAAATGCCAACAATAAATATTAGAAATATGAAAAGACAGCACAATAAAATTGGTTTTCAAGCAAAAAGTGATAAGAGAAGCATGCAAGTAAAAAAAAAGCGGGCGATAAAAATGAATACGAAATGCTTAATTTTACTGCGCGAAAGAGACAAAAAAAAGTAAAAAGAAATACCCACCGAAAAGAGGAAAATATTAGAAAATGTGTTTTTTTTGCATACACTTTAGACTGTATTTTTATATATTTATTTATTATTACTATTGTTTTTTTTTTTTGACAATGAGCACGTGTTATAAATTAGTGGTGTTAAAACACACACTCTTATAAACGCAAACTTGAGTGAGCGTATATGGCGTATGAGCAACTTTCGCAAAACACAATACCAACAACAGTAGCACACCACCACTCAATTTAAATAATAGCAAAAAGGTTAAAAAACGGAAAAGTACACATTTATATATATATAGTTATTTACTTATATTCATATGTATGTATGTACATATTAAATAGCACCAAATATTAAAACGGAAGATGAAAATAATGAGGTTGCCGCTTCTCTAATTATTTTGTACATATTAACTATGTATGTTTGTATGCATATTACATATTAAGTTTTTTTCTTTTACTACTGTTAAAGTTGCTTTTTTAATTTTTTCTAATTTAACTATGATTTTATTTATTTTTCGAGGCAAACGAACTGTGGCGCACCTACACACTTTTAGAAGAAAAACAAAAAACAAAACGTAAAGTGTTAGAAAAAGCACTCAAATTTACCTGAGTTTACTGCTACATTTGAAAGTTATGATTAATTGTTATATACAGGGTGATTCAATATTTTTAAATGATATCAACTAAGTTATCACCTTTTTAAGAAAGTTCGGAGTTTAACTGCGATTCGTTTAACTAAAGTGGCACTGGGGAAAAGTTAACCATTAGTTTTTATTAAAATTACTTCAAAATATTTATTTACGCGCTAGGAAATGACTCATATCCTTATTTAAACTAGCCAAAATTATAGAAATTAATTTTTCTAATTACGGTCACTTCTCGGCAAGGAATTTCTAGCCCTCCGGGTGTATTTCGGCCATGAAATAAAAAAGCTGCTCATAAAAATAAATCGTGAGTTTGAAGGTAGCTTAAAATAAACTGTAGGTCTCTCGAATTGCTAGAAAACATCAAGACGCATACCACAAATTGGAAAAAAATCTGCCGAAAATCGCTTCGGTAATTACAAAGCGTAACTTCGGGCCATCAGGTGATGGTGTCTTGAACAATCCCAACAACTTTTAACCGGGTGACTAAGAGTCACAAAATTAGTTTTTCTAAAGGGAGATCTAATGAAATTTACTACTATTTGAAGCATACGATATGTTTATTCACTCTATACTAAATTTTAAGCTACATTAATATAGATATAGACATATTTACTTGATATCCATATTCTAAATTTGGAATAAGGGTAGTAGAGGATGTAGAAGTGATATTATAATGAAATTTATTCAATTAGGATAAAGGCTTTTTATGAAAAAATCAGGTGGTACAGAGTGGTCACTACTCTTTTTACCATAAAAATTTCTTGAATGGTTCTCGTGAGGGGAGATCCAAGTGAAAAGTAAAGAGTGGTGCGATAACACCATTCCCTGTGTTTTATGAGGAATTTACTAGGCTAAAGCTCTTCAATACCATTCAGAATGCCAGGTTTCAAGTTCTAGTCCGACTAACATCAAAAATTATAGAAAAAAAATTTTTCTAAATTTGGGCGCCCCACGGCAGGGAATGTCAAGATTTTCGAAGACATTTTTGACATGAAACAAAAGCTCCTCCATTGTTCGTTAGGTGGCGGTATTTTTTCATTTCTTCGAAAATATCAAGACGCAAACCATGAATATTGAAGTAGAAGCTCAGACGAGAATCGCTCAAGCGGTTACCAAGCTTCAATAATATATATGGTAAAGATATATGTATGTAACATATTATATATAGTAACTACATTTAAGCAAATATTTCGATCCACAATATTCACGCTAGAGAAAAATGTATGATTATCGTAGATGTCTGGCAAGTGGCAAGCAGTATGCATAAATTACTGTTATCGCAACTGTCAAACAATTCGAACAATATATGCAATAACGATAGCAAAAACAATTCAAACAATTAACAAATGAGCTAGCGAACAATCAAAGGAATTGTTTTGGAAAGAAAGAAAAAATGCAAACACAGCAAAATAAGTGTAGATGACATTTTGTAGAGAAGTAGAAAGGAGAGGGCGCGATGAGTTGGTATAATATTTAATATTATGAATATTGAATTTGAAAATATGTAGATAGTAGTATATGTATATGTAATTAAACCATTTGATATTTGTTCATATATGTGTGTATTTTTGTACAATTTTTTGCTATTTAGAAACTTACGCTGGGCATGCATATTCACATTGGTTTATTATATTATATATGAATACATTTGGTTGTCGCCCAGAAATAATATTCATAAATGATTTGTGATTTCTTCTTCATTGTAGAGAGTAGTCGTTAGTTAGTCACAAACTGTCGATTGCCAATTGCCAATTGTCTACAATGAAAGCTAATTAAAACGACGGTTATTGTAAGAGATAGCGAATTGTTAGCTACAATGGAGTCTTCGCAGACAGAGACAAAAAATGTTTACTTGTTTCATGAAAACATCGATGCTATTTCCATTATTGTTAAAGTGACATCAGCTCTCCAATGATTTTTGCTAAACTATCATATTTAAAAATAAATAAAATTAATAATGATGCATACTTAATTTAACCAGCTATTAAAAGCTATTAACTTTGATGATTTATGTATATGATTAATTGGTTAATAAAATATAATTAGAAAAATGCATAACATTTTATGAATGTAAATATAATGCATATATAATTATATGTATAACCTTTTATGAATGTAAATATAATGTACATATAAATATAGATCTTGAGTATTTTGAGTTCTAAATGCAGAGCTCGCAACGGAGGAGACGTCCAAAGGTCTTTCGAACGCATTTGAAAGCTTTCCTTAGCGTTCTCTCTCATTCTATGAAGCTACGGGAATAATAAAGAAATCGTGGTAATACGCCGTCTATTTGTTTGATGACAGGAGATATTTCATTACAAACGTCAAACATTTAAGCTTAACAAGCAGTACTTTAAGAGATCATCATTTGTTTCGTTCAATGCTGTTTGTTTACTTTCATAAAAACGTTAGCTATTTAACCGTTTCATTTCGTTTTGATAAAATTGCGACGAAACGGTATAAAATGATTTCACTGGGTACATTTTGCTCTTTAACGAATTGTTTTGTTTATTGAGCAACGTTTATTGAAATGCTTAACAGCAGACACTAAGCAAAGTCAAATAATAAGAGGAAGATATGATGTACTATGTAATAATATTTATAATAGTAATAATTATTGGAATTCAAAAAATGGGAAAAAATTTCATATTGTTGATAAATAATCCCGTCAAACTTCTCTGAAATGAAATATAAAAGTCTTTCAGTAGCTTTTATTCCAAGATTTTATTGTCGAAATAGAAAGAAATATTAATTTCATTACTTTTAATTTTAATTTAATTTTATAAAATTTGTTTAATAATGATTTGTTGTTTATTTTATTTTCAGGTACGTAAACTATTTCAGTAGTACATAAATTTTCGTAAGTAAAATATTTATACTATATAATCGTACATACATATGTTGATATATTACACTTAAATAAAATTTTCATCTTGGACTGTTTTACAAATTATTGCGATGAAGATTGATAGACGATAGATAAAACGGCGGAATATGGCGACTGAGCTTTGCTCCATCTATAAGTTGATGGAGCCCACAGTCTGAGCAAATTATCATGGGATTAGCCATCTGAATATCACATTAAAAGACTTGTCTAGCTTAAACAATTTCTAAATTTTTTTCTTATTGGGAATTCCCTTACTTCTAATTAAAACAAACAAAATATTAGACTTTTGAGATCTAGAATTTGAGCAAAACGAGTCTAAAATTACTAAAATAAATAAATAGATAAATACTTTTGATTTATTTTCGTTTAAAATTTTTGTATTTTAAGTTTAAGTTTGAGTTAAAAATTACATCAAGACGCATTTCACAAATTTGGAGAAGGTGCTCGGCCGAAAGTAGTTTAGCCGTTACAATGTTTTCATTAGAACCATTCACAGTGCAGAGTGAACTCCCCGTCATACATTTTCCTAGTTAAAAAAAAAACAAATTTTTATTAAATCTTCGGCAAAGTTCTGGAACATTCATGTAAACTTTCTTATACCCATTGCGAAAATTCAATTTTTGATACAAACATAATTATTTTCTGCATTTTTATGCTTACCTATAAGCCGAAATTGGAGGAGGAGCTCAGCCGAAAATCGCTTTACCGGTTGCGAAGCGTCTATTAAATTAAATAAAAAAAATAGATTATATATTTTAATGTGCCCTTCGCAAAGTCTTCATTTTTTAGGTACTCAAAGAACAATATTACATTTTCAGTCTTCAGATTTGTGACCATTTGCCAAATTACCAACGGTCTCTACCAGCCAATGCCATTTGATAGTACCATCAAGCCTTTTGGCTATTAAATCTACACAAATTCTCACATGTTTTAATTATCTTATTGCAAAATATTTTTGTAGTAAATTTAATTAAAAATTCTGTTGTATATAATTAAAAAGGAAAAACGAAAAAAAAAAATTAAAAAAAAATTAAATTAAATAAAAATAAAAAAATCACATCTTGATTACGTTCATGCTTCGACAGTTTTGTTGTAAAATCATAAACCTACGTATGAGTTTTCAATTTCAAAATTCTCTTAACATAAGTGACCAAGTGACACTTTACGCTTCTTGAACACCAAGCAACAAGCACCGAATGTGTGTTAAGCGCAAGCACCAAATGCAAGGAGACCATTAAGTCGCATTTATTTAATTGCCATGTAATAACAGTGATGCGCATGTGTGTGTACTGCAGGCGGTTAGTTTTTGACATAATCATACACAGATAGGAATATTACTGTAATAAACGCAAACAGAGCGTATTTTACAATGCAAATAAAAATTTACAAATTTATTACACTAAATTTGAAGGGAAAAGTTTGTGGAAACTGAGCTGCTTGCTTAACAACCGTTATGCTACTGACAAATATTGTGATTCTTTGGTAGTTACACCAAAATGAAAAAAGATTGATAAATTAGCTATTCATTGTGTATTTGGTTTGTTTGCACATACATACATACATATATATATGTAAGTAAATTTCATTACATGAACTATCTCAAATAACCAATTTTGTACTGAAATTGTCTGGGAATTATTTGACGACTCTTCTTCTTGGCACACTAACACACTTTTTGCATGACTTGGGAGTTTAATGCTTTAGAAATTAAATGTTATGGTTACAAAAAAGCAAAAAAAAATATTTGTTGTAATACAAAATTACATGCAAAAATATTGCTTTACAGAAAAAAACGTTTTTTTTTTTAATTTTGTGATATTTTTATTACGAAAATTCCCATTTGAAAAATATAAATCACTCGATTAATCAATATTCCTATGCTAAAGTGCTGTAACAGCAATTTGTGTCATTTATATATGGTATATATATATATTTTTTTTTTCTAAGGTGTTTTTATGCCTGTCGTAAAGTTAATAGAGAACCGGTCTAGAAGTATAAGAAATTTGGCCATAGCTGTCTGGTGTCATTCAGCCTCGTGATCCCATTCAGTCATCTAGAGTTTGCTTCTTTGTCAAAGGCCATTAAGCATATACTTTGCCGTGGATAAAGGTAAACCTGAAAGTTTATTGTGCATACAAGGGTTCTTTCTCTCGCTAGTTCGTCAGTCATGCAATTGCCTGGAATGTTACTGTATCCAGCTACCCAGACCCTGGCAGTGTTACATTTAATCGAGAGTTTGTTCAGATTGCTTTTACATTTTGTAGCCCCCTTTGATGTGGTATTGTTACATTGTAGGGATCTGATCGCCGCTTAACTGTCGCAATATATTGTAAACGATTGTTCTGCTGCCGTAGATTTAAGCAGCTACTCGGCGGCTTTAATGATTGCAAACAGTTCTGCTTAGAAGACGCTGCAGTGGTCTAGTAGTCTCATGCTCATATATACATATAGAGAGCATCGGTGAATAGATTCCGATTTCCACTTTTGAATCGAGCTTTGAGCCGTCGACAATCAGCCGAGCTCATCCTCCAATTGGTGGTGCATCTTGATGTTTTTCCACCAAATGAAGGGACCTGCAATTTATTCTAAGCGGCATTCAAACGGCCGATGGAATTTTGCGAGGAGCTTTTTTATTTCATGTCAGAAAAAAACTGAGAAGGCTTGGCATTTCCTACACCTCCGATACTAAACGAAAATTTCATTAGGATTTCTTAGTTCATAATAACAAAGTCAAAAAATATCAAAGGCAACTCATAGGATGAACCAATATTTTCTTTTCTAGTTAAAAGATGACCTCCAATCGACACATCTTCTGGCTTCTTTATTTTTGG